>JADLZL010002322.1:0-411874 GCA_015844335.1 Chrysopogon serrulatus | reverse complement strand
AGTGTGCTAACTATCTCTTTCAAAATTCGTTTGAAAATGCTAACACACATACACAAGTAGTGATACACTTTGGTGTTGGCACATGAGAGCAAGGGTAGATGGGGGTTTAGGTATAAACCCTCCCGCCGAGCTTGCGAGGCGGGACTCGATGATTTTTGGAGTGAAAGAAGCACTTATAGGGTCATCGGACGCTGGGTCCCGTGGCGTCGGACGCGTCCGATGACCCTGTGTAGTATGGCATTGCTTAGAACGAGCATCGGAGCGTCCGACGATAATACACCGGAGCGTCCGGTGCAAAGCATTTCGGTTGTCAGAACGCGCGTGGAAAGCTCATATGACGTTGGGGCGTCCCATGCCACCCCGTCGGACGCGTCCGATGGGTGTGTGTCAATTTTAGAACCTCTCTGCATAGCGTCCGAGATTTCAGCTGGCATCCGGTGAAGGGCATCGACGCGCACAGTATCAGTGCAGTCGTGCGTGTGTCAGACGCGTCCGGTGTGGGTCATCTGAGCATCCGACGCTTTCTCAGTGCGGCTAAATTTGAATGAGGACACGTGGCGACTCGGTGTGACTCGGGAAGGGGCATCGGACGCGTCCGATGCCTAGGCGGCTAGGTGTCTAATCGTCCGAAGCCCCCGACTCAGCCCCACTTAGAAGGTAACGGTTGGGACATTTGAGTGGCGGCTATATAAGCTAGTTGGCTAGCTTGGGGAGCATCCCTTGTACATTTTTTATCATTCTTGAGCACCCTAGAGCCAAGCCAACCACCCCCCTCTCATCTTACTTGATTGCTTGCATCCAAAGAGTGATTGGGAGTGTTACTAGTGCATTTGCCTTGTGATTGAGCATCTAGTGGCACTAGTGAGCGATCTTGCTGTGATTGAGCTTGTTACTCTTGGTAATTGCGTCACCTAGACGGTTGGAGCAGCAAGAGGGTGTTGAGCAAGTGAAGACGATTGTTCTTGTCACACTCGGTGGTTATGAGGGGTTTTGATCCTACCATGCCTTAGTGGAATCTCGTGTCATTGAGCTACCCTCACTTTGTGTGAGTTCTTGTGGTGCCCGGTGAGGGCTTGACATTGACGCTAATTAGCCACCGAACTACCAAGTGTGTGGTCGACACAACGTGGAGTAGCGTGCCGATAAGCACGTGAACCTCAGGATAAAAATCGCGTGTCCCTTGGCATTCTTGTGTGGTTTGATCCTTCAAGATCAACTTAGATTTCTCTATTGGATCATCTCTTCGGGTTTTATTGTATTGACAAGACGGTTATTGGTCATCTTTCCGAAGGCACGGTTTGCATCACTCGGTTCCTTCCTTGCGATTACTTTTGTCCCTACTAGCATATTAGGGTGTGTAGTGTAGTTTGATTGTTAAGGACATTATTCCTAGTGTGCTTAGTATATTAGGATTGCTAGAATTAGATAGATTGGCTTGCAACCCTCTCTAGGCTAGCGCAATATTTGTTTGGCCATTTTATTTACTAACCTGTTTATTTAGTGCTTTATAGAATTTTAATTAGGCTATTCACCCCCCTCTAGCCATTTAGAACCTTTCAGCAGTATTGGTGCTATTAAAGAGGTCAGATATAAGCGGATCCGGCCTCAAAAAGGCGGGACGTTACACTATGAGGGCCAATCACGAGCACATCACTCATTTTAGATACGAAACACTTCTCAAGTTGCTATATAAAAAACTAATTGCTAGAGTTGGGGTGCCATAATTAAATTTCAGGTAATAACTTGTTCCTAAATAATCTTTTTTCTGTATTTGAGAAAATAATTAACTTGTTACTAAATAATCAATTGGACTATGCAGCTTGATCTAGTCCCAAACGTATGAAATCAGACGTCCCTAGGATCGGTATCTAGGTTACACATAGAAAATTGTCTCGTCTGTGAGTCAAACGACAGTTTATTTGTATGATGATTGGCTTTTCGCTTCCTAATTACGTATCATTTTGAAAAAACACCGTGAGCTGGTGTCATGAAAGTGTCGGGCTCATGGCTGCCATTCTAGCTTCTATCTTGTTTTGATGCATGGGAATTAAGTGAAGTATCACAAGGCACAAGCTGATGTCTTATCTCCTAGAGGTCAGTGGCGGAGCCAGAAAGAAAACCGTAGAGGGGGACCAATTTACTAAAATCTGAACAAAGATATGCACAAACTTATGATTAGAGCAAATTAGGCCCGGGCTTTAGTTCACTTTGCAAAAAAAATTTCACCTATCACATCGAATATTTGGCCACATGTATGGAGTATTAAATATAGTCTAAAAAATAACTAATTACACAGTATGGCGCCGGGGGTCCTTGGATGATGAATCTTTTAAACCTAATTAGTCCATGATTTGACATGCCGTGGTGATAAACATTTGCTAATGATGGATTAATTATACTTTTTAGATTCGTCTTGTTGTTTCCTTGCAAGTTCTGTAATTTATTTTTTTTATTAGTATCCGAAATTCCTTCCGACATTTCGATGTGAATCGCCGACAAATTTTTTTCACCAACTGAATAAACAAAGCCAAACGCTCTAAAAAAACTTTTCGAAAAATTAATAAAATCTTGATCTCAATTTAAAAATATCATGACTAATCTTCCATTCTTCTAGTATGCAAAACTGTACTATGGGTCCTATGAGTCTTAATATAATATATTAAAGTTGTATTTAAGTTACTCTAAGAAACTAAAGTAGAAACTATGGATGCAGAGAAGGATAGTTTCTATTGTATATTAATGTTATTTTTACTACAAACTATTCGCAGAAACTAGTACTGGGATCGTGATTTGCATGCATGAGCCGAGAAGAAAGTCACAAGCTAGAACAAAATTTGCTAGAGAATCCCATTCTGCACTATCTTGAAATTTGGTTGTAGGAAAAGGGGGGCCATGGCCCAAGCTGATGTCTTATCCGCCACTGCTAGAGGTTATTAGAAAAATGAACTAGTTTCCCTGTAATTAAGGTTTGTCAGTACACAGCGTATTGGGGTTCATTTGTTTGGGTGAATCGACCGTGATTCTTCCAAAAATCACGATAAACAGCACCAAACTTTATATAAGCGGTTTCACAGCTGCTTCGTTTCTTCTGCCTCCCGTACGTGAAACTTGCTTCTGTAGCGTTTATTTGCTTCTGGAACGTTTTGAAGTTAGTTTTCCTTTTATTTTAGTGCAACAAGTTGCAACGAGTTGTAATTAGTCTTTATTATTTGGCTGTAAAATCATAACTGTTTTTAAGCATATGTTTACTTATTACTCTACCCGTATAGGAAAAGAATGTCGTTTTGGATAAGATTTTGGTCAAACATTGGGAGCATAAATCATATATAACTTTTACATTGTTAAGTTTGAAAATATAAAAATCATATGAATAGATTTGTCTTGAAAAATATTTTTATAAAAGTATAAATATATCACTTTGTGATGAGTATTTTTATAATAATATAAAGTCAAAGTTATACTTTAGAGACTGTGTCATTGTCCAAAACGACATTCTTTCCTATATAGAGGGAGTACATATATCTTTTCTGAAAAGATATCTTTTCTTAGAATCCAATTAATACAGTTTCAAAAGATTCTAATTCATGTTTCGAAATACTCCTATCTGTTAAGAGAATCCGAAACGTTTCTACGTGAATACGAATTTCTGCCTAACACAACCTTTACTCAACTTTTTTTTTTTTTTGAAGTTGCCATCCGAGCAATGCCGGCCCTATCTAGAATTCCAGACGTGTTGGCACACGTGATGGCGATGTTGTTGTGGGGTGCGTAGGAGCACGTACGTCATCATCCTTCTCTGCTAATTACTGTACTGATGACGCAAGCACACAGATGTCTTCCTTCTGAGATCCGAGAAAGACGGCAAGAGTCAAAAGAAACGGAGTCAAAAAGGAGTTGTAGGTGGCCGTCGCCGTTTCGTCCTTGGCTTGGACTGCCCCCTTCCTCGGATCTCCTTCCTGCCCGCCGCCCTGCCCAACCCGAAGGCGGAGGAGAAAGTCGTTTCGTTCGTGCGGACGCCGGACGCCGCCGCGACGACACGCGGGCTCCACGGCAGCAGGCCAGCCGGGGCCCACGCGCAAGCTGCTCTGCGTAGGACGAGGACGTGTGTATACCCACGGTGGACGCGGTGGACCGCAGACGTCCCATGGCGCTCGGTGCGCTTTGCCACTTTTCCCCTGGTCCATACGGAAAACACAAATGCTACTTTACCTCAATTATCGGATGCACAAGATTGATTTATCCTCCCTCAGTCCCTCGTGCCGGAATAAAACGAAGGAAGGCCAGAGCCAGAGAGCGTCTCAGCCACTGTTCACTACTGTTTGTACTTTGTACAAGACTGCGTTCAGCCACTGGTTGTCTACTATATTCATTCGCTCAATATTCATTCGCTCAATAGGAACAGGTGCGGTGGCGTCGCGCCTACGATGAGCCAAGTAGATATGTATGGTGCTTGAACAGCTTGGCGAAGGAACAAACCAAATAGACCATGATTTCACTCCATACATGCCCCTAGTAGATCCTAAAAAAACGAAGTCCGGTTTGTACATTAAGAGGGTTGCCAATGAGTTTTCAGAATGCCTTTCGATAAAGACGCACAACACTACTAATTGAATCATAAAATTCATAAGTCCCTAACGGTAGAACATGTCATGTCTTGTTCATTCTCACATAAAATGGTGCCGATTGTAATGAATTTTGTAAACGCAAATATAGTTAAAGTCCTATATTTAAAGGAGCCCCTAATTCTAACGCTCCCTACAGGCTACAACAGCCTTCCACGAATTGCCACAAATTGATGGGATGCGACTGCAAAGTTTACAAGATTTTCTGTTATTAAATTAAAATATCCCAGCCGAAATGCCCCAAATAGCGGAAATCACATCAAAAAGCGTGATTGGCCCCACGCACCGAACCTCAATTTAAAACCGCAGAAAAGGAATCCATCCGACCATCCATAAAAAGGACGGCGACGCGGTCACCACTACAGCACCGCCGCCGCCGCCGCCGCCGCCACCCATTTGGGGTTCACGCCTCTCCCATCCACGCGGCGCCTTCCACGAATTGCCCAAATTTGATGGGATGCGACTGCAAAGTTTACCTGTTATTAAATTAAAATATCCCAGCTCCCCAAAAGCGGAAATCCAAAAAGCGTGATTGGCCCCACGCACCGAACCTCAATTTAAAACCGCAGAAAAGGAATCCATCCGACCATCCATAAAAAGGACGGCGACGCGGTCATCACTACTACAGCACCGCCGCCGCCGCCGCCGCCGCCACCCGGGGACGCCTCTCCCATCCACGCGCGCGCCCTCCCTCCCGCTCCCAAAAACCTCCCGCGCGCCCACCCGCCCATGGCGGCCACCGAGGCCGCGGCGGGGACCGGGTCCTCCTTCCTCTCCCGCGCCGCAGTCACGGCGCCGCCGCCTCCTCGGCGGTCCGCCCGCCGCCTCGCGCTTCCGCTCGCCGGTGAGCGTTCGTCTCGTTGTGTGGCTTTTCTGAAACTCTGATTGATGGGTGATGCCTATGAAATGTTTCTGGTTGGTCTTTGTTTTGCTGTGCGCAGAGGTGCGTGCTCGGGAGCGAGCAGCTGCGGGTGGCGCAGGAAGGGAAGCGGATGGGCGGGGCCGAGCCCAGGGCCACCGTGTGGACGCCAAAGTCTCCCGCGCCGGAGGCCAGGCTTGCCGCACTGCCAAGGGAGCCGCGGGACTCCAGGATGAAGATCTTCTCCGGCACGGCCAACCGCCCGCTCGCTCAGGTGGGTTTGCCGTCTCTGACTGACTCTATTCGTCCGTGTCTGCCACTTGTTCCGTGAATTATTACAGGAAGAATTTTTTTTTTTCATTTCTATGCAACCTGGGGACTATAATGCTTCGTTTCTTGTTCTTCATCATTGGTTTTAAGTCCTCAATGACACTGTTCATGATAATTTTACTTTCACTATGATTTTACTTTTACGATTACGTACATAATGCAGGGGGATTTGGTGCTTTACATGAAAGGTATCTCTCTGCAGTTGAAATTCGAATAGTTTTAAAACGTGCAAATTATGATTGTGAATAGTAGCTTTAAGGGGCTTGTACCTTTTCATTTGTACGGTTTCTAGATTTTGATGTTTGATTCACTATGGTTGCCGCAACATCGCTACTAATCACACTACTGAAAATTGTAATGTCCTTCTCTGTATTTACTTTCTAGGAAATTGCTGCTTACCTGGGTGTAGACCTTGGCAAGATCCTGATCAAGCGCTTTGCTGATGGAGAAATTTATGTGCAACTGCAAGAGAGTGTGAGAGGATGTGATGTGTTTTTGATCCAGCCCACATGCTCTCCTGTCAACGAAAACCTCATGGAGCTCTTCATCATGATTGATGCATGCCGGCGGGCTTCTGCACGGTCTATTACCGTTGTTATTCCATACTTTGGTTATGCTAGAGCTGATAGAAAGGTATTCCCTCCGTCCTGAAATATGGTGCCTTATGGCAAAATTTGTACTGAAAATATAACACATTCTGGATGGTGTCTGTTTAGATTTGGCAAAGTTTCTTAAAAGGGCAAACTGGCAAAGTAGTTGTCTTATAATTTTTGGAATGTGCTATAGGACATAGGTAATATTAGGTAAATGACCTAGCAAGTTCAGATTCAGAATTTAACGAAATATTTAAAAATTCTGATTATGTTGAAACACATTGCTTCTGATTTCAATGTTTTCTTACCAAAATGCAAATAAAAGCAACACCAGTCAAGTAAGCTTCAACACTTGTCAAGGATTGCTGCAAGGGCAGGGTACACTGCTGACGCTGATTTGCTATAAAGCTTTCCACTGGTTTGGTTCTCCAACTATATTATGGATCCAAAAAACTTACGATGCTGATTTTCATGCAATGAAGTTATGTCTTGTACTAAAGCTTAATTGTGGATCCAAAAATCAAGCATTCCCTGCTACTTCCTTAATTCTGTTAAAATCCATCTATTATGAATGGCTTCTATCTTCCTCTAATTGTATTACTTTATATACTAGTACCATTATGGGTTTCTAGGTATTAAGGAGGTGTAGAGGTGCCCAACTTTTAATAAAGAAAAATTTACTCCTCTGTTTGCTTTAATATCTGAACATCTAGCTTTTCTTTTGTTTAACTGCATGTCTTTGGTAATGCAGGCTCAAGGGCGTGAGCCCATTACTGCCAAACTTGCTGCAAATTTACTTACTGAAGCTGGTAGTGACCGTGTCATTGTATGTGATATTCATTCTACGCAAGCATTGGGCTACTTTGATATTCCTGTGGATCATATATATGGGCAGGTAGTAGTTCTGGCTTATAGCTTTTGATTTGAATATTGCACCTTGTTGTAAATCATTATCTGAAATTTCTAGCTGATTATTCCTTCTTTTCCAAATTATAAGACGTTTTGGCTTTTCTAAATACATTGCTTTTACTATGCATGTAGAAAAGTGAAAAACGTCTTATAATTTGGAGTGGAGGGAGTACTAATTAATGTCATCCTTGTTATCTGTAGCCTGTGATTCTGGATTACCTGGCCAGCAAGACAATATCTGAAGATCTTGTGGTTGTTTCCCCTGATGTGGGTGGTGTTGTTAGAGCACGTGCATTCGCTAAGAAATTATTGAATGCCCGTTTAGCTATTGTTGATAAAAGAAGACAGGGTCACAACATGTCAGAGGTGAGACTTTTGGATTGAACCAGTCCTTATTTCACAGAACAACCCCCACCACACACACACACAAAAAAACCCCACAATCCAGGTTCTAGAAACGGGATGGGAATTTTCCTGGTCAGCAAACTATAAATCTGTCTCTTTTTCCATTTATAAAGTTCCTCAAAAGTTTGGAACTTCTTGAAACACAATGATTCACTGTATTCTTTATAGCTGTATCGTTTCAGTACTAAATTGTATGCAAGTATTTTTATCAACTGATGTTTTGTTAAGCTATCTATGTGGGTCTTCCATGTTTTGACTTGTGTTGGGCTGTGCAATAAAATGCAATTATAGCTTGAAAAAAATACAGAGGCTTATATCATATTTTTAAGTTTCTTACTTCTGAGTACCGTTTCCCTTCAGGTCATGAACTTAATTGGCGATGTGAAAGGAAAAGTGGCTATCTTGGTTGATGACATGATTGACACAGCAGGTTTGCAATCTGATTTTTAGCTTTTTGACTGCACGTTTTAGTCAGTGTATTCCATCCAATAGTTACATATTTTTAATATTTTAATCAAATCCAGGGACAATCACTAGCGCAGCGGCTTTGTTAAAGCAGGAGGGAGCAGAAGCTGTATATGCTTGTTGTACGCATGCTGTTTTCAGGTTTTCTAGTTGGCTTTATGTTTGCTATTTTTTTTATGGCCGAGATCCTATATGATGTGGCCGAGATCCTATATGATGTGGCTTAAATGATGAGCATTTCTAATATTTCTCTGCAATTACATTCACAACACTGGACAAAAGAAGTACAGCAGCTGCAGTAGTAGTAGTTAACATCTGTAGGTCATATTAACTTGCTAATCTTGGGGGCATCCATATCACTGGCATTAGCAGCTAATCTGAACGATATGATTGCTAAAATCTTATACAGTATGCTTTGTACCCCTTCGTTATTAGAATTTTCATGTGGTGTTTTATAATATACAGTCTAAGTTTCTAAAGTTTCTGCACACATCTGTAATCATCTTGCATTTGAGAATAGAGGGAATACTCTATTACCTATAATTTGGACTTCTCAACTCCAATTGTAGAAGTAACCTTATATTAGTTTTTCATGGCCCCTGCCTGTTGAGTGTGGAATTGATTTGTGGTGGATGCCCTTTTTGTTATGGAAAATTTTCATATAGGTGAATATAAATTGCATTGTTTGCCATGGGTCACTCTTTAATCAAGGTTTACTTTGATCAGACTTGAAAATGGTGTCCATTTGCGACATCATAATCAGGAATATGAGGCCTCTAAACATTGCTCATGGTATTTTGTAGTAGGGAGGTGCTTGAGGGAACCTTTTCTGCAGAGTCACTAGTCTAAATTTCACTACTTTTTTTTTTTTAAAAAAAATTTGCTAGTTTGATGCTCAGTATGCTTGCCAACCTGTATTTTATTTCAGAAAGCAGCTGGATGCTCTCTTTGGTTTGAACAATTGTTGTCTTTATATTCTAACATGCTTTATTCATTTAGAAGGCTTTTATTTATATTAACATGGTTAACTTTTCAGCCCTCCCGCAATCGAAAGGCTTTCTGGAGGCGTCTTTGAGGAAGTTATTGTGACAAACTCCATCCTGCTGCCAGAAGACAAATGCTTCCCTCAGCTGACGGTGCTTTCAATGGCGAACCTTGTAGCGGAAACGATTTGGCATGTCCATCGTGATGGCTCCGTCAGCAGCATCTTCCAATAGCAGAAACGCCTAGCATCAGCATCATCTCGTATTTATATTCGTGGTTCGTGTGGTATAGAGAAGGCACCCAGTGCCTGTGCTGTTTGCCTATTTTCATAGGGAGTCAATTTTGGCGGCAAGGTTTAATAATGTGGTATTGCCGGGGCGATAATAAGATGGTGTTGCCGGTGTATACGTGGGGGATAATAAGGTGGTGTATGCTGGTGTACGTGGGTGATCATTTCTGCTTCATGTTACTAGGTATGTTCAGCTCCTGACCTGCCTCATAAAGTGGAGGCTCAGTCGTAGTAATAATTGGATAATGTGGGGGTGCGAGGGGTTCGGGTGTTCATGGCTTCATGCCATCCTGACAAGATGACAATTGCAGAATTGTTAGCCTTGTTGATTCTCGACTTCGTTACATAAAGTTTGAAGGTATTATTATCTTGTGAAGATTACTATTTTTGCAAGTGCCACCACAAATAGTTAGGTTTGGTGAGTCTTTTTAGGGCATGCACACAGCTGCGGTCCTCTCGATAGTCTGGTGCATTGCCACGGGATGAAAAACAACCATCCGTACACTACCGGCTGCTGCTGCTCAAATTTCGAATCGTTTCCCTGTGACGTTGCATATGTAAACCGTGAACAACTGACGTGCTTACATTTTTTTTTCTTAGAATTAACTGACATGCGTACATGGTCTTCCCTGTGACGTTGCATATGTAAACCGTTAACAACTGACGTGCTTACATTTTTTTCTTAGAATTAACTGACATGCGTACATGGTCTCTCTTCTCTCTTCTTCCACTTGGATGTTGGCTCCAGAGATGGATGGATCTCGTCGGTCGTTAACGGTGTTGAGCGGATCGGCCATAAGGACGCGGGCCTGCCTGGGAGCCCACTTGGCCTGTCCCCCCAAAACTATGTTGGTGGGCTCATGCGGAACCTGCAAGTAGCATAAGTTTTTTGGTTCCACATTTATGCTTCACTTTTTTTTATCCACATTTATGCTTCACTTTGTCTCAGTCTTGGGGCATGTTTGATGCACGTCTAAATTTTAGCTAGTAGACATCTAAATAGCTTAAGTTTAGTTAGAGCCTATTTAGATATACCAGCTAAATTTTAGTTGGTTAAATTGGGGAACTGCAACACCCGTTTCTTCCATATGCGGGCTAACAAAAGAAGAAAGAAACAGTTCATTACTAATCTTCAACATGAAAATGGCTTAGCCACCAGTCAAGAGGAAAAAATGGATGTTGTATTTGATCATTTCAAAGAAGTTTTTGGCAACGCACCAGTTCGAAAAGGTGCATTGAATTGGGAGGAGCTGGGCTATGAACATAGGAATTTAGAGGACTTGGAAATCCCTGTAACAAAACTTGAGCTGCACAACATTGTAAAGGAAATTCCTTCACAACGGGCACCAGGACCTGATGGCTACATCGGAGCTTTTTACAAATCATGCTGGCAAATAATTAACAAAGATCTATTGGAAGCCATTCATGGATTCTTTAGTTTCAGGACCAGCAAGCTACATCTGATTAACACTGCAAATATAGTTTTATTGCCGAAGAAAGTCGACGCAAATAGCCTAGGGGACTATCGCCCAATCAGTCTAATCAACAGTATAATGAAGATTATCACAAAAATCATGGCAAATAGACTAGCGCCGAAACTCAACGATTTGGTCTCAAGTCTCAACCTTACAAAATGCGTTCATAAAAAACGGTGTATTCATTCTCTATGTTCAAAACGTAACCAGATCGCTGCACCAAAAGAAAACTCAAGCCCTCTTCATAAAGCTGGACATATCAAAGGCTTTTGATACCCTACACTGGATATACTTAATAGAGGTTCTCCAAGCACTGGGTTTTGGACAGAAATGGCGAAACTGGGTTTGCTCCATCCTGGCAACATCATCATCAAGAGTTATAGTCAATGGGGACCTATGCAATCAGGTAAAGCATGCCAGAGGGCTGCGACAGGGGGACCCATTATCCCCCATGCTATTCATCCTAGCTATTGACCCTCTACAAAGAATTATAGAGATGGCAGCTTATAGAGGAATTCTGAAACCGGTGTTACCAAAAAGCAAAGACATCTACGATGTTCCTTATATGCTGATGATGCTAGAATTTTTGCTAGGCCGAAGCGCAGGAACTGCAAGCTCGCAAACATTCTTGATTTCTTTGGCAAATATTTAGGACTCAAAATTAACATGTCCAAAACTGAGATTTACCCAATCCAATGCGGGGAGCTAATCTTAGATGACATTTTAACACATTTTCCCGAAAAGGTTGTAGCTTTTCCTGAAAATACCTAGGGCTGCCCTTACACAAAGGAAACCGAGGAAAGTGGAGTACCAACCTCTCATAGAAAAAATAGCATCAAGGCTTCCGGGGATGGAAGGGAAGGTTTCTTCACTAAGGCAGGTCGTGCAACTTTGGTAAAAACGTGCTATCGTCACAACCTATTTATCAGCTCACTGTTTTTCCGCTACAAAAATGGTTGATCAAAAAAATTGACCGTATCCGAAGAGCTTTCCTTTGGAAAGGAGAAGAACCGGAAAGGGTAAGCGGTGGACATTGCCTAGTAAAATGGCCAATCACCTGCCGACCAAAAGATAAAGGGGGCTTAGGTATCTCGGATTTAGAATGCTTTGCGAGGGCACTTCGGCTAAGATGGATGTGGTTTCGCTGGAAAAACAAGGAGAGGGCATGGTCTGGGATGGACATCCCTTGTGATAGGATTGACAGAGACCTTTTTTATGCATCCACAATTGTCACGGTTGGAAAAAGGAGATATGGCAAGTTTTTGGTTTTCAGCTTGGATAAATGGTGAATCACCAAGGAACATTGCGCCAAGCCTCTTCAAGAAGGCAATAAGAAAGAAAATTTCAGTGCAAGCTGCACTCAACAATAATAATGGTTGAAATACGTGCTGCCTATCCAATTAGTGCAGGAAATAAAGGAATATATAGAATTATGGGAGAGATTAGCAAACAACCATAGGAATCCACAAGATGAAGATGCCATAACATGGAGATGGACATCAAATGGGGAATACACAACTAAAAGTGCCTATAGGATCCAATTCGTGGGTGACTACAACAAATTGAAGATCAACCCCATTTGGAAAGCAAAAGCGGAGCCAAAATGTAGGTTCTTCGCATGGACATTGTTACATGGTAAAATTCTAACAGCGGATAACCTACAAAAAGAAAGGATGGCCAAATGACCCCGTATGTAATTTATGCAACATCGAACAAGAAAGCCCACGACACCTGTGCAAAGATTGTCCATACACCAAAAGAGTTTGGGCAATTATAAGTGGCTGGTGGAATCTGACTCCACATATACGAGTAGATTTGCAAGGATCTGTGTACAAGTGTTGGCGAAATTGGAGAAGCAAATTTGAAAAGTCTAGAAGAATGGATTTCGATGGAATTTTAATTTATTTATGGTGGAATATTTGGAAGGAAAGGAACCGAAGAATTTTTCAACACAAGCAGCTGCAACCGATGGAAGTAGCCTACCTAATCAAGGAAGAGATTCAACAGAATGCTATAACTTTGGCAAATTTTTCAGGATATTAGTTGAAGATAGTGTCCCGGTAACTAACATTGTAAAAAAGTATTTGCGTAATTTTTTCAACTTCTTTTCCTGTTTTTTCTACTATTTGTAAATAAGTGTGTACTTTTTATTTTCTCCTACTAATATATATTCTGCAAAGCTTTTGCCGACCGTTCCAAAAAAATTTAGCTAACGTTGGATTTTATATCTAGATAAAACTCTATGAAACTCTCTCTATCTCTCCCTTCATAATTAATATGCCAACTCAACAAATTTACTGATATGTCACAGCATTAAATAAGAGCAGAACTATTTGAATTTCTCTCAGAGACTGGCCTAACGCAACCTTGAATTAAGATAAGTCAATCTTGGTCGGAGGAGGAAGAAAGTATTAGAGACATTGACACGTGGGGCCTATCCCAACGGCAAACTAGGCAATTCCAACTAAATTGCCCCGTGAAGCTAATCCATGATGAATCCAAATTCTGTTTTCAGTACCAAACATGTTCTTATTCAATTTGCCTTCACGGGATTCATTCTTTACTTAACCTACATTTATTGTCAGCCTTAGGATTTAATTGTAGTAAGGTAGGACCAAACCTAATTAAATGCAATAATGATAGCGATTCAGATGACCACAAAACATAGCTCTATGTACAATGGACATGTTTACCAGTAATAACAACACATGTGGTAAAAAACTGCGGCTATTTTTTTAGTTTCCAAAAAAAGTGCGGCTATTAGATACTTCTATCATGTTTTAATCGTTTTTTCTGGATACATATTTATGTAACAACTGCCAAGTACATCGAGGGTATCTTATCATTTAATTAGCATAGATTAGGTTAGGTTGAGATGGTTATCGGGTCAAGGCTAATTAGTATTTTTTGTAAGCCACCCAATAAAATAATGAATCGTTCTTAAGACAGCTATAAGAAAAATTTAAAATTAAACCTAATTTCTGTGAGGAGAAATAAAAAGAGAATAAAAAACATATAAAAAAGTTTATAGACAAGTAGGAGACTAGCTATTGTATAGCTTAGCTCTTATAATTTGACATATATAGTTAAACTCTCTCTCCTCCTCCACCGCACACCAAGTTTACGGCCTAGTCGGAGAGTTGGGCATGGGACTAGCCCCTCACTACTAAATGGTGAGTCTCTCCTAGTACTTTTAAGTAGTAGTAAAACACTACCGCTAGATATAGCACATAGAAATCTCACTATAAACCATTTAGTAAAAAATTATACTTGCATGCCACTAATCCCACTTCACTAGAAGAATCCGTAAAGTTCCCGCCCTCATTATACACAGGTGGTGCATCGAATGCCGCCTACACCGCCGCCCGCCTCCACAGCCGACGCCGACGCAGCTGTTGTGCCCGCATTTTGCCGTCTCCGCCGCGCCCGATCACGTCCGCGCCGTTAATCTATAAATTTGCAATCTTAAGCTAATCACTCAGCTGATTGTAACCGTTTCAATCTGCCTCTCGGATATTGATTTCTCCGCTAATTAATTTTAGAGGAGTTTAGACCCGTGACACTCCGTCTCAAAATAATTGTCGTTTTTCTTCTCAAGAATAATTTTAACTAAATATATTTTAAAAATTAATAATATTTATAGCACCTAATTAGTTTTTTTATCAAATTTATGTGAAGACATAAATATTGTCGTATTTTCTATAATTTTGAGTTAAACTTCCAGCACGAAAATCAAAAACAAAGGGACGGAGGGAATAATATCCATTGAGACCTTCACTTTCCACATCCATACCACTATCCATATTTGAAAAAGAACAGTTATTCTGCTACCCATTTCGCAATCGAATAAAGATGTTTCAAATATGTGGACTATCCCCTCTAAATAGTGTTAGGTTCCAGGGTACTTCTGAATTGCTGCTTCCTTCCATCTTCCCGGAACAAACACAGAAAGCACGTCGAGACTCTCGAGTGATAGATGAGTCAGCAGCAGGAACCAGCGAATTAGCAACAAGTCAACAGCTTTTCTAGGTTCCCCTGTCTGGTCAACATATCCCTTTCTCTAAGATAAAGAAAACGCCCTCAACAAGCTCCTCTCCTCTGCCGTTCAGCCGTTCACGGGAGGAGGCTGAGAGGAGCTCGTCGACTAGATATGCCACCACCGGCGGCGACCCCTACCTCGGGAGCCGCGACGGCGATGAGCCCATGCCTGAGGACGCACGGAAAGCAAGTCGCTAGGCTGCACCTGTTCGACTGGGTCGTGCTGCTCCTACTTGTCGCCATGTACGCCGTGCTCGGTCAGGTCCGGCCGTTCCACCGCTTCGTCGCAGAAGACATGATGGAGAGCCTCCGGTACCCCATGAAGGGCAACACCGTGCCTGGCTGGGCCGTGCCGGTACGTTACATCTATATATACTCACTCTCCTACACCACATCTTCTGAAAAAGATCATATGCGCGTTCTGGGTTCCATTCCATGCTTATATATATCTCAAAAGACGAAATTGTAACTGCAGTTTCTCCCATCCAGGAAAGGAATTTGATTGTTTTCGAATTAATTTTTGACAGATTATTGCCATCGTTGTGCCGATGATTTTCATCGTTGTAGTATACATGAAGAGGAGAAACGTCTACGACCTGCATCACGCTATTCTTGGTAGGTCAGCCGGCTTAAATGACCAGTCAAACAACCCCATAAATTTATGGTAGCTAGCTAATTTAATTTTTCAGAGGACGTGTGGTAAGCATTAGCTTATTTCTGACACGCACACAATATAATATGTCCAAGCAGGTCTTCTGTTTTCCGTTCTGATAACGGCCATCCTGACCGTTGCGATCAAGGATGCTGTCGGCCGGCCGCGGCCTGACTTCTTTTGGCGCTGCTTCCCCGATGGAATCCCGGTGAGTCGTTGCAATCGTTCATTTCACTGATTCATCAGAGGCTCAGAGCTAGCTTGCTTGTTTCTTCTTGTCGACACTTCGAAATTGTTCATTAGTTTGAGAAATAAAACGATGATTGAAGTTGTAACTCCGAGCTAACTACTTAGCTGAACATTAATTCCATTTCAGAAGTACAGCAACATCACTGGAAGTGTCATATGCCACGGACAGCGGAGCGTCATCGAAGAGGGCCACAAGAGCTTCCCAAGTGGGCATTCTTCAGGCAAGTGCCGAAAGCTAGCCATATTCTCTCTGGATGCAGACACAGTTTGCTAGACTGGAATTATCCATTTCCCAGTTTGCAAAATCCTCTCCCATACTGAATGGCTCTTTCTTGTCCTCCTCAAGGTTGTTTTGCGGGGCTTGGATTTCTGTCATGGTACCTCGCCGGCAAAATCAAGGCTTTCGATCGAGGAGGCCATGTCGCCAAGCTGTGCATCGTTCTTCTGCCTCTGCTTCTTGCAGCGATGGTTGCGGTGTCGCGAGTCAGTGACTACTGGCACCACTGGCAGGATGTGTTTGCAGGTGGAGTTCTTGGTAAGTAACCAAGTATCCATCTGGGTTACTCAGTTCAGCTGCTCTCCATCGTACTGAAACTTTTATGATTCCTGAAGTTCACACAGCAGCTGCTTTGGTTCAACTCTGCAGGATTGGTGGTTGCTTCGTTTTGCTACCTTCAGTTCTTTCCACCACCCTACAATGGACATGGTATGTATGATGCATAGTTGCACTTACCTTGTTCTGAACTACGAATATATATCGGTTTGAACAGTCTATAACGGTGAAACTTCCGATCACTTTTGAACAACAGGAGTCTGGCCTCATGCGTACTTTGAGCACATTCGTCAAACCGCCGAGGGTGAAAGGCATATGCAGTCAACGACGAACTCGAATTTACACCATCAGTCACTGTCACTTGATCTTTCCGGATCAAATGAGATTAGAACTACCAGCCATGCACTGGATTCCATGGAAGAAGGAAGCAGAGATCAGTGACTGATGAATTCAATGTTTCCGTTTATTTCTTTTCTTTTATTTTTGTAACGCATGTGACTAAAGGAATAGATGACTTTTACCGAGACACGTACTAAGTATGTGTTTGGTTTGAAGACGATATGGGATGGAATGACTTTTATCGTTGGGACTGAGAAATATCGTAAAATGCTTACTCTCTCTCGCATGGATCAACGAGAAAGCCATGGCCACAAACATGACGAAATTTTGACTCAGCATGATCAACAATACAAAATGAAGAATACTACTACTACTACTACTACTAAACAGACATGCGCGCACCATCGTTGGTTTCCATGGAGAGGCAGAAGAAAACCGTGGCTGCCACCATGGACAGCAACTGCGCACCAACTGAGGGAAGACCAGATCCAGAAACTACACCCATCAACCACACGCCCTGGCTCCGTATCGCCGAGCCATGGAGAGAAAACCTGTGCGCCAGGTCCTCCCCGTAGTAGAGGGAGTACTCATCAGCCGGGTACACGGACGAAAACGCGTACACGGGGGCCGGATAGATGAACGCCGGCAGGAGGTTGACGACGAACACAAGCACGGCAGCCTCCTTCCTCCTTGCTCTCATGAGCCGCCACGCGCGGCGCAGCGCCCAGACGCTGTGACTGCCTCTGTCCACCGCCGCCACGCCGACGCTCACCGGGATCACCGTGGCGAGGTAGATGTAGAGGAGAAGGGCCACTGAAAACATCGAGTAGCCACACAGAGACTTTATGCCTGAATCAGCGTAGGTCCATGTGGACACGAGGAGAAGCACTAGTAGAGCGGTGAACAACAGCTCCAGCACGCCGGCGAGGGCAGCTGTCATAACAAGGCCTCCGATCCTCTCCTTGACCGCCTTACGCGAGAGGCGCTCGCCGGAGTAGGTCGTGGCGGTGGCGAGAGCAGTGAAGAGCTGGGTGGCCAGCTTACTCGCGAGGTAGGAGAGGTAGATGGCTAACAACGACAGCTCCTTGGAGTGGTTGGAGCTCGCGGTGTCAGTGGTGGTCTTGTGAGCTCTGATGTCGGCAAGGATGTTGGTGGCGAGTGGGTGGGCAAAGTGGACGGCGATGGCGATGAAGATGAAGGTGTGGGCGAAGATGAGCAAGAAGATCTTTGCAAAGAGACCGGCGTCTTGCGTCGGGAGGAGCAGGGATTCCTCCATGAGCCTGATGCATGGCGATAGTGAGGAGCTTGCTTTGGTGGCCATGGCGTAGTGCCGAGGATCAGTCAAGATCGAGATAGGATTTAGACAACTAGTAGATATGGGATTGTACAAGTGGGCTGAGGTGGGTGTAGACGTGTTGTTTTCGTTTTTACTGGCCGGACTGGATGACTTATGGTGGATGTCATTGTCATCGGGCCTCGGTCTCTCCAACGACTTTGAAATTAAGCCAGGTCGTCGGAGCAGCCAACTCTGAACTCTAACAGTGAGTGGATTTGTCACATGGAGGATCATGCCCGGTGCCCGCGGCCCGCCAATGACTAAGGACAGAACATAGAACCTGTTTGATTATATGCCACACTCTGCTACGATTTCAGTTGAGGCGAGTTGTGGCGTTGCTGCAGCCGTGAGGAGAAATTGAACGCCACAATCTGTGGCGTGAAAAATCTGAAGTTTTTGTAACAGCCTAAGCTTTGGGGGTCAAATTTGGACATAAGCATATTCATAGCACAAAAAAGAGGAAAACCTTCAGCTATTCCACTTGCCTTTACTTCTGGTATGGGTTGAGACACGGCAATGCTCCTCGGACCCATTGGATCGGTGAAGTAGCTATATATTCCACATCCTAAACATAGAGCAGACTTGAATGAGTGGCCCCGGGATTCCCTCCATGACAACCTTACAGTGAAGTAGCCACTTGAACGTGCGCCGCTCACCAGAGTAAGTTGTAGAGGTGGCTATTAGCACAGTACCGACCTCAACTGTGAGCTTGCTTTGCTTGCAGTGTAGTGTAGATGAGGTTAGTCCAGTAACAAAGAGCTTCTAATAATCCTGTCATGTTACTTAATCTTGTGATCAAGAACGTGTTCAGGGTCTCTATCAGTCTATGTTGCCAAGGATGCATGCATGCCAGCAGAGAGTGTGTAGCCTGGCCACAGTGGAGCGGGACGGAGAGGAGAGCTGGTGCAAGCGCGTGTTCGGAGCAGGGATTCATTCCTCTAGCTGATGCATATATGGAGACCACGAGGAGATTGCCTTGCTGGTGCTCATGGAGTCTTACTAGTATACTGGGTAACCATCAGGAGGTGAGATTTGGACAGTGTGCGCGTAGATGAAGCTCCCTTTATTTAAAAAACTATGAATATAGAAAAGCCAAAATCTTCTAAGTTGGAAGGAGTGAGGGAGTGTATTTAATAGTTAAACGTGCACTTTGGTCATTGCTGTGAACAGAGAGTTGTGCTCTGTTGCATATTCATGGCCTTTCCCCCTCTGAAAATTAAACTGCACTTTTTTTTTCTTACATCACATCCACAAGTAAATTCTCAAATCTATATATATATCTATCTCTAATTATCTATCCCTAATAAAAGGCAAAATCTATCCCTAATACTTTCATCCGGCCTTTTTAGTCCGGTTAATCACTTTCCGTGCGTTTACTCAAGAGTCGAGAGTCCATATATCAATATCAAAGGTCCTGCCGTTCGGTCTGGCCTAACTATTAGATCAACTGTCCCACATAGGCCTTGTCTTCCGTATACGCGTAGGATTTGTTCTTTTTAGTTCTTTTTAACGTTCGTAGGTGTTGTCTTAGAGTTGGAGACTAACACGGGTGATTTCACTTTTTTTAGAATACACGGGTGATTTCACTTCTAGGTTCCTAAGCAGAGTTGGAAACAGAAATAGGTGAAGGACTTTTCCAAATTAGTACTGTGATGAGATGAAAGGTGTAGTAAAGCAGTAAATTGAGGCCACCTTGCACAAGATCAACATCAAAACTAAGGGTTCAGATCAAACTGAGTTCGATCGAAGTTTGAATCAAAGTAGAAAATGAATAGAAATAGAAATCGAGAAAAAAATACCACCATAAATTACGTGAGGTACGGGGCGAGGGGATCACAAGCAGCGCCATCGAAGTGCGAGGTCGCTTGGCCGCCGGCTGTCGCGGCGTGGACTCGCGGGCAGAACCACTCTTGGGACGAAGGCATAGAGCAGCGCCATCCATCGAGGCGCAGGGCGAGGGTATCGTGACTCCAGAGTAGAGTAGCATCACCATGGCTCGAGGTCACCGCTGATCGTCACAACACTGAGTCGTCGAACCGTCCTAACGACAAGGCCAGATGCATGTTGACAGCCCGGTCTGCGGCCTCCACAGGGGCCAGCTCCACCATCCACAGCCACCTCCATGCTGGACTTATCATTTTCGGAGCCAGGAACGTACATCAGTTGAAGTGTACAGCAGCCCCCTCGATTCGGCACCCATGTACGTAGATCGACGACTCTTCAGCCGAGTCGGTGCTTCTTGGCTTTACTTTGAGTTGGCATGGCCTGACGAGGCCACAGATACTTCTGCCCAGGTCCACACCGTCGCAGGCGATCCTCCACACCTCCGGCGGGTAGAGTGCCACATCCAGCCGCCTACACCCATGCTCGTAGGAGGATGAGGAAGATCCGAACTTGATGTACGAGCATGAGGGGTGCGAAGGGCTAGGAAGGGAAGGGAAGGGAAGGGAAGCTTTCAGAAGGGACCAAGGGGCTCGGTGGGGATTGACTGAATGTATGAATGAAAGGACGCTGCATTACCCTGTATTTTTCTTTTTTTAATCGATTTTTGCATTCCCTCCGTCCAAGTGCAACTATGCTGCACTTCCTACATTTTTAATTTTATTGTTAATCGATCCTTTTAACCCTAACACAGTTTGAATAACATTTTTTATCTACTGTAATGCAAACTTGATGCTACTAGATTTGTAATCAAACATACTATCCAATAATTATAAATATGAGTCATAAATAGTATAAATTAAAATAAATAAATGGTTAAAGTAAAATTTGAAGATGATGCTATATCGAAAGATGGGTTCTAAACTGGACCAATCTTTGACACGATGCAACTAACTCCTTGCTGTAATCAGAGATTTAAATTATATCTTTTTATATGTCCTAAAAAAAGTCATATCTAACTCTATCAACATATGGATAGTTAGAAATTAATGTTATAATGACTTTAAGAGTAAATATTTCTATTCTTGAAAGTGGAAAAATCTCTCAATTTTTTAATAATTTTATAAAACTCTTAATATTAATTTATATTGGGGATGTTATTATTGTCATCAAAACATAAATTATAGCTCTATAAATTTTATATGGTAAAATATGAATAAAAATATGCAAACACTTCTATTCTTGTTGCTCATTAACCTTTGATGATAATTTTTTACTCCCATTGCAACGCACGGGCATATTTGCTAGTCTATACCTAATTTTACATATCATTTTTTGTCCATCTAACTTTTTTTGTCCATCTCTCCATTATCTATGAGTCTTCTAATTTATATAACTTATAATAGACACAAACGCATATAGAGTTAGTAATCCTAACCTAAGAGCAACTCCAGCCAGCAGGGCCCCTACTTCAGTCCCAAGAGATAAATATGGGTGCTTGCATTAAGAACATAGCTCCAGCAGGACTCCTACTAGAGCCTCCGGTTTAGGATCGGACCCCAAATTCATCTTTCAGGCCCAATTCCTGGTGGAAAATCGGGTCTCACCCATCGGCCCCCATCCGCCTGCCTGTCTGCTAGCAAAGATCCGCGCGCCAGAGAGCGCGTTTCCGCTTCCTTCCCATCGACGTGCCGCCCAAATCCCGCCGCAAGGATGAGCGGCGGCGGCCCTTCCCGTCCTTCCGCGAGCAGCAAGTGGCAGCGGCTCTTGGCGACGAGCCCCCCAGCACTGAGGAAGAGCACGACGGCAACCCTTCCTATCCTCCCACGAGCTAGCGGCGGCCCTTGCCGACGAACCTCTCCCGGTGCTCGCAGGGTGGCTCCTTTTTCCCGCGGCGTCACGGCTCCCTGCCCGCCTAGCGGCGAGGGAGAACGAGCCGACGAACCTCTCCCAGTGCTCACAGGGTGGCTCCTCTTTCCCCGTGGCGTCACGGCTCCCTGTCCGCCTAGCGGCGAGGAAGACGAGCGCACAGGCGAACTCCTCTCTTCGAATGAGTTTTGGGACTCTCTTTCGAGAGCTACTGCTAGAGTGCAGTCTTTAGGGGAGCCCCAAAGATAAAAAGTAGGGGTCTTATTTTGGAGCTATTTCTAGAGATGCTCTAATATAAATAGTAGCTAACTTGAATAGAACTACTATCCTAATACGAACAATGAAGGTTATAACTATTGTAAAACATACGGACTCTTTCCTAAAAGGAAAAGAGAAGGAGGAATCATAATCCTAGTCCATTTGTATGTGGGCTCTTACCAAAACTCTTAGACCATGGCAGAACTATATATACATGGGAGCTCTATGTTGTAATCACCAATAATTAGAGAAATAAATAATAGTCTCCCTATCTTGTGTCTACTTGTTTATCTACTTTCATCTACTATGTTGATCATGAGAGACAGAGAGGGAAATGTCCTAACCGCTGGCAACATGTTTTATAACACATTATCAGCACGACAAGCTCTACGTCGACATCGCCGTTGAAGCCACCACCGATCTTCGACACCGACGCTCATCCCGACTTCCCTGCTGCGATTACTTCGACAACGTCGACATCCCTATGTTGTTAGCGGAACAGATCTGCTACCCTCTACCTCATGCACCGTCATCATCAAGCAGGCTGATCTACCACAATGCCAAACGCCCTACGCGGTACGTATCTACTAACCACTGCCCTACGCGGCAAGTGAAGTAGATTAATTGATATCCCTATACTAAAGGTATGATTTGATTTAAAAATAGTAGATTGGTTTGCATGTGTCTGGCTACGGAGCTAGATTTTATTTTTCCAATCTACTTGTGTCGACTTGATAATCGACACTCTATGCTTAGCGTTTGATCTACGTGAACAGAACCAAGAAGGTAATAAACAATGTTAATTTTACATCACGTATGGCCTGGCAGCTATGGCACGAAGTATATTATGCATGACTTATCACACGCACGAAGTTGGCTTGAAGCCACATGCATGGATCGGGCTACTAAAGCGTGCTAGCCTATGCCGAAAGTTTGTGGCATGCATGAAGACAACTGCGTCGGATACTACTACATCATGTGCGGATCTACATCAAACAGCCTGCAGCACGTGAGCGACAGCCGGCACGTCGTTCTCCTTGGTCCGCACGCAACTAGCATGCTCGCAAGGCCGATGGACTCGACTCGAAGTCGTAGACACGCGGCCCGCACGCCGCTAATATCTCCCCTGTGACCGTGTTCGAACTCGGCTTGCACGCCGTTCTCACTGTGACTTGAATAAAAGGAGGAGGAATTGGGCTACGGGGAAATTGTGGAAATTCCGAAAGAAAGAAAGAAAAGGTTCCGTAGGTTCCGTAGATCTGAAATTTATGTATAGGCTCTTGTTTCCTGCAGAATTATTCAAGCATGAAATTTATGTATAGGCTCTTGTTTCCTGCAGAATTCAAGCAGAGGTCTTGTTCTTGCATATTAGTACTTATATTGTTTCTGAAATTCTTTTCATGCTATTTTGAATGATTACACTATAAACATGGTATAAGGTATATGGGCTCTCTAAATCCCGCAGACTTACTTATCACCCTTGAGAGGCTCATATTTATTTTTTCAAGCATAATAAATTTTTGGGATGAATGAACGATTGGTATTAATTCTGAAAATTAGCATATACCATGATTAGATCCTAACAAAATGCTAGAATATTTTCTAAAAATATTTTGTATAACCATCCACTATCTTTTGCACCTCACTGTTTGTTTACATATAGTAAACCTATATGTGCATGATTTATTGGTTCGGTAATGCTTGGATTAGGCCGTCCGACACGCCGAACCAGAGCCGGACATGCGGCCCGCACCACTCCAGCCACGGGCCACTCCCAACAGGTAAAAAAAGAACGCCCTCCATCCGAACGTCTCCTCTGGGCTTGCGGACAGGCGGCCCAATAAAAAAATAAGTTATGGGTCCGCAAGGGATCGTGTGTGGCCGCTCACTCGTTCTGTCATCTCCTCAGGCTTTCTCCCGTGCCTAGTAGTAGTGCTAGGCCTGCTGCTTTCTTCTGCCTAGTAGTAGCAGCCCGGTCTCTGCTGCCTACTCGTGGAAGAGGTCCATCCAGTCCACTCCTCCGTAGCGGTATTGCAGCTACTAGTCTCTGCCTTCCCGTGTTGATGCAACTTCTTTCTATAGCGCCAGGGGCTTGAGTTTGTGAGAGGAGCGTGGATTCACATCTGCATAACAGTTATTGGCTTAATTTTTTTCTGTCACTTCGGATATAATATTATTTCATCTGTACGCTGTTACATGACTATACATGTATGTTGCAGTTATAATATGTTTCAGCTGTTATAAACGTATGTTGCAATTATTTTATCTAGATATTACATATGTTACATTGTTTATATACGTTTATTGTAAGTGTATATTTCAAATTGTTTCAGCTGATTTAGATATATGTTACAAGTATTTTATTCAAATGTTACATATGTTGTAGTGACCATACACATATGTTTCAATGGGCATACCCGGATGTTACAAGTGTATATTTGTAAATATTTTATTTATTTTTTTTAGATATTCGTTGCAAAGTATTACTACATGACCAGAAATGAGAAGTGGACACAGATAAAGCTGATCCCCGCGTGCTCGTGGATAATGGCTCCAATATCCACGTTTGCTCTGAATGGCCAGATCAGTCTTATTGATAGCCCTACGGGTCTTTATAGCAGGAAAGCTTAGTTTTTTGTCTGCAACTCTGCACTATACATGTACTATTCACCTGCCAAAAGCTAAGGCAGCTTTTTTTACTGGAAAGAACACACACTACCGCTTGCATTGGAAAACATAATGGTTTCAACGGTGAGTTGACATGGCCTGCTGCTTTTGTCTGGGGCTACATTACGCAGCGTCACAGCAACAGCATGGGCGTGGCAGCGGGCGGGCGGGGCAGGCCATGCATGCGTTGTGGGGCCGCCAGGTGCAGTATGCTGACGGACGAGCAAGAGCCAAGAGCTAGTACTCCTACTACATGCATGTGCTGTGGGGCCCGCCAATTGCAGCTGCTGAAGGACGAGCAGGAGCCGCCCAGGAGGCAGAGGCGTGATGCCTGCCGCTGCACATATCTCTTCGGTTGATCGTGCGTGTCCTGCATCTTTTGTACCGCATGCAGAGAAAATTTGCCGCGTACTAGGCGGGCAGGGCGATCGGGCGTCCGGACAATGGCCCAATCCGGACGTCCGGTGCTAGGGAAACTGTTATTGGTTTGTTTGACATATGCATATCTTCATGAAGAAAAATATCCTGGACCTGCCCTGAATAGCAGAATTATATAGCATGGTCATTGACACATCCTAGTAGGATATTCTACTGCCATTGAAGTGGAGTGGATTTTAAGCACTGTAATTCGTGATAATACTCTCAAAGAATGAGTATGTGGTCAAACTAAATCCTAAAGGTATTATAGGGCTCACTGCATGAGAAAGTCTAGAAGATATTCTATACTATGATTGCATAAAATAAGAAATACTGAAAACTAAATTTTCAAGCTATATGCCATATGGTATAATGTTGCTCTATAAACAATAGCTTGAAGCTTTGTATTAAATGTCATAAAAGACAAGATGGTAAATAATTATCTATGAATATTCTCAAGAAAAAGCCTCTTGAATATAGGATATCAAGGAGCAATGTAATATACATGAAGTATTTAAATTTATCATAAAAATTACTCAAATAGAAGTTGAGTTAGATTTTTTAGACAGCTCTATTACCTAGGATATATGAATTGCATATATGATACTCCTAGAAGGATCATGATTATATATCACCACTATAAAATGAAGCATGCATGAAGCTACAAAATGTCAAGCATAGAAGCTAAGACATGTATGAATGGGTGAGAATTTTTAAGATTTCTCTCGAAGAAGATCTTAAATCATGTGCTTATAGACTTGTATTGTCTTTTTTTTTTTGCGAAAAGACTTGTATTGTCTTTAAATTATACTATCCTGAAGTATTAGTAGTAGTGGTGGTGCATTAAGTTTTAATTCCCGTTGAATTAAGTGGTTCTTATACTCATAGAAGAGTTAGTGGTTACTTTATTAGCTTGAAGGCTAATAAGAAACATTTAATATTCTTAGTTGCAATTTTTACTTGCAATTCTTACTTACAGATAATATGTGTTAATCTTGCATGGAATGAAATTAGACTTATATGTTTTATATATATACCAATTGCCTATTTATGCATATCTAAATAATTTTTATCCACAAAGAAGCCTTAATTAACCATGAAGGTTATAGTTCTTTGTGCACTACTACCATGTAGGTAGAAAGAAAATTGAATTTCCTAGAAGCACATGAACAATTGGAATATACTAGCATATATGATTGATCTTAAAAGGACCAATTTAGCCAAGAAATAGTATAATCCACAAACTAAATATTTAATACTTCTACCCCAAAACTAGAAGTTTATGTCCTACCCTGAATATGTACACTGAATAGTACAATAGATATGTGAATTTCATGCCAAAACTAATGAATACTAGAAGTATGATTAGATTATATGGAACATTAAGAATGAAATAATGCATGAAGCATATTACTACTTGCAGTACTTCTGGCATGAAAAGGGGAAGGAATTTTGGGTAAAGGCATAAGAAAATGTGGGTAATATATATTTTTAATAGGCATAGCCTTCCTAAATCTATCTTTGAGTGTGTGTATCAGGACTTGAAGTTCTAGCCGCGTTCCTTCCGACCGAGTTAACTTTCTCTGTATTTCACTAATTGCAAACAAGCTTGCAGCTTTGCATTTTATTGTTTTCTATTATGTTGGATTGAATATCAACATTAACACTACACATGAATGTGTCTCACTATGTTGTGCTCTCGTTGAGCTACAACAATCTCCACTCCTGTATGAATACTAGCATAGAAGCTATAGATGTAGCCAGTAGCTACCTTTGCACTTCCCTCATTAAACTAAGAAATAATTTGCTTTCAATGCATCCTATGCATAAGCAAAAAATTGATCTAGAGCCATGTAGCCTAAGATCAGGGGGAGTTGGTTAATCTGAAATTAACTAATTGGAGAAGTGACCCAATTGAATGGGCTTGATCATTGTGGAAATTGAGATTGATAGACAACAACACTTGTTGGTGATTTGGAATTTATAAAAAGGTTATTTAGGGAATTTTGCATTAATGGCAATTATAAAATTCTAGAAGAAATTCCATGAGAATTTGAATGTTGCATATTTTATAGATTTGAAGTATATGATCTATTGTTATGTATGAGTACTTGGATCAATTATTTTGGGCTGAATAATAAAGAAGCTAGACAATGAATCCTAAACTATGATATGGGGGGAGAATATCCCTGAGTCTTTAGGTATGCTGAACATTCCTAACTGCACATTGTATATTCTAGCTCGCTGCATATAATGAATAATAACTCTTAGATTTAAAGTTTTGCGTGAATATTTCCCATAAAATTTTCTTATAGCATACATATATGGGCCTCCACATGTAGTTGGAGATAAATGAATTTGAATTATTTTAAGCCCATAATAGGGGATGTCTTTTAAAGTATATGCTAATAAAGATATAATATTAGCATTAGGGGGAGAGAAAAGCCTATTTTAAATGCCAAATATTATATATTTTTATAGAAGAAAAATGATCTTAAGAGAAAAATTATTCTTTGAAGCTTGAAGCAGGAATAGTATCACGCACTAGATCAAACAACAGTTTGATTAATGCTCTTAATGAAACATGAAGCGGAGCATATGCCAGATATTTTTGAAAAAATGAGAGGAGTAACTTGAAGTTATAAATCAGAAGTTTTATTTACTAGTAGTAAACTTAGTATTGTATACCATCAAGCTAAAATTTATTGGGACGCCTGTGAATTCTAGTTTAGTATATACTTATTGAATAGAAATAAAATAAAACTCCTCCATTCTCATGAAGAGAACACCTAATAAAGAAGGTTAAGCACCTCATGAAGAGAATCATCATGAAGATGAAATCCAACACATTAAGCACGCGCATCATTAGTGTTGGATATATAGAACAATAAATCATCTTTTGTTTGGGAAATATCAGAGATGAAATAATCTCATATTATGAGAATATTGGGAGAAAATAATAGTTGTCGACAACACCACCTCTATAATTGCAAATGTTTCTCTTATGAGAACCCGAATCCGGAAAACAAAGTCCATGGTAAAGTCGCTTGTAGCGATTATATCGGGTCAATGAAGAAAGCAATTGAGGTTGAATCTCCTACTAAGAAGAAATAAATATTCTGCTATATCTCTGGCAAATGAAGTGAATGAATATGAAATATGCAGTTAATAAATGGATTATGAAGATCCATATAATTCCTAAAGAATACAAATTGCAACATATGGAAATTAAATCTCATACCAAGTTTTATAAAAGTTTAAGGTATAATATATTCCTGAATAAATATTGAAGTCTCAAGAAGAATATGTCCTAGAAGGAATAAAGTCATTGAATGACTTTGTAGTGAATAACACTATATATATCACATACTAATCTCTCATGCAGTAGAGAAAATATCTCATAGAAGAGAAATATTATTTATCAAAAATAAGAACATCCTTGAAGGAGTTAATCCATGAAGGATTTACCAGTCAATTCTCTAATAAACACCATTAATCCCTGAAGTGAGAATATAGACCTGAGAGAAAAAAATGAGGAATATTAACAATAATGGTGAATATTAACATTAATCCCATGAAGGTGTCATACATACACTCAAAAAGTGTATATTGTAAAGCTAGCAATAAAGTGTTGATATCCTCCAAATACCATAGAAGGTATAACAATAATGGTGATTCTAGCATTTATTTTATCCCCTAAATGCCAAATGTAAGACTGGATTTATTATTGAGTGGAATAATCTAAATCCCAAAGATTTATAGAATATATATTTTGAAAAATCCACTAAAAAGAATAAGTACTCGAACTCTAGTAGAAGTTTGATACACTGTCTAGAATATATTTAATATTTATCCCTATGATCATCCGGAAGGATTTATTATCTTGAAGTATAAAATTTTATTTGTTTTGTACAAATAATAAGTGGTAATTTATGCATAAAGCATATTGCTCTTATTTATACCTATTATAATTCATAGAAGAATTACAAGTCAATATTTTGAAATAATTAGTATTATGGTATGGCATACCATTATTAAACAAGTAGTTATGAAAACTGTGGGTCGAACAATAAAGTTCAAAGGATGGCTTTATGAGGGGGAGCATATTTTATTAATCTACCTTGAAGGTAAACCACTAGAATTATAAAGATCAAATAGATCATATTTGCTAAAACACTGAAGTTTATGCATAGATCATGAAGATCAATATCTATTCATGAAGAATAGATTGTCCAGAAGAATATGTGACCAAGAAGGTTAAATATTGTACTCTTTTTTTCTATGTGAGTTTTTACTCAAAGGATTCTCACACAAGGTTTTTAATGAGACAACATGTGCAATACAATTAACGAATGCGATATACTCTTTTCTCCAATAACCGTTTTTTCCCATTGGGTTTTCGGATGGAGTTTTTAATGAGGCATATGCATATCATGGTAATCGTCCCAAGGGGGAGTATTGTAAAACATACGGACTCTTTTCTAGAAGGAAAAGAGAAGGAGGAATCCTAATCCTAGTCCGTTTATATGTGGGCTCTTACCAAAACTCTTAGACCATGGCAGGACTATATATACATGGGAGCTCTATGTTATAATCACCAATAATCAGAGGAATAAAGAATAGTCTCTGTTGACGGTGGATAACGTCAACCTTCAGTAGAACTTTAGACACAAAAGGATACACGAATACACACTAGTCTAGGGTTTTAACTGACAATTTTCATGAGTTTTGCATATTCTATATTTTGCAGGGACTATTCTAGAAAAGCTTAAAAGAGGGATTAGAGTGCATAATAATCACGAAACTTATCCGCCACGGGAAAGATAACCATCGAGATGTGTGTTGATGGTCATTAAGTACAAATTCTATACCGTCAACTATCACTTGAAAAGAACCAATAATAGAAACATAGTGGTTATTACTGACAAATTCCACAAGTTTTGGTGAATTGTCTATTTTTCAGGGAATTACTCGAAAAAAGCTTAAAAGAGGGATTAGAGTGCATATTTTCTACAAAACTTAACCGCGACGGAAAACATCGCCATCCGGGACCGGGAAGGATCCGAAGACACCCGGCAATGGAACCCGGCAGCTGAGACACCAGTGGGGCCGGCCCCGCCCCACCATGGCGCCGCCCGGCCCCCGAGGCTAGGGTTTGGCCTCCCCTTCGGAAGCTTCCTCCACTTTGCCTTCCACGGTGCATCTCGGCCCTTGGTTAAGTCGGTTTGATCCTGCGGCTCGTGTTCATCCCACCGGGCTATAAATAAAGAGGCAGACCTCCCCTTCAAAGAGAACCAATTCATTCCGCCTGGTTCATTTGTCAAGAGTAGACAGAAGTTAGGGTTTCCAGAGATTAGAAGTACAGCTCTAGTTCTTCAAGTTCTTAGTTTAGGCGTCTTGTAAGGTTCAAGTAGAGTTGGGCGCTACGCTCGGGATTCCAGATCTGTTCGTCTGGAGATCAGTAATTTTATCTTGTATCTCATTATGACTTTGCTCTACTTTAATATATTACTATTTATTCAGTTCTTAGTTTATTCTAGTTACATATTTGATATAGTTGTGATTGATGATGATTATTGTCGTATGACCGTAAAGCGCTGATTCAAGACTCGAGTGAGTTAGGTGGTATGCATTATGTAGACGTGGTGTCTAGATATATTGTGTACCTACGGAGGCACCCCGATGTGCCGGGGGCGTGTGGTAGTCCACGCAGTGACAAAAGCGTTGGTTCCTCTATAATCCACCCCCCACGTATAGGACTAGCGAGCAGCACGGTCGCGAAGGAGGTGACCCTTGTGTCTTAAAATCCTCATTAGTTGATGCTCCTTATGATATTTTCTGAGTTGGTTATACTATAGATGAGAGTGCATAATAATCACGAAACTTATCCGCCACGGGAAAGATAACCATCGAGATGTGTGTTGATGGTCATTAAGTACAAATTCTATACCGTCAACTATCACTTGAAAAGAACCAATAATAGAAACATAGTGGTTATTACTGACAAATTCCACGAGTTTTGGTGAATTGTCTATTTTTCAGGGAATTACTCAGAAAAGCTTAAAAGAGGGATTAGAGTGCATATTTTCTACAAAACTTAACCGCGACGGAAAACATCGCCATCTGGACGGGGAAGGATCTAGAAGACACCCGAAGCAGCGGGACCCGCCGCAAACACTAGGTGGGGCCGGCCGGCCCCACCATGGCGCCGCTCGGCCCCCTGAGGCTAAGGTTTGGCCTCCCCTTCTGGAAGCTTCCTCCACCGCCTCCCACGGTGCATCTCGGCCGTTGGTTAAGTCGGTTTGATCCTGCGGCTTGTGTTCATCCCACCGGGCTATAAATAAAGAGGCAGACCCCCCTTCGGGAAAACCAATTCATTCCTCCTGCTTCATTTGTCAAGAGTAGATAGAAGTTAGGGTTTCTAGAGATTAGAAGTAGAGCTCTAGTTCTTCAAGTGTAACACCCCAGGTGTTAGCCACAAGCTAAGCCGTGAGATTGGACTTAAGAAAGTTATATTAGGGATGACCATGATCTCTATCTCACATCCATCTCCATCTTCCTTGATCATTGGAGAAGTTTCGTGAAGATTGGAATCAATTAGCCACATGAAATGATAAGCTTTGTCTTTGCTTGAAAGATCTTATCAAGTGTATGAGTATATGGAGATTCAACCAAGTCATGCAACCTTGCTCAAATAACTCTACATTAACTTTACAACAAAAGTCATGAAGGGTTCATATTGAGCAAGTGCCTGGAAAATGCTTCTATGTGTTGTTTTGACCTAGGTTGACCCTAGAACATTTTTGTTTAACCATTTAAAAAGTGCAGTTTAGAGACTTTAGATGTCAGTGCTCCCTTAATCAAAGTTGCAGAGAATTTTATATGGAACAAACTTTGTTTAAGGGCCAAGTCATGAAAATGTGTGCAACATGCTCAAAAAGGGCCCGCAAGACAGAGTCCAGTGCTGATTTCAGGATTTCGAAATTTGGCCAAGTCTGAAATCAATGTCCACAACGTCGACGTCTCGTGTTCTCCAAATTTCGTGTAGCAACTTGAATTGAACCCAAAATAGAAGTTGAAGATAGTTATTTGAGGAAGAGCATATCAAAAGGTGGGATCAATCCAACTCAGTTTGACAAGGCGTTGGCATCCTTTTTGTGACCAGTACCGACACACTGACAGCGGCAAGTTCGGGGTGATTTATCTCCCAATCCGTGGCACTACTGTCCTGAAGCCCTTAACGGAAAAAAAGTAGAGTAAAGTTTGGGCTTCAAGTTTGCTTTTGGGCGCCAGGTCCAAATCAGCCCGGATATGGCCCAAAACTGTGCAGCAAATCGTCTCCGCCACGTGCTCGGGGAAATGCTTCAAAGGGCGACACGTGCCCTGTGCGTGGCAGCCATGCACGACGCCTCCACCTCCATTGCTGCCACCTGCTACCTCACCCACCTCTTCTGTCCGCCCCTGCTGGCGATAGGGAGCACCAGAGCGTCTCTCTGCTCACTCTCCTCGCCCCTCTCCACGCTCCCGCGCCTCGCTTTCGCCCTGCTCGCCGCCGTGAGCGGAGCCGCCATGGATGCCGTCGCCGAGCTCCGGCCGCCGCTGCGTTCCTCGCTGCTCTGCGCTTCCTTACTCACCACCAGCACCACCATCGGCTTTGCCTTGACCTCCTACATGCCACGCTCGCGCTCGCCGTCCAAACCCGTGTTAGGAGTGCCGCTGCCGCGGACGCCGCTCGCCATGGCCACCATGGACGGAGCAGCAAGCTCCCTGCAGGGCGACGTTCTCCGCCCTTCCAACCTCCTCCGCCCTGGCCGAGAGGTCCACTGCCTTCGTCACCTCGTGCCGCCCCGGATGCACCCTTCTACCGGCCGTCATCGTCGCCGTCAGTCGTTGCCGCCGGAGCAGCAATGGCAGCACCCGTGGGCTGCCATGGGCCGGCCCTCTGCTGACCATCTCTGGCCGTGCCGAGGCCAGGCACGAGTGCGGCCCATTGCTGCAATGCCGCGGCGCCCCTCGGTGGCCGCCGGCAAGCCTTCCTCGGCCGGAATCGCCGAGCACGTCGCATCCCTGCTCCCTGCTCTGTTCCTGCGTTAGAAAGAAGAAAGAGGACCTCGCGCAGCAATTCAGCAAAGAACAGGGGGTTTTCTGCAGAACTTGTGACTCATGTGAATAGTATCGCACAGTGCGATTTCTCTTTTTTTGTTTTCCTTTATTCATTTTGTGGCTGAAACTTTGGAAATTCATAACAAATCAAAGAAAAATCGTAAAATAGCAAATGAGAACTTTTTGGAATCCTTATGAGTAGATCTATCCAGTGGTGTAATAATATTGTATGTTTTAGTAGAAATTTTCTAAGATAAAATTAGATCTTTGCTATCTAGGGTTTGAGATGGGGAAATTCATATCTCAAGTTGTATTATTCCATTTGATGTGATGAAATTTGAATGGTAGACTTCTGGTGATATGTGTGTGCTATGATTAAAATTTGAGAATCATTGGTTGCAGTTTGGTTGAGTTATTGATTTATCTTTCTTGATGTCTAGGAATCGGATTTAATTGATTAATAATTCAAATAAAAATGTAAAAATGGAAAATATGGTTCCAATGCCTTTTAATAATGTTTTATGACCTCAGAAACTCTAACATGGTCATGTACTTACAGAAAAGATTGAGTTTTAGATTTATCTTGCTCTCATATGATTTATTGCATTAGCAGATTGTCTTTTTCATAGAGGTTGCTATACTTATTGAAATGTTATGAAATTTGAACTGTATTCTAACGGTAGTCTATGTGAGCTGCTATAATTTTCTTATAATTTATTGAGCACTTTTGATATGTGTTCCATATATGTCATTAATTCACCTTGTTATCAAAATAAATAAAAAAGGAGATGAAAATAATTTATTTAGGAGTGGACACTATGTTTTCTAGTGTTTATTTAATATATGTAAACTGTTGGTACTAATGGTTATGCTCAAATTGCAAGTTTCAACATGAGTAATATATTTATTTCTTAAAATCAGCCTTTCTGGACAGTTTGTAAGACTTTAAGTTTTGCATGGTCAAAATAATGTTTTCAGGGAAACTTGTGAATACAAAAGTTGTAGATAACCCATTCATCTAGCTTGTGTCAAATTTTCATGACAATAGGCTAAATGGTTTGTGAGTTACGGCTGTGTAATGTTCAGTTTCAGAAATTGCTGCTCTCTGGAATTTGCCTGACCAGATTGGATAAATTGGATTGTTTGGCTATGTTAAAGATTGAACCATGCCTTGATGTTTAAAGATAAATTGTAGACAATTTTATAAGTTTTCCAGATTGTCTTGTTGCATTTTATTTGGATGTGTATAACTCCAGTTATACCTAAATCTTTTAGCTACTATGTGCAGTCCAGAAATTGGTTAATTCTAGTTCTAGTTGTTTGCTTTGTGTGTTGCTATGTGTGACTCATGTCCTTATTGATGGTTAAGTATTATACCTGAGAGATTGTGATATTAGTGTTATATTTGATATGTTGGTTATCTTTATGTTTGGTATGATCGTGGATAGCTTGCTCCCTAATGTATGTGTGTCATCTAGTGTAACTTTGCTCTTGTATTGCTTGTTGTTTTTGATGCATTGTCTACTGTACTCCTAAGTATTCATACTCTTGCATCTTGCATCTCATCTAGGTACGCTAGATAAACTACGTGAGGGACAAGATGTTGGAGTTGAACCCGAAAGATGGTGCAAGCTAACTTGACTGACTTTGGGTCATATTCCAGGCAAGCCCCGGAGCATTCTAAGTCTCCCACCCTTTTATAAAATGCAATTGAGTACTTTATGTTGTTTATTGCATTAAGTGATAGGAGTTGGTTGGAAACACTTGCTGCATATATATCCTCTCCTTGTCCAGCAAATTATACCTTGAATCCTATTTAAGTTCAGGAATCGAGATAAATGCTTAGCCATGCTTAGACCGGGTAGAAGTCGGGTGATTCTCTCATCCGCGAGATATAGGTTGTTACTTCTCTCGGTCACGGTTGGCTATATGTGCTATCGTGGAAAAGAACCATGTGTTAAAATAAAAGAAGACCGGGCAGGGACAGTGGACCCTGTCTGAGTCGATTAAGGACTGGACGCGTTGTTTCACTCTTGGTCATGTTGAACGCAGCCCAACACATAGTTGGCCCGGCCCCCGTGCCAAGTGGCCGCGGCTTCGGTAGCTCAACTCAAGATGGGAACGCTGGGCGGCGGTTGGGCAATTCGCGGGATAGCGGCATACTAGACCAAGGGCAAGCATGTATAACTGTCCTGGCATCGTCCTTGGGTTAGCATGGCTTGAACATCCTGGCTATCCGACTTTCCGGTTTTGCCGACGTGATAACCGGGCCCGAGCCTGAGTTGTGCAAAGAGTAATCTAATGCAACCTCGACGGGGGAAGCATGGGTGTGTGTTGGGAATACCCCCTGAGCTCAGTTGAAATCGATTCGAATCGCCGTCTCTCCCGGATAGTGAGAACTTGACCTTGCCTGGCAGCGTAGAACTCACTAAATAATGATGGTTCGAATATTGATGATGATCATGAGGATGGTAATTTTGATAGCTGGAATAAACCTGATATGGTTATTAATGTTTGTTTATAATCAAGTGATTGCTTAGCACAAAAGCTAATCTAGATGAAAGGTTGATTAATAATAATCTGCTGCTAGTATAATAAGATAATGCTCTCTTATAATATGCTTTTATGCAAAATGTTGTCAAGCTAGCCCCACCTATATAAAGCCTTGCATACTCCTTGGTGTCACTTTATTTCTGGTTTATGACGGGTAAGTCTAGCTGAGTACATTCTCGTACTCAGGGTTTATTCCCACTTGTTGCAGGTTGTGATGTATCATGATTACTGCAAGAATTGGATGGCTCCTACCATAGCGGTGGAGTTTGATCATGGGCATGGTCCTTCTTATCTCTCTTGTCTCTAATGCTTTTGTTGGAGTTGACCTTAGTACTGGCATGTATTTAAACTGAGAATAATGTTAGTTTCAAATTACTTTACTTTCACTACTTTTGAACTTATGTTGTAATAATTATTTTGCACTCTGATGTATATTAAACTACTTGTGAAAAGGGATGTAACATTTGACTTGTTTTGTTGAATCAGTACGATCTTGACTTACATGTTGGTTGGTTTGAAGTCCTTCGTGATTTCAGTGGACTACCGGGATTATATGGGCTCAAGTGTGAAAATTTAGTCACGTTGGTGATTGTTTTTATACTTGTGCTCTTATAATTTGGACGGTTCTGTTACAGCTGGCATCAGAGCAAGATTCAACATTAAACATGTCATTTGTGTATTTAAAACAAAAGCTTTTATTTGTAAAAGTTTAGTTTTGACAAACTATTAGCTACATACATATAAATAGGCGTGTTTAAATCTAAATTTGAAAACTTAAGTATGCCAGTGGTCAAATCCTTTATGGCCAAATAAGGACTCTTAGGTGGCTATCTAAGTACTAACTTTGGGGGCGTTTTAAATTTTGCATCTACGCCCAGGCCAAGGTATGTATGTTTGATGACCGCACTATGGCTACCCTGTGGTCAAATGGTGGAGGTAGCCCGCATATATGAATTAGCCATATATGTGCATTAGAATGATGAGATATGAGAGCATGATCGTCCAACCGGCGGTCTAGGGAAGTGCTAGATTGTGATACTGGAATAATTGTCATGTCAAAACCATGCAATTATGAAAGTATTTAATTGTGGGTATATCTGCTGGGTAGTTGTGGTACTGAAGCAAGTGTGTTGGGGCACACTTGTGGAAAGTATTTAGCTTTACTGTTTTCACTTGATTTTGTTGTTTGTGAGATATTGGGGAATTGTTGGGCTGCAATGAAATTTTTTTGCAGGTACGCTAACCACGAATGCGTAGAGTAAATATACATGACGACTAGTTATATATCGAGAGCGCGTGTTATGCCACCGACATAGAACGTGATTGCCACCTCAGGCTGGCAAATCTGTGAGGACGAATAGGACGAAGCATGCATCATCATGATTGTTGCTTTGCACATAACTATGCTCCTCTCACCTTTGTTTCCAATAATCAGTAACTTGTGATTGATGAAATGTTACTATCTTTCTCGCGTGGAGTAGACAAGAATACCTTGTTCTATATTGTTTGAATTAGAATGATTGTCGTTGGTGTGTGCTTAGTCTTGTCTGCTCAGCCCTGCACTGTATGGTTGCTTTCAATGGAATTGCATAACAAGTGTGTAGATGTTTTCTTGTGATGCCTCCAATGTTAACCAACCAAGTAAACATGTTACTTAGCCTTGATGAAAATAGTTGAGGCTATGAGTTTAAACTTAATAAGTGTTCTCTAGTTTAGCTTAAGTGGTGAATATATTTTCTCATCATGCTCTTGCAAAGATGCTTTAGATCTTACTTAAATAATTAGTATCCTCATGTTTATCCTTTCTTGTGACTAAGCAAAAATATGGTGGTCAAAGGTTGAAATGTTGAAGCTACTAGAATAACAAGTTTTGTGTGCTCTCTTGCTAATAAAACAATGGAAAACATTGTTTGATGTTGTATTGAACTTGTTGGCTGCTAGGACAGTTTCTATGGTACCAATATTTTCATGATAATAACGGTGTTTTCTGCAAATATGGTCAACATGAAAATTGTAGCTAACTTCATTATCTTTCATGTCCTAAAATTGCATGATTTTAGGCCTGATGATTTAGGAGTTGTAGATTTTTCAACGCTGCTGTCCAGTTTTGCATATCCTCTGGACAGATCAGATTGATTGGTTTGTTTGACCTGTGTGCTTTTTGAATCATGTTTTGGCATTAATAGAAGAAGTGTAGTACTTTTGTTAAGCTTTCCAAAATGTCTTTGATCACTACTTTTGGTGGTCTACATCTCCGGTTATGAGCTTGTAAAACAGAATGGCTGAATCTGTCCAGATCTGAACAGAGCTGTCATCTTTGCATTGTTTGCCCGTGCTAGCTATAAGAATTATGGAAGGATGATAATAAGAAAGTTTTAGATCAGTTGATAATATTTCCTTAGAATTAAGGATCATATTGTTTGGATCTCTAGAACTCTAGTTATGCCTTAAACATTTGCTTGATGCGTTGTTGTCCTAGTTTGTGAAAGAGCTGCTTGATAGTGTTTATGAACCTTGTTATATTGAGTTGCTCTGTGTGTTTGCTAGCTGTGTGTGAAACATCATAACTACTAGTTCTTGTTATAGAATGCCTTTGTGTCTTTGGCGTAGGCATGACCAAAATCTTTTAGGTCCTTGCGACCTTTCTTACAAATCATCATACACCTAAAAGACTTGGCTTTATCCACCTGTTTGGTAGCATATCTTGCTTCCTGATTGATCCTTGTGATTAGGTCAATGTGTTGCCTTGTTACATAAGAATGCTTTTCATGTGTATGCTTTGTGCTTAGAATGATTGCTTAAGCTCCCTTATTTTTGTTTCTCAAGTGCTTGCTTTTAGCTGTCCTGTTTGTGTGGTTGCTATGTGGTCTAACTAGTGCCACAGTCGTAGCCTCGTTTGTCCTCGGTGAGCACATGAGTGTCAAATAGCTCATCTTAGAACAACACTCCTATCTTGATAATCACATAGTTATCGTCTCCGATTAGATTCTCTATCTTAGGGACCTTTACCTGTAGACATGGTGGTTAACCTTTGAGTGTTGAGTTGTAAAGACCTGTACCCATGTCTATGCTCAAACCATAAGTCGCAGGCCTAGACCCTTGATGTTTACGTATGACGTAGATGTTTTGCACCCGTGTGGAGATCCTAGTTTGTTTGACCAAACTAACTAAGTTTTTGTTAGTGCCATCCCTTGACCATAGTGGTTTATTCCTAGAGGTAAAGACCTTCGTGTGATCGACCAAACCTATTAAGATCTTGCTAAACACTAGTCTTTGACCTTGGTTGCTTTTTGCTAGTTGTAGAGACCATACCCAATTCCAAGTTGGACCCCTCGGTTGCTTATCCTAATAATAAACTAGTGCAATGATAATCCCTCATGGTCTAATCTTGGAATCTTTCACTTGCGAATCATGCAGTTACCTTATCAACTCAATCTTTGATTGGTCTGTCAAGTTGTTGTATTGGAAGTTTACTCAATTCATCTCAATGCTCCAAGATCTTTATATGTTCAACATTCTTCGTTATATCAGCTTTGCCCTTAGAGTTTGTTCCATTCATCTCCAACATTTATAATTCTCAGGATGCTTATCAATCTTGATTCCATGATCTTACTTATCATGACCGAGTCTCATGTTAATCACTTACTTAATAGTTCCTTGGTGGACGCAAGGTGTGCGTGGAAATAAAGCAAGAATCTCATGTTCAGTTGTCTTCGGTAGTTAATCCATATTCTCTAGCATTGTGTTTTGATCTTGAATCGCACTTTTGTTCACGTCAGATCCTACAATTACTTTTGCTCTCTATCCCTCCTTTGAACAGTGCTTGTTCTTATGATCAAATCTGTGCCATTGAAATTTTCCTTTTGGTGTAAGTTCAATAATGGTGTTATGATTGGCATTCTACGGTACCGTGACGGAACCTAGAGCTTCCTTGTGACCGGCCGGCACATGGTTGTGTTACTGGGTGCGCACTGGTATCGAGTTTGCTAATCATAATCCATTGCCGAAATTATACCGATGAGATATATCCTTGTGATCTTTCCTTGGTTAGCTTCTCATATGTTATCAAAAGATCCATATACCCACAACCTAATTTGTGCTCTATGTGATTTCTCGTTGGTTGTAGGCTTGGTAATGGGGTAATGATTAATAACTACTGATGCCACGACGAAACTGAGGGCTTCATGTGGACTACAGCCACATGATTACGCTGCTCGGCACGCGTGTGTATCATGGTTTAAGTCATGACCCATTATGGAACCACACCGATAAGTTGTCCTGTGGTGAGTTTTTCCTTGGTTATCCCTCTGTTCATCCTAATGCCCACATCATGCTTGGTGTTGTAGCGCTTCCTTTTGAAGTTGCAAAGAGGATGACCATTGAAAAACAAGTCACTGACATAAAACTTTAACGGATTGCAAGTGATGATAGACAAAAGACCTTGCTCAACCCACTTAGAAAGCAATGGTAACCCTCTCCTACATCACTGGTACCATCTAATGGGTTAAAAAGACTCACAACACTTAGAGTTGGATTAGTTATCAGACAACGAAAGACCAATGAACATGTACGTTCTTTACAAGTCACCTGGTGCTGATGCCCTCCTGCTAATTCTTTAGAGTCACATGAAGGCTACACTTGCAGTTAAAATTAACCCTCTCATGTTATGACCCCTTTTCTACTGCCTTTAATGGTGATTGTCGGTGATGGAATCAACTATAAGTTCTTGTTGTAGAAGCTGAAGCCTTAGAGCTCTTTAGTGTTGAGAGACAACTTATTAGCTCCTCAAAGGAAGGATAAATCTCCAACTAGGTAATGACTCTTTGGTAACTATAAAGGCTATGTCTCATAGAACGATGTTAGACAAAGGAATCTATGGACTAGCCAGCAATGCTCGGGTCAGTCTTACTTTCGAACCTTGAAGTAAACGCGTCAGCTCTATCTTGGACAATCACACAAATAGAAGAACATACTTTATCAACTCGAAGAGTATTCAGTACCAGTCCCTTACCTCAACTGTAGACTGCCATGAGTGCAATCAAAGACCATCTAAGAAGTGTTTGACAATATAAATAGGATTATGTTTTGAGTGTTGATTGATCCTAACAGACGATACCTCAATGTCAAAAGTAGTCCAATTAGATCAGTTATGATACAGTGCAAATCAATCAACCCTTCTGTGCAACTGTGCTGTGAAGTAAAATTTATTCCGAATTTGCTTGATAGCAAACTATTTCTTTAGTTTGGTGAAGGCTTGCAACCTTTGTTGCCCTCCAAACCTTGTTGTTGTCTTTCTTTTGTAGTAGGTGCCAAATTACTCACTATCCTTTGGTACCCTCTTTGTGTTTTTACCCAAGAGGTTGTATTCGATTCAATGTCTTTAACTATTATATAAAAGATCATCAAAAATGTTGAAGTCTTCAGAATCAGCTATAGTGTTCACTACTTACTCGATAGACCTAGATTCTACAATGTTGCTATCAGAGAAAGAGAACTGCACACATGGAACCTTATGTAGTTTTCCCTCGATTGGCATCTGAGTGATGAGCTGTTATCACCAGTGTAGACCTTATCTTTTGGTTAGTCAGTTTTCCATCACCTCAGAAAATGTTACCTGCCCTTGATCTAATGCTTCTTTGAAGGTTGTACTCAAGCCATTTTGGTAGAGGTTTTCAAACTTCATGAACTAATGTAGGACCACCGCATTAACTATCCTTCAGGAGATTACAATCTAGTGCAAAGTTCATCTGGCCTATGCTACATTCTCCTCTCGAAGTAGATACTTGTGAGTAACTAGTTTGTGAACCAAGTAATCTTCATACACCAAAGATGATATACGTTGTTGTTCTAGATTCCTCCCAAAGTAACAATACCTCATGGAAGCCATTGAAGGAAATTCTTCAGACAAGAGTTCACTTCCCTAACGACATGAAAGATCGGAAGGATTGTCCTGTTGTTAAAACTCATTCTCATCCTCCAAAGTATGATGAGCATAACCACGTGTTGGATGAGGTTGATAAATAGAGCTACCACTTTTGGTGCTTCATTGTTGAGCCTTCAATGCAGCTAGTTGTGCTTATCGCTCTGATGGAGTTTGAGCAACTATGTGCTTTTGCCATAGTTGTGAGTAAGTGATACATATCTCTTCCCTTGAAAAATCTTTCGTCCTGAATCTCGGGACGAGATTCCTTTAAGGGGGGGGTCAGAAACCCCCAGTGTTAGCCACAAGCTAAGCCGTGAGATTGGACTTAAGAAAGTTATATTAGGGATGACCATGATCTCTATCTCACATCCATCTACATCTTCCTTGATCATTGGAGAAGTTTCGTGATTTGTCTTTGCTTGAAAGACCTTATCAAGTGTATGAGTATATGGAGATTCAACCAAGTCATGCAACCTTGCTCAAATAACTCTACATTAACTTTACAACAAAAGTCATGAAGGGTTCATATTGAGCAAGTGCCCGGAAAAATGCTTCTATGTGTTGTTTTGACCTAGGTTGACCCTAGAACATTTTTGTTTAACCATTTAAAAAGTGCAGTTTAGAGACTTTAGATGTCGGTGCTCCCTTAATCAAAGTTGCAGAGAATTTTATATGGAACAAACTTTGTTTAAGGGCCAAGTCATGAAAATGTGTGCAACATGCTCAAAAAGGGCCCGCAAGACAGAGTCCAGTGCTGATTTCAGGATTTCGAAATTTGGCCAAGTCTGAAATCAATGTCCACAACGTCGACGTCTCGTGTTCTCTAAATTTCGTGTAGCAACTTGAATTGAACCCAAAATAGAAGTTGAAGATAGTTATTTGAGGAAGAGCATATCAAAAGGTGGGATCAATCCAACTCAGTTTGACAAGGCGTTGGCATCCTTTTGTGACCAGTACCGACACACTGACAGCGGCAAGTTCGGGGTGATTTATCTCCTAATCCGTGGCACTACTGTCCTGAAGCCCTTAACGGAAAAAGTAGAGTAAAGTTTGGGCTTCAAGTTTGCTTTTGGGCGCCAGGTCCAAATCAGCCCGGATATGGCCCAAAACTGTGCAGCAAATCGTCTCCGCCACGTGCTCGGGGAAATGCTTCAAAGGGCGACACGTGCCCTGTGCGTGGCAGCCATGCACGGCGCCTCCACCTCCATTGCTGCCACCTGCTACCTCACCCACCTCTTCTGTCCGCCCCTGCTGGCGATAGGGGAGCACCAGAGCGTCTCTCTGCTCACTCTCCTCGCCCCTCTCCACGCTCCCGCGCCTCGCTTTCGCCCTGCTCGCCGCCGTGAGCGGAGCCGCCATGGATGCCGTCGCCGAGCTCCGGCCGCCGCTGCGTTCCTCGCTGCTCTGCGCTTCCTTACTCACCACCAGCACCACCATCGGCTTTGCCTTGACCTCCTACATGCCACGCTCGCGCTCGCCGTCCAAACCCGTGCTGGGAGTGCCGCCGCCGCGGACGCCGCTCGCCATGGCCACCATGGACGGAGCAGCAAGCTCCCTGCAGGCCGACGTTCTCCGCCCTTCCAACCTCCTCCGCTCTGGCCGAGAGGTCCACTGCCTTCGTCACCTCGTGCCGCCCCGGATGCACCCTTCTACCGGCCGTCATCGTCGCCGTCAGTCGTTGCCGCCGGAGCAGCAATGGCAGCACCCGTGGGCTGCCATGGCCGGCCCCCTCTGCTGACCATCTCTGGCCGTGCCGAGGCCAGGCACGAGTGCGGCCCATTGCTGCAATGCCGCGGCGCCCCTCGGTGGCCGCCGGCAAGCCTTCCTCGGCCGGAATCGCCGAGCACGTCGCATCCCTGCTCCCTGCTCTGTTCCTGCGTTAGAAAGAAGAAAGAGGACCTCGCGCAGCAATTCAGCAAAGAACAGGGGTTTTCTGCAGAACTTGTGACTCATGTGAATAGTATCGCACAGTGCGATTTCTCTTTTTTTCTGTTTTCCTTTATTCATTTTGTGGCTGAAACTTTGGAAATTCATAACAAATCAAAGAAAAATCGTAAAATAGCAAATGAGAACTTTTTGGAATCCTTATGAGTAGATCTATCCAGTGGTGTAATAATATTGTATGTTTTAGTAGAAATTTTCTAAGATAAAATTAGATCTTTGCTATCTAGGGTTTGAGATGGGGAAATTCATATCTCAAGTTGTATTATTCCATTTGATGTGAAATTTGAATGGTAGACTTCTGGTGATATGTGTGTGCTATGATTAAAATTTGAGAATCATTGGTTGCAGTTTGGTTGAGTTATTGATTTATCTTTCTTGATGTCTAGGAATCGGATTTAATTGATTAATAATTCAAATAAAAATGTAAAAATGGAAAATATGGTTCCAATGCCTTTTAATAATGTTTTATGACCTCAAAAACTCTAACATGGTCATGTACTTACAGAAAAGATTGAGTTTTAGATTTATCTTGCTCTCATATGATTTATTGCATTAGCAGATTGTCTTTTTCATAGAGTTTGCTATACTTATTGAAATGTTATGAAATTTGAACTGTATTCTAACGGTAGTATATGTGAGCTGCTATAATTTTCTTATAATTTATTGAGCACTTTTGATATGTGTTCCATATATGTCATTAATTCACCTTGTTATCAAAATAAATAAAAAAGGAGATGAAAATAATTTATTTAGGAGTGGACACTATGTTTTCTAGTGTTTATTTAATATATGTAAACTGTTGGTACTAATGGTTATGCTCAAATTGCAAGTTTCAACATGAGTAATATATTTATTTCTTAAAATCAGCCTTTCTGGACAGTTTGTAAGACTTTAAGTTTTGCATGGTCAAAATAATGTTTTCAGGGAAACTTGTGAATACAAAAGTTGTAGATAACCCATTCATCTAGCTTGTGTCAAATTTTCATGACAATAGGCTAAATGGTTTGTGAGTTACGGCTGTGTAATGTTCAGTTTCAGAAATTGCTGCTCTCTGGAATTTGCCTGACCAGATTGGATAAATTGGATTGTTTGGCTATGTTAAAGATTGAACCATGCCTTGATGTTTAAAGATAAATTGTAGACAATTTTATAAGTTTTCCAGATTGTCTTGTTGCATTTTATTTGGATGTGTATAACTCCAGTTATACCTAAATCTTTTAGCTACTATGTGCAGTCCGGAAATTGGTTAATTCTAGTTCTAGTTGTTTGCTTTGTGTGTTGCTATGTGTGACTCATGTCCTTATTGATGGTTAAGTATTATACCTGAGAGATTGTGATATTAGTGTTATATTTGATATGTTGGTTATCTTTATGTTTGGTATGATCGTGGATAGCTTGCTCCCTAATGTATGTGTGTCATCTAGTGTAATTTTGCTCTTGTATTGCTTGTTGTTTTTGATGCATTGTCTACTGTACTCCTAAGTATTCATACTCTTGCATCTTGCATCTCATCTAGGTACGCTAGATAAACTACGTGAGGGACAAGATGTTGGAGTTGAACCCGAAGATGGTGCAAGCTAACTTGACTGACTTTGGGTCATATTCCGTGCAAGCCCCGGAGCATTCTAAGTCTCCCACCCTTTTATAAAATGCAATTGAGTACTTTATGTTGTTTATTGCATTAAGTGATAGGAGTTGGTTGGAAACACTTGCTGCATATATATCCTCTCCTTGTCCAGCAAATTATACCTTGAATCCTATTTAAGTTCGGGGAATCGAGATAAATGCTTAGCCATGCTTAGACCGGTAGAAGTCGGGTGATTCTCTCGTCATCCGCGAGATATAGGTTGTTACTTCTCCGGTCACGGTTGGCTATATGTGCTATCGTGGAAAAGAACCATGTGTTAAAATAAAAAAGAAGACCGGGCAGGGGACGGTGGACCCCGCCTGCGAGTCGATTAAGGACTGGACGCGCGTTGTTTCACTCTTGGTCATGTTGAACGCAGCCCAACACATAGTTGGCCCGGCCCTGTGTGCCAAGTGGCCGCGAAGCTCGGTAGCTCAACTCAAGACGGGAACGCGGGCGGCGGTTGGGCAATTCGCGGGATAGCGGCATACTAGACCAAGGGCAAGCATGTATAACTGTCCTGGCATCGTCCTTGGGTTAGCATGGCTTGAACATCCTGGCTATCCGACTTTCCGGTTTTGCCGACGTGATAACCGGGCCTGAGCCTGAGTTGTGCAAAGAGTAATCTAATGCAACCTCGACGGGGGAAGCATGGGTGTGTGTTGGGAATACCCCCTGAGCTCAGTTGAAATCGATTCGAATCGCCGTCTCTCCCGGATAGTGAGAACTTGACCTTGCCTGGCAGCGTAGAACTCACTAAATAATGATGGTTCGAATATTGATGATGATCATGAGGATGGTAATTTTGATAGCTGGAATAAACCTGATATGGTTATTATTGTTTGTTTATAATCAAGTGATTGCTTAGCACAGGTGCTAATCTAGATGAAAGGTTGATTAATAATAATCTGCTGCTAGTATAATAAGATAATGCTCTCTTATAATATGCTTTTATGCAAAATGTTGTCAAGCTAGCCCCACCTATATAAAGCCTTGCATACTCCTTGGTGTCACTTTATTTCTGGGTTTATGACGGGTAAGTCTAGGCGAGTACATTCTCGTACTCGGGGTTTATTCCCACTTGTTGCGGGTTGTGATGTATCATGATTACTACAAGAATTGGATGGCTCCTACCATAGCGGTGGAGTTTGATCATGGGCATGGTCCTTCTTATCTCTCTTGTCTCTAATGCTTTTGTTGGAGTTGACCTTAATGTAATGGCATGTATTTAAACCGAGAATAATGTTAGTTTCAAATTACTTTACTTTCACTACTTTTGAACTTATGTTGTAATAATTATTTTGCACTCGATGTATATTAAACTACTTGTGAAAAGGGATGTAACATTTGACTTGTTTTGTTGAATCGAGTGCGATCTTGACTTACATGTTGGTTGGTTTGAAGTCCTTCGTGATTTCAAAGTGGACTACCGGGATTATATGGGCTCAAGTGTGAAAATTTAGTCACGTTGGTGATTGTTTTTATACTTGTGCTCTTATAATTTGGACGGTTCTGTTACATCAAGTTCTTAGTTTAGGCGTCTTGCAAGGTTCGAGTAGAGTTGGGCGCTACGCTCGGGATTCCAGATCTGTTAGTCCGGAGATCAGTAATTTTATCTTGTATCTCATTATGACTTTGCTCTACTTTAATATATTGCTATTTATTCAGTTTTTAGTTTATTATAGTTACATATTTAATATAGTTATGATTGATGATGATTATTGTCGTATGACCGTAAAGCGTCTGATTCAGTACTCGAGTGAGTTAGGTGGTATGCATTATGTAGACGTGGTGTCTAGATTTATTGTGTACCTATGGAGGCACCCTGATGTGCCAGGACGTCTGGTAGTCCACGCAGGTGATAGCTGCGTTGGTTTCTCTGTAGTCCACCCCCCGTACGTAGGACTAGCAGAGCACGGTTGCGAAGGAGGTGACCCTTGTGTCTTAAAATCCTCATTAGTTGATGCTCCTTATGATATTTTCTGAGTTGGCTATACTATAAATGAGAATGTGTAATATTGCGTAGGCTGTAGACTCTATATTTAGTAATTACATAGGTTTCCTTTACTCTAGCCGGATCGCGAGGTTGTTTTACTAATTTAGTGAGTCTCTATATTCTATCTCTGGAATACCATTTACCTCATTTACTCGGTTATCATTTATTATATTATTGACTATTTATTGCTAAAGCATTAGTGTAGTTGGCTATGATAGGTTTGCACATTTATATTCTTCTTAGTCCTTATAAATTGCTTGCTCTAAATGAATAGAAGTGCTTCTTTACCCTTTTGGCATAAAATAAATAAACGATACTCGGAATACTTCCCGGGTGAAATGCTACAATGGGAGAATTATCTGTGCGTTTGTGGATATATTCTATAATATTATTATTAGAGTCGGTGCGTGTAGATTATTTTTTATCCTTGGTTTTTTAGCATCATGTTAGGGATGACAATTTAACGCGAAGTGATGTTAAAATTACCAACAAGCATTTAAAGGCGCCGTTGCTTGGGAATGACAATTTTATTCATTAGGATAATTTATAAGGATTCATTGATTTGCCAGGATAGATATTTTCTCTAGAATTCCGTATAAGGACATTTTGTTTTCATAGGAACTAATATATAATAATAATAAACTCTAATATAAATACCTATACATAGATCATAGTCTTTTGCTTTAGCGACTTACCCGTGTTTTGTTTAGCTATTTTATAGGGTAAGTGCAGGATTGGTTGTGGTACTTTAACTCTTATCAGGAACAACCATAGGAAGAAGGGTCTTACACTATTTTGAGAAGCAATGGCTGAGAAAACTCTGCGTGAGTTCTCTGCTCCAAGCACCGAGAACATTCGCGTTGGTCCAACCTTCAACCTTGAAGAACATGATTATGAGATCAAGCCAAGCCTCATCAAAATGGTGCAAGCTATTATATTTAGTGGAAAGAAGCATGAAGATGCAATTGCCTATCTGCAAAATTTTCTAGAGATTGGTAACACCATTGACATTCAGGGCATTCCTCAAGATGTCGTGCTACTTCGTTTGTTTCCTTTCTCATTAGAAGGAAAGGCGAAGCAGTGGTTTTATCAGAGTAAAGATCATGTCAAGACATGGGAAGAATGTTCAAAAGCTTTCCTAGAGAAGTTTTTTCCAATAAGCCTAACCAATATCCTATGAGGAAAGATTTCAGAATTTCGTTAGCAGAAAGGTGAACCTATTCCAGAGGCTTGGAAGCGTTTTCAAGAATACATATCAAACTGCCCACATCATGGAATGGAAAAGTGGTTGCTCATGCAAACATTTTATCACGGACTAACCCAAAGGTCATGTGAGCAACTGGATGCCACTGCTGAAGGATCATTTATGTCACTCACTCCTAAAAGAGCTAAAGATATCATGGCAAAGATAGTAGAAAATCAGAGTTGGACATATAACACTCAGACATGTCATGAGAGTGAAGAAGTTCCGTCAGGCATTATGTGCGGTGTCAACCAAGATGGATGTACTCTTGAACTGGTTAGAGCAAAGGGATAATTACAAGAGAGATCGTCAAGCTATTCAAGATACATTCAATTTTTAGAATCAAAGTGGAGATTATTTAGGAGGTGAAGTCACTCCTGAAGATATTAGTGCAGTCATCAAGAAGCAAGGATGGAGTCAACCTCAGGTAACAAATCAAGGTAAGTACCAAGGTAATTATAATTCTTCAAATCAAAGATAACCACCCTTGAGAGAATTAATATTAGAACAAGCTAGAATTAATGAGAGCATTTATAAGAAGCTTGCTTTCAATGATAAAGTAATAGAGGGAATTAATTCAAAATTGGATAATTTCTCTTTAGTAGTTAAAGATCGATAACATTCAATAAAAAGATAGAATCACAAATTACACATCTAGCTTCTACTGCATGCGCCACTAACCATGAGCAGGCAAGGAATATCAACCGTAGGGAGGTAAGTTTACACGTGATCCACCTTATCTAAAAGGGGCACGTAGACCGCCACATTTGGTGCGGAGGTAGAAGAAGAGGCTGAGAAGGATAACAGAGAAGAAGAAGTCGAAACACCTTCACCGGTTGAACCACAAGAACAAGAATTAACGCAAGATTTTCATGATACTACTATCTTACTGTTCCCACAAAGGAGGAGAAGCATCAAAACAGACGACCAATTCAGTAAGTTTGTAGAGATAATTCAAAAATTATATGTCAATATTCCGTTGTTAGATGCCATGCAGGTACCTACATACGCAAAATATCTTCGAACCATCCTCAAACACAAGGGACCACTACTCTCTATCGAAGACATCAAGCTAACAGAAGAGTGCAGTGAGGCAATTCTGAATTCTTCTCCTGTTAAGAAGAAGGATCCAGGATGCCCTACTATCGATTGTTCAATAGGTAACCAGATGTTTGAGAACGCCTTATGTGACCTTGGAGCAAGCGTCAGTGTTATGCCTAAGACAGTCTTCGACAAGCTCAACCATTTCCCGCTCACGCCAACCTCAATGTGCCTACAACTAGCTGACCAATCAGTCCGCTATCCTTCCGGAATAGCAGAAAATATTCCGGTAAAAATCCGTAACTTTTTTATCCTTGTAGATTTTGTAGTACTTGATATGCAGGAACAGAGGAAGATACCTCTTATCCTCGGGCGACCATTCCTAAACACTGTGAATGCAACCATCAACGTCGGAGCTGGAGAAATCATATTCACCATCAACGGGCAAGAAGAGCGTTTCGCATTCAAGCCAAGACCCGAACAATGCCAAACTCTGAAGAATCGTGAAGAACAAGATGTAGCAACCTCTCCGACAGCGGAGATCAATCATGAAGAATAATTCAAATAGAAAAGTCTGGGTCGTTGGACTTAAAACCCCGAACCTTCACCGGGAGGTAACTCGGTATTTATCAGCAATTTAAATTCTCGCATTGAATATTATATTATTGTATTATTAAAAAGAAATAAAAATAAGCATGTCATAAATAAAACCTAAGCCCCATGTGATTACTACTAACGGAGAGTAGAACCCCCGTCAGTGAAATTTCTACCGTGGTGGCAGAAAATTATAAAAAAAAGAGAAGACCATCATTAGAGTGCTAATTTTTCATAGATTCATAAAAGTAATTTAGTTTTTCGTTCTTGTGTCAATATACGGTATAAATACGGGAGACATGTGGGACCCACACACATCACCTCTCATCACATCTCACACACCAATTATTCACTATACTCTACTCATTCAAATTATCACACTCACATGCATGTACCTCCTCCATTCCTTCCTGCCACCGAAAGCACTACCTAGGTACTAGCATTTAGATCATTCACAGGTATATTTCGACACTAGCAAAGAGTGGACACCAAAGGTGGGGCCGGGGCCGGCCCCACCATCACGCCGGCCGGCGCCCCCATCTCCTCCTCTCTGCCTCCCATTTCTTTCACTCCCTCACTCACTCATTCCAAGTCCAGAGAGCTCTGCTCTTCGTCCATTTCCAACTACGACACTACAATTTCTCAAATCCACCATTAATTAGCAAAGAAAAGAAAAGAGAGAGGAAGCAACGTGCAAGTTCATCAATAGGAATCCCTCTCTCCCTTTTCTTTGATTTGCTAATCCTAATCCTTTTCCAAGTTCTTGTGTTCTTGATTGTTCTTGCCGTGTTCTTCGTGTTCTTCATTCTACAGGCAAGATGAGCAAGAAGGTTAGGAGTGCAGCAAGGAGCCTCAGAAGGGCACTCTCTTTCCGAAGCACCTGAAGCCAATCATCATCTCAAGTGCCTTCATTTGTCAGCTCCGGAATGGACGTCGACCCCCATCATCTTTCGAGTATGATAACCCGTCATCCTCTTTCCAACGGGAAGAGAGGTATGAGTTAACAAATATTAACCAAATTTCATTACCACTTAGACCTTAAACTGAAATATTCAATGTGGTTAAGCTAAAAGAATTTACACATACGTCAATGTTTGATGACACTTTGCTCCATGAAACCGGAATGGATTCCGAGTTTGAGCTCATATTTAGAAATATTAGATGGGAAGATGCATGGCAAGTCACTGAAAGGGGGTAGCAAATTACTCACTATAGAATTTATTAGCACCCTAGACTTTGATGATGATAATATTAGATTTAGAATGTTCAATAAACCTTTCACCCTCTCATGGAAAACTCTCAGTATAGCACTAGGATTTTTAAATCAGTGTGTAGTTAATATAGCGGATGTTCTCCAAGATTTTAACAAAGATGATTTTTGGGAGAGCATCACTGCAAAGAAACCAGAAAGAAAACAGAAATATACCACTGAGGAAGTCCAGCACCCCACACTAAGATTCATGCTTAAATGGCTAGCTTTCACTTTCTTTTCTAGAGAGGAATTAAACACTATAAGACAGGATGAACTATATCTATTATATATTATGATTAAAAAGAGAAAAGCATCACCTGTAAAAATGATGTTAAGTTATTGGAGAACTGTTCCTTCCATGAGAAAATGCAGTATTTCTTTCACCTCCCGGATCACACGTTTAGCTACCAAGCTGGATTTGCTATTAAATGCTACACTCATTTTTATCTCTCGATGCCCGTAGAACCATTAGCTATGACTTTTTTTCTTTCGTGCTCACATGCTGAAACGCTGAAATAATAAAATAATCATGATTTATAAAAACTATCCAAATGAGTACGAGCTGCCTGGAATTGGAAATTTATTCTGTCAAAAATTTTGTTTTTCCAGATAGTAGGACTAATATTGGCAGGTGTCCATCAGCACGCATCAACAGGGCATCAAGGACTCATTATACTGGAGCTGATCCAACACCATCTGGGCCAACTTATTTTTATTATACTAACTTTGATGATCCAGGAGCGTCGCAAGAGCCACATCAGCCATGGTCCACCCATACAGGATGGGGAGACCAGCCTAAGTATCAGCAAGGAGAATCATCCACAGCAACAGGGTAGGGTACATCTCTCATAGAGGAGCCAGACAACACAAGAAATAATTTTCAGAGAGGCCGTGCATCCTTTTCAGTGCGCGGAAATACGGACTTCACCACTGGTGGATCATATCCGTTCCATGTACCACCCGAAAATAATTATTATCGTCTACCTGAACAGTATTTTGAGACTCCCATTAATGATTTTCCAGCTTTATCTATTCATATCACTAACATTGAGCAGGAACAGCATGCGATGAACGAAACTCTGCACCAAAGACGAGTAGTGGCAACACCAAAGTTGACAACAGGTTCCACCAAATAGGAACAATGGCAGCACCGTCTTGTCAGCCATTCGAGCAATTACATCGGGGGCAACATCGACGCCTTGAGCGGGTTGGAATATCTGATACAACAGTTGGGATACCCGCCGCCACCTTCACCACAGTACTGAGTACGGTGACATCCAGCTTGGGGGAGAGCCCCGCTAGGTGAGTACCTCTCACCTTTGTATATACTCTATCAGTTATTTCGGTAGTCATGTGAGTATTTCTTTAGTTTTTAAATTATGTCATTTTTATTCAGTTTAGCTGTAGGGTAAGAAGAACTTGAAGTTTTCTTTAGCTCATTCAAAAAAAAAAAATATAATATAATAATAAATAAATAATGATAAATAAAGCAATTAATTTTCTGCAATTACTTAGTATTTGAATTTAAAATTCTTACGTGAATTATTTGAAGTTTATCTACTCGATAATTTATTCTGAAACTTAATATCTGTGGGTAGCATGAGACTTTTAATTAAATCGAGTAATTGACGGATATGATATAAAAAGGTTTGAGCTCTTTGTTTATTTCATTCTCGAGTGATATCTAAGCTCCGGATACTTTCAAATTTAAAACAATTGAATAATTTACTCTGCTAATATGGTTTAAGTGGACTATTCTGTTATGCACTCGTGACTGAATCCACATGCACAAAAAAGAGTTTTTGCTCTATGCATAAATTCTCTCTTAAAAGTCTAAAAAAGAGTGTGTGTGCTATAAAATTAAAAGATGCCATATCGAAGAAGTATGAGCCCAAAAGATGCCATATCAAAAGGGTATGTGCCAAAATAAAAGAAAGAGAGTAAAACAAGGGGTGCAAAGACATCCGTCTGAGAGAAAAAAATGGGTACAAAAAGTATCCGCTGGGGAGATAGCTCACACTTCTCTGGAAGACAGAAAAAGAGAGAATGTTGCATAAGGGTATAAAAAATAAATTTTTCACTCACACATTTAGTCATAAGGTATAGCTTAGTAGTCCACTTCGATCTTGCTAGTAGATTTTCATTGTTTCCGAAATAATGATATATACTTGCTTAAAAAGAAGAGAAAAACTCTGAAGTAATGCTTGAGCAAAGAATGAAATAAATAGTGCTTGCTTGATTATTCTATCTTTCAATCACCTAAGATTTAATTAAATGTTTGAGAAGTCTCATGGTTGAATGGAATAAGAATAAGATTGAAAGGTAGACTAATGTAATTTAATCCGGAGAAGAATTTTAAAATTCATTGCTTAAGTATTTATTGGGAATTATACATACAAAACCCTGAAAATTTATTTTAAGTCAACTTTGCTAAGGGACTAGCAAAGCCTTAGCTTGGGGGTATTGTTGACGGTCATTAAGTACAAATTCTATACCGTCAACTATCACTTGAAAAGAACCAATAATAGAAACATAGGGGTTATTACTGACAAATTCCACGAGTTTTGGCGAATTGTCTATTTTTCGTGGAATTACTCGAGAAAGCTTAAAAGAGGGATTAGAGTGCATATTTTCTACAAAACTTAACCGCGACGGAAAACATCGCCATCCGGGCCGGGAAGGATCTAGAAGACACCCGAAGCAGCAATGGGACCCGCAGCCGGACACCGGTGGGGCCGGCCCACCCCACCATGGCGCCGCCCGCCCCCCTGAGGCTAGGGTTTGGCCTCCCCCTCTGTAAGCTTCCTCCACCGCCTCCTACGGTGCATCTCGGCCCTTGGTTAAGTCGGTTTGATCCTGCGGCTCGTGTTCATCCCACCGGGCTATAAATAAAGAGGCAGACCCCCCTTCAGGGAAAACCAATTCATTCCTCCTACTTCATTTGTCAAGAGTAGACAGAAATTAGGGTTTCCAGAGATTAGAAGTAGAGCTCTAGTTCTTCAAGTTCTTAGTTTAGGCGTCTTGCAAGGTTCGTGTAGAGTTGGGCGCTACGCTCAGGATTCTAGATCTGTTCGTCTGGAGATCGGTAATTTCATCTTGTAACTCATTATGACTTTGCTCTACTTTAATATATTGCTATTTATTCAGTTCTATGCATTATATAGACGTGGTGTCTAGATTTATTGTGTACCTACGGAGGCACCCTGATGTGCCGGGACATGTGGTAGTCCGCACAGGTGACAGCTGCGTTGGTTCCTCTGTAGTCCACCCCTCATACGTAGGACTAGCAGAGCACGGTCGCGAAGGAGGTGACCCTTGTGTCTTAAAATCCTCATTAGTTGATGCTCCTTATGATATTTTCTGAGTTGGTTATACTATAGAGGAGAATGTGTAATATGGCGTAGGTTGTAGACTCTATATTTAGTAATTACATAGGTTTTCTTTACTCTAGCCGGATCGTGAGGTTGTTTTACTACTTTAGTGAGTCTCTATATTCTATCTCTGGAATACCATTTACCTTATTTACTCGGTTATCATTTATTATATTATTGACTATTTATTGCTTAAGCATTAGTGTAGTTGGCTATGATAGGTTTGCACATTTATATTTTTTTCTAGTCCTTATAAATTGCTTACTCCAAATGAATAGAAGTGCTTCGTTATCCTTTTGGCATAAAATAAATAAACGATACTCGGAATACTTCCCGGGTGAAATGCTACAATAGGAGAATTATCTGTGTGCTTGCGGATATATTCTATAATATTATTATTAGAGTCAGTGCGTGTAGATTATTTTTATCCTTGGTTTTTAGCATCATGTTAGGGATGACAACTTAACGCCAAGTGATGTTAAAATTACCAATAATGTGGGGAGAATCTAGAAGACACCGGAAGCAACGGGACCCTGCAGACGCCGCCAGGGGGGGCCGGCCGGCCCCACCCTGCCGGCCCGGTGCCCTAAGTTAGGGTTTCGACCGCTCCTTCCGGAAGCTTCTTCTACCGCCTAAGAGGAGTCATCTCGGCTCTTGGTTAAGTCGGTTTGATCTGCGGGGCGCACGTTCATCCCATCGGGCTATAAATAAAGGGGCGCACCCCCCCCCCGGAGGCATCAAGTCATTTGAAGATCAAACCATCAAGAGCCTTCTCTAGTTCATCAGAGCCTCTCTAGTTCATAGCTTTAGCTTAGTTAGATTAGAAGTAGAAGAGTTCAGTTCTTCAAATAGATCTGGAGCCCCCTGCGGCCCGTCCCTGAGCGGAGTTCGGTATAGTTCTAGTTCTTTTCTCTTATTCTATCCAACATTATGATTTGGAAATATTGTTCTTAATCTTATATATGTTCTTAATTGCAATAGTCATTGTCTGCTTTGATTATATGTTTAGCATAGTTAGTTTGATCCTATTGAATTTATGTAATTGCTCGTATAGCGTTCATCCAGGGATATCATGGGTGAATGATTGGCAGTATGTAGACGTGGTATTTAGATATCTTGCTTATCTGCGAGTGCACTCTGATGTGCCGGAACGTGTGGTAGTCCGTGTAGGTGACAGCTGCATTGGTTCCTCTGTAGTCCACTCTCCGTACGTAGGACTAGCATGGGCACGGTCGCGAAGTTGGATGATGACTCTGTTTCACATCCTTCCTAGTTGACGCCTCTTTACATGTGATCATGATGTAGGATTAACTTAATAATGATTGTTAGATATAATTGCACTAATTAGAGTATTCATTGATGTAGTTATTGAATTACCTTAGTATTTATTCCTGAGTTTATCCATTGGCTAGCTATTACTATGACTAGAAGAGCTCGATGTTTATCTATTTATGATGACTGATCATTATCTATCATATATCTTCTATCACGTGACTTATCCCTGTTATAAGTAGGATTCTAGTTATGGTTTACTTTTTATATTAATAGTATAAGTTGACATTAATAGTGTAAGTTATAGATATAAGTCCTACATAGACCTTTCCAAAGGGTATAAATATAAATTGACAACCCGAAAGAACTCCCTAGGTAAAATACTACAATGGTATAATTATTTGTCCGCTTGCAGAACCCTTCTTAGTTTATATTCTTAGTTTGTATTTCTGCCTAGTCAAATAGAATGATTGATACATATATAAACCTATATTTTATCCTTAGCATATACAATTAGGGATGACAACCTAGTTAATGCTTAGGGATATTGGTGAGGGATAAAATGGCTAGTTGTTAATGATAAGTTAATTTCATACCATGTGTTTCTAATCTCGTTAATTAGTAATGACGTTAGAAATACCAACAAGCATTTTTGGCGCCGTTGTCGGGAAGGTAGTTAGGCAATTAAGGAACATTGATAGACTTATACTCAATTATGTGATTGAGATAACCATTAACCCCCTCGCTCAAGCGGGGATTACTCTTGTTTGTCTACTTTAATATCTTATACAGGGTAATGAACGACCGGTTTACGACCTTCCAGCATGCCCCCACAAAAATAAGAAGAAACATAACAAATCCAATGTTGGAGAAAGAGGTCGACGTCACTGAACCTTAATTCATATCTCAAGTGACGGAACAAAGATGTTGCATCACTCACAAATTTCAGCATGTGAGTCATGGTAAGTATGATCAAATAAAGGTGAGAAAGTCTTGCTCATGGACTTTAAAATTTATGAGTAGTTATTTTTTGTATTCCACTGCATGTTTACTTTAATCCACACTATTTAGTTTAAATTTCCTCAGCCATAACTTGTTTCATTTCATATATTCATCTCACGTTAAAAAAAACTCACCATGATCATGCTTTTTTATCTCCATCTGAATAAATCTCTACTATATTTTCATGCTAGCTTTATTTGCTATGATATATGTTTAGGCTTTGAAGTACTTTTATAAATCTTTTAAATGAGGCACGATGCTTAGTTTAGGAGTGGTGGTTTTACTTTTAAAAGGCTTTTAAACTGAGCTCAGATTAAAATGTCTTCCTAAATTGAATTGGACGTGGTGTCTAGGTTGATTTTTGAGCCGATAGTATGTTGTAGTGGATACTGGATATTTTGTCAGACTAACCCCTACAGAAAAATTTTGAATTAAATCTAGAAAAGTCAAGAGATAAGTTCAAACCGGGATGAATCAAGGCAGATGATAACTTTGCACAAGAAGTCCAGCTTATGAGTATTAATATTTATTTATTTATCTTTTATTATAAGTTATCTTTGTCTTGAGCCATGCTAGATTGCAACAACAACATAAAACACGATAGACATAATTTATGCTAAATAATCTTAAACCATATATCATCTTGATTAGCATAGAAGAAAACCACAAAAAAAGTATGGACAACAAAACCCATATTTCAATCTTGCTATTCCCTCGGGTATGTGTCTATTAACATTTTATAGGAAAGAACAACTTTAATCTATTAGAGAAGAAGTTTTCAAGTGAACATTATTGCATCTCTAATAGACCCCAGCTCATCACCCGCAAATTAATCAAAGAAATCAGGAAAAAGTTGATGAGTGAAGAGTATGTAATCTTCCATAGTTTCATTAAATGGTGAAAAGACGAAGAAGATAAAAGGAAGGCCTTGCTCAGCAAGACCATAAGCTCTCACCAACAGATGAAACGGATAACCCTCCTCTTTCAAGTAAGTTCGTCATCACTTACTTAGAAGGATGAAGACATGAGATACATTTGTCCAAGCCTCATGTAACATGTAACTACACTCAACATCTCATACCATGTTGCTAATTTGTCTTGGTCATTTCTACCCTATGCTATGCTTAAACATAACTTGCTAAAATATATATATAAAATAAAATGCTCATGTGGTTCACCATACATATTCTTGGTTCTATATGAATAAATACCTTTAGTCTTGCAAACTTCCTTATTCTATTATAACTATACTTTAGAATATTACTTAAACATTATGAAAATCAAGCATACTTATATAAAAATTTGGTTCTACATATAGACTAACCCCTCCTATATAAAAAAAAAAATATTTAAATCATATTAGGAGACTATTCAGAGAATCAAGTCAAGGTTAAAGGTATGCTTCAAAATAATACCTTCGCTTTAACCTTGATGAAAAATTCAAAATAGTGGTGAATCATTGAAAACACGAGCTACAGATTAATCTTTAACTCTTTGGCAAACACTATCCGTACTTTAATAAAAATAGTATATTTCTTCGGGTATGTGTTGTCTACTAACCCCTTGCGTAGAAGAAATAATGAGAGAAGCAGAGGTCCAAGAGTGAGAAAGAAGTACAACATACGAGACAAGATGGTAATGAACAATCCAAGATACAAGAAAAAAAAAAAAACGATTGAAATTCATTTACCCTTCATCATGCTCTAATAATGGAGGTAACATCTTAAGACAAGTGGTCATTAATTTCCTCTTGATCTTGGTATGCAATAAATGAAAAATACAACCATGTTAGAGTTACAACTTAAATTGATTAACCTGATTAAACTCAATATGATTTGTTCTCTAAGTTTATTCATAGCGCTTTTTTTTAATCTCAGTCTTAACCAAGTAAGCTAGAAATACTTCACCTATTATTCTTGATATATTATAAAGATGAACAGTCTTTCTAATGGTTAAGTAACTTCACTCTTTATCTCACAAGTTTAAATGCCATATTTATATTTCTGTATTCTCACCCATGTTATGAATTAATAATATCAATCTTATTGTGTCCAAGGTTAGAAGATGAATAAATTTCTGGTTCTGTTGGTATTTTCCTACCAAATAGAGCCCATATCCTTGATCTCTACCTTATCTTTATGGGCAGAACACACTGCAGTTAAAGTGTGGGGAGACAATTCTCTAAATTCTATAAGTGAAAGTTTTCAACTAGTAATAATGATACACATAAGATTGGCTTTGAGACGCCTATAAAAAGAAAGGAAGAAGGTGGCACCGCCATTAGGAGCCACTAGTGGAGGCACCACCTCAAGAGCAAACCGAAGTACTTGATTAATGAATCACTGCAAGGAGGAGTCCGGTTCGGAAGACTCAAAACATCGAACCCTCGCCGTGAGGTAACATCGGTAGTTATCTATTTTTATTTTTCTACATTGATTTATTTTCTCTTAAGTAGGTTCACTCTTCTGCATTAGCTTTGCATAAGAAATGACAAAAAATGAATAGACATGATTAAGTTGCATTCATGCATCTTAAAAACTTAAAGCTCCATGTGAAACCCTTGTGGTATAAAACCTGTAGGAGTACTCACCATGGTGGCCTAAAAAAATATATATAGCATATATATATATATATATATATCCTTCTACATACTAAAAATAAAATAAAAATCTTTATCATTTTATATCAGTACATTGAAAAGAAAGACAAAAATATTTATAACTTTTATTAGTGCATCATAAATATTTAAATCTCATGCAAGTAGACTTATGGTAACCCCATAGAAATATTTATTGTGATAGCATCAAAATAAAAAATAAATAGAACCTAAATTTATTTTAGAGCATCATAAAATATAAAATCTAAAAAAAAAGAATAATAATAATAATAATAGTAATAATAATAAAAGAAGAAAAAAAAAGGATCCCGCTAGAATCTGTCAATTAATATTTGCCCATTAAGAATAATCAATTACTCATCCGGGCCGATCGCTAACCCCTTGTCATAATTCAAGCCTCGAGTTTTTGGTTTTTTTGGATCATAATTATTGTAACACCTCGGTGTTAAGCTTGCATTAGGCCACAATTAATTAACTTAATCCTTCATCAAGCATGGCATAAGCATCAAGTCAAAACCCTAGCCTTGCATCTTGTCATTTCATGTGTTTTGCTCTTTAATTTTTATTGCTTAATTATGCTTGTTAATTAGTTAATTAATTGCCTTGCAAACAACTTGATCAAGTTTAGATTCATTTGCCCAGCAATTTGAAAAGTTTTAATAAAATTTATTGCAAAAGATTTGGTGCATTTTGGAGCGAAAAGAAAATAAATTGGAAAATTCCCTTTTATGCCCTAAAATTCAAAATGAATTTGCATTTCAAAATTTATTCAGAATTTTTGAGTTGAGCCCTAAATGAAAGTTGTTCAGTTTGAAATTCTCTACAACTTTTATTTTGGGCACTTTTCATGAAAAAAAGCTTTTAAATTTGTCAAACAGTTTGCATTTGAGTTTGATTCAAAATTTCAAAAAAAAAAAAGAAAAAGGACAGCGCGAACCGGCAGGCCGGATCCGCCCACACCGCCCACCGGCCGCCCGCGTCAGCGTCAGCGCCAAGGCCCAGGCGTGGCCGACCATGGCGGCAGGCCCGGCGGCAGCGTGGACGCAGCGTGGCCGCCCGTCGCGGCAGCCGTGCCAAGTGGCCGGCGAGCCACGGCAAGCGGGCCCACCGCGGCCCGCATCACCCGGCGGCACACCCGAAATGGAATCCCACCCGCTCCACTCTCGCCTGCACTACTCGCTCGCCTCGGCGCTCGCACTTTCGCGCTTCGCTTCCTTCGCCGTCGCCATTCCGGCGCCCGCCGCCCGTCGTTCTCCCTCGCCGAACACGCGCCCGCCAAAAACTTCGCCCACATTGCGCCTCACCCTCCTCCGCACCGCCACTTCACCGTTGCGCCATCAGGAGCCAAGGTGAGGGCGCATTGCCCATTCTCTCCGTTGCACCTCGGCCGGGCCACGGGAAGGTCTCGCGGCCGGTGCCTCCTTCGCATCACCCCAATCGCACCGAAGTCGCTGCCTCGAATCGAGCACACGCACGCATGTCGAGGGCAATGCGGCGCTCTAGCGGCCGCCAGCCCAGCGAGCCTTCGCCGGGCTTCTTCCGCCGCACGCGGCCGAGAGCATCCGGAAGCTCAAATCACTCACGGAAACCCTAGGTTCCTTGACCTAACGCACATGGTGCGCGCCTCACCGGAGCCCCATCGGCGCGAAGACGGCCACCGCGCCTCCATGCCGAATCCACCGCCATCACCGCCGCCACTATAGCTAGGGTTCACCGGAGCACACCGCGCACGCCACCGTGTCCGCCCGCTGCCACGCCGGCAGCCATAAGGCGCCGCCGAGGTAGCGCCGAGCTGCTGCCTCGGCCTGGCCCGAGGGGTCTTGGGCCGAGGAACGCGGCCGTCAGCGGCCCACGGCCTGCTGGGCCGGCCCGTGCGCTTAGGGTTTCGCCCTTTTTTTTTTTATTTGATTTCGAAAAAAAGAATTAAATGGATTTGAATTTGTAAATGGTGCAAATGAACTCCAAATTTGGTGCAATTTGTTTTGTTAGGTTCATAGTGATGTGATCTATCTGTGAAAAATATGTGATGCAAGTTTTGAGATACTTTACTGTGTAGTTTTATTTATTTACTTAAAAGGCTGAAATCTGAGTAATTGCATAATAAATAGAGTATTGCTCTGAAAAATATGATTCTTGTTTTGCTAGACTTGTTATGTGATGTAGTTTCTAGGAAAAATACATGTCATGCATTTACTGTGTAAAAATATTGGAATATGATTTAATTTCATTTCTGGGCTGATTCTTGTATGATTTTTAATAAATAAATTATAAGGAATTAGGCCCTGGTAATTTTTGGTGACTGTTCTTATGCTAAGTAGTTATAGATAAAAATATGAAATCTGTTGTTTAACACTTTTCATAGTGCAAAGTTGTTAAATGTGCTTTTCTGGCCAGTAGCTTCATCTTTTTGTGTAGGCTGTTGTACTTAGTAAAATGTGATGAAAAATTTATCATGGCTCTGTTATAGCATAGTGTAGCTCCTGTAATTTTTGTAGAATTTTCTGAACTGTGTAGACAGAGGTCACAGTTCAAGCCTATTTATTCACATGAAATGATAAGTAATTGGATTAAATGATTTAATGACTTTTATATCAATTCTTGTGCATTTTCAATTAAGTTATGCTTGCTGGTCATGCATTGAGGTACCACAACTGAAATGTGATATCTGGTTATGAGTAGCAAGCACTTCTCTTATTTATGTATTGTGAGTATGTGTGTGTGCCGAGCCACACCACTCTTCTTGATGCACTTCTCTAAGTGTTTAGAGAAGAGATTTGCACATACTCAGTAAATGAGTTAAGTTGTAGTAGAGAGGAGATATGCACCTACTCTGTCAAATAATTTATTAATCATCTTCATCCATGATCATCATACGTTGTGCATTCATGATACTTATGCACGTGCATCGCATCATACAAAGTTCGCAAGAGGACCTCCCTTATTCGAAATCGAGGAGAAACGTCCGGAGGAACCGCAGCAAGAAGTGCCGCAAGAGGAAGGAGAAGAGGAGGAGCTTCCTGAGTGCCCGCACCACCGCCAAGATCGACTTTGTGCAAGGCAAGCACCGGAGCATTTCCTTACCTATGCTTTCTAACAGTCTAATTATGCTTTATGATTGTTGCATTAAGTATAGGAGTTGTGTGACACCGTTGTTTGCATTATATCCTTGCTTTACCATTGATTATCCTACCTTGATACACCCCTGCTAGTCTAGGGCGAGTAAATTGCTTAGCTTGCTTAGACGGTAGAAGTCGGGTGATTTTCTCGTCATCCGCGAGATAGGTGGTTATCTATGATTGATGGAAAAGCTTATGTTGATATCATCTGGATAATGGCTATGGTTGATAATTGGAGACCGGACGGAGTCTTGTGGGGTTGATGGACCATAGTGATTCCGTCTGTGTCGATTAAGGACCGCATCGTTGTTGTACCGCAAGTCATGTTGAACGCATGCCTCATGTTTAGCTGGCCGGATAAGTCGTTCCGACCGCGAAGCCCAACACTATCCGGGCCGGTTCTCGACCGCTCGCACCGTATTGGAGATGGATGGGGACCACGGGGCGCCAAGAGTAAGTCCGAGGTCCAAAGATGGTCGGGCTAAGGCGCCGGGCGGTCCCCGGCACGGTGGTTCCATGCGAGTCCGCGTGTTTGTCTTCCCGATACGTGCCATGGTGACCTAGTTCACTTTAGCGGGTGAGTGTGGTTTGCATGAGGAATACCCCCGAGCTCGGTAATGTCGATTCGAATCGCCATCGTTCTCGGACAAAGAACACTTGACTTGAGCCGCACCATCGTAGTAATGATTATGGAATGTGGTTAATGATGATGATGGGTTAAGCCGAGGTTTATAATTATGGATACTACTTGCTTGATTAATCTTGACTAATATACTTTGCCATGATGAATAGAATAGCTGCTCACCTAGCATAAATAGGGATGATTAAGCCGAGCTATCACTTTAAATGTTACTACCGCTTTTATGCAAAATGAGTCGAGCTACCTCCCGATAAGGCCTATCATTCCTCCTTGAGTCTTTTCTTTTGAGTCGGTCGGGTAAGTCTAGCCGAGTACATTCTCGTACTCGTGGTTTTTCCCCGCTTGTTGTTTGTGCAGACGGGCATACCTACCACGGGTACCGCGAGACCTGTCTTTTCCCAAAGGGATTAGAAGGCCTTGGGCAAGGTTAATCTTAATATTCTCCCCAACCGCTTTTGACGGATAGACTACGGACCGGCAATCGTATTATTCTCAAATGTGTGAGTTGGGTTGAGCTTTTAAAACTATCTTGTTTCCGCTATTTGATTTAAAGAACTCGGTTTGTAATAACTTTATTTCCGCACTCGATGTTGTTGAACTATTTGCGAAAATGTTGTAACATGCGAATGGTGACGCTAAACCGATACGATCTTGGTTGATGATGTTTGGTTTGAAATCCTTCGAGATTTCCGGACTACCGGGTTTATAACGGCTTAAGTGCGATAATTGCTTGCTTAGCGAGTGATTTTTCACTTATGCTTTTATAAATTGGTCGGTTCTCACATTACACCGGCATCGAGCAAGGTTTAGCGACATCGTTCACATGTCTATTTAAAACAAAAGAATTTGTTTTCAAAACTGGATTTTAACTTATAGATCTATAAGTCTTTTGAGAAAATTCGTTTGCAAAACTAAAAGTGTGCCAAATGGGTCATATCCTTTATGCCCAAATAAGGACACTAGGTGGCTATTTAAGTACTAACTTGGGGGTCTTGCATCATATTTTATTTTCACCGTTGCCCATGCAAAGAAGGTAATTGTATGGGTGCCATTCGCTTGAGTGGTAATGTATGGTTCGAAATGCCTCTACGCCTCGGTAAGTGGGAGTTGTGAGAGCATGGTTGTCCAACCGGCAATCTAGGGGAGTGCTAGTGTGATACCGAAGTATGTACATGTCAAAACCATGTACTTACCAAGGTGTTTAATTGTGGGTTGTGCCGCCTATTAATCGACGATGCCGTCATTGGACGAGGATCGGGTAGTTGTACTACATGTGCGTGTATTCGGGAATGCACGCGTGCGTGTGAGTGCTTAATCTTTACTTTCTCGCAATGCATTTATTCATACTTGTTGGGATGGGCTGCAATGGATTTTCTCTGCGCAGTACATAACAGCGCTTAGCGTAGAACGACTAGTTATACGCTATGAGAGAACGTTGTATGCCACCGTATATCCGTTAGAATTATTTTTTTTGCTAAGTTTGTGAGAACGTAAGATACGTGCATACATCATGTTTGTTCGCCTCATGTCATTACATTTACCTTCCTCTTCTACGTAATTTATTGCCGCCGATTAAAATTGATAATTAATAACTTGTCTCACCGGGATAAATTTCGACGATGGCTCGCACTGCGACACATACCGCAAGTCCACCGGAGGGCGTGTGCCACGTGGGACAGCTTGCACCACGCACGGTGATCCGGGAGAGTCACTTCCCCGGAGGAGTTCGGCATGCCCACGCTCCTTTGGAGAGTGCTCGCCACGCAGATATATACGAGGAGCAAATGACCCGTATACTCCTGGGTCACTGAGGAGCCGCCTCGTGGTGACGACTTGGTCGCCGTGGAGATCACCGTTCCTCCACTCCACCCGGATTCCGAGTGGTACGGGTGGCGTGTTCGCGCCACCGCCGTCACCGCCAGATGGGGCCGGCAGGGCTGCTTTCCGTGTCCTTCGCCCCATCATGGAGCGTTTTCCCCGAGCCTAGCACAGGCTTTGGCGGAACTTTTCCCCAAGGATGACCCCGCGGACACCGTTTGGGAGCAGTCCCCTAGCCGAGCACGTTGGCCGAGAGTGGATGAGATTGATGGTAGTGACAACGCAGCCATGAGCACTATGTTTGCACCGATGCATATGATGCTACCGAAACTACCATGTACAAGCTCGATGATCGAACAAGGCTATGTGGGAGAATGAGAAGAAAATGAAGAAGGAGCATACGAAACAAGTCCGAGAGCCGAGGCAAAGATAGGAACCAGATTAGGGATGAAGCCGAGGCAGAATTGAGGGAGGCCAACAGGAGAACATCGCCTGCGTGCACGTATTGCACGCCACGAAAGCAAAGACGAGAGGAATGCCGACAGATGATGGCCCGCTTGGTCACCGAGAGGAATGAAGCCCTAACGATGCTCATCACCGGGGCACTGCTCTTCGACCGCGAAAGCAAAGACATTGACCAGGCTTGCACGAGGACTACCACGTCCCTGCACAACCAGGTTCATGGTCACCATGCGCCTGAGCTGCCGAGATGGAGCCGGGAGTCATCAACCCCGATGGAGGCGAGGAGGACGCCGACCTTCCACCGCACCCGCCGCACCCGACGACGACGTTGTTCTCGACGCCGAGTCCGACGTTGGTAGTGAGCACGAGTAGGCTAGTAGTTCCATCGCTAGTCGTAGTTACGCTTTTAGTTCTTTTGATGTTGTTGGCATGTAACATTATGAGATGTGACTCATATGTGTGTTGGATGTCCCGAGTTGTGGTGCTACTTGAACGCCTAAAATCCAAAGTATGTATGCCGGGCAATTTTGGATGTTGTATGCCTCGGATGACGCTTTGTTCAAGAATATGATTAGTGATGTTATGGATTGTGAAAATGAATCTTTATGCCTGTGTATTGATGAATGAATTCAATTTCTTCCAATAATTCATTGGCATGATTATTACATTCGCTTACAATGTTGTAACATCACCTAATAATTACTTGATGCTGAAATATGCGATGGTTGATACTCGCCGCACCGCTAGTGGCTCGCCGGTTGGAGATGGTTCCGCCCGAGGGCAATGGAGGCAATGGAAATGGTGGAAATGGTAATGGAGGCAACGGAAACGCCGAGGGTAACCTCGCCACCACCACCTCCTCCACCATTGACCGCCGAGCAACTCAACTTTCAACAGTTTCCTTGGCGTCGCAACAACATGGAGGCCGTGATTAGCGTGACATTGCCGCGAACACCGGTCGCGGGGCCACCGTGACCGCCCCGCCAACCAAGATAGCACTTTCAAGGACTTCTTGGATACCGATCCGCCAAAGTTCTTGCAAGCTAAGGAACCACTCGAGGCTCTCGAGTGGATCAACACGATGGAAGACAAGTTTCGCCTCGCTCCGTATGACCGAATCACCAAGGTTGAGTATGGGGCACATCAATCGCAGGGGCCGGGCGGGAATTTGGTGGTCCCACCAACGCACCACTTTTTCCGCCGAATGCTCCCATCACCGGGCGCAGCTTCACTCGATCTTCCGCAGTACTTATGTTCCACCAGGTTTGATGGCTATGAAGGTATCTGAATTCATGAAGCTCACTCAAGGCAATAAGAGCATGACCGAATATCTGCAAGAGTTCAACAATCTGTCCCCTATATGCTCCCAAGATATGTGGACACCGAAGAGAAGAAGATAGAAAGTTTCAAAAGAGGTCTCAATACAAAGATGGCTAAAACCATGGGTATCGGTTCGAGGGCTACATTCAATGAGTTCATCAAACCGCTTGACTCAAGAGAATAATAACAATCCGCATGCCGCTTCCAAGAATCGCAAGAGAAGCTTCGAGGGAGGATCTTCCCAGCCCGACCCCCAATGCCTAACCGCCGCCAGCACCGCCCTCTGTTTAGAACTCAAGGTTCCGCGCACTGCCCGAAGAGAAATGCTCCACCACCTCCAAAGAATCGGAAGGGCTATCGCCCACCTGCACCTCAAGCTCAAGCTAGGACCGGTGGTCCTATCGCTAATGCACCCCGCCGTGAGAGGCCCGTGTTTCAACCGCAATCAACCCGGCCACTTCGCCAAGTATTGTCCATACCCGGCCAGCGGAGACGACCTATCAAGCCCGTGCTCATCACACCTCTATTAATGAGATTCCCGATGGAGAACCCGATCACAAGGGTAATTCCTTGTTAATAAGCATCCTGCAGTTGTTTTATTTGATTACGGATCATCGCATTCATTTATGAGTCAATCATATGCACGATCACATGAGTTAGAACTTAAGCAATTAGATTATGGGTACCGCATCGCTCTCGGTGATGCTGATGTCCTATCTAATCGATGCTTCAAAGATGCAATTTTTGAAATTGGAGATAAAGCATATAGAGTTAATTTGGTAGTTTTACCCGGGTTAACTATGGATGTGATCTTGGGAATGGATTGGATGAAAGATAAACAAGTTGTGATTGATACCGAATAGAACAATTACCCTCACGGATCCTTCGGGCCAAGACACTTTCCAAGTGTTATTGCCTCGAGTTGCGCACATGACCAAGTTGACCTATGCTATTCGAGCTTCTTCTCTAGCCGAGATTCCAAAGAGTATGTGAGTTTCCCCGATGTCTTTCCCGAAAGATTTGCCCGGGTTACCTCCGAAAAGAGATATCGAGTTTGCTATTGATCTAGTGCCCGGTACAGCTCAATCAGAAGAGACCGTATCGTATGCCTCCCAATGAGTTAGCGAGTTGAAGAAACAGTTGTATGAGTTGAAGAAGTTGGGTTTTATCGGGCCAAGTACTTCCGAATGGGGTTGTCCAAATTGTTTGTGAAGAAGAAAGATCACTCTCTCGGGCTATGTGTTGATTATCGACCACTCAATGCGGTCACAATCAAGAACAAGTATCCTCTGCCGAGAATTGATATTCTGTTTGATCGCTTGTCTAAAGCTAAAGTGTTTTCCAAGATTGACTTGAGATCGGGGTATCATCGGATCGATTCGTCCCGAAGATATACATAAGACGCTTTTCGTTACTAGATACGGGTTGTACGAGTATCTTGTTATGTCCTTCGGCTTAACAAATGCTCCTGCATACTTTATGTATCTTATGAATTCAGTCTTTATGCCCGAATTGGATAAGTTCGTGATTGTATTCTTGGATGACATTCTCGATCTACTCGCAAATGAAGAAGAACACGCCCAAAGATCTAAGAGTTGCACTTACTGGACTAAGAGAGCATAAATTGTATGCCAAGTTTAGCAAATGTGAGTTTTGGCTAAAGGAAGTTGCCTTCCTTGGCCATATCATTTCTGAAAATGGCATATCGTCCAACCCGTCAAAGGTACAAGAGGTCATGGATTGGCAACCACCCACGCCTCGTGCATGAAGTTCGGAGTTTTCTTGGAATGGCGGGGTATTATCGCCGTTTCATTCCGATTTCTCTAAGATTGCCAAGCCAATGACAAGTCTCGCTCTGAAAAGAGCATAAGTTTGTCCGGGACGAGGCATGTGAGGCAGCTTTCCGCATCCCGCGAGAGTTGCTAACCACGCTCCCGTCTTGGCACAACCTCGATATCGAGAAGCCGCTTTGATGTGTACCGTGATGCATCGAAGACCGGTTTAGGTTGTGTGCCGATGCAAGAAGGCCGAGTGATTGCTTATGCTTCACGTCGCTTGAGAAAGCATGAAGTCAACTATCCCACGCATGATCTTGAGTTAGCTGCGGTTGTGCATGCCTTAAAGATCCGGAGGCACTATCTCTGTTGGGAAATGTGTGCCACATATACACCGATCACAAGAGTCTCAAGTACATCTTTACCCAACCCGAACTTAACATGAGGCAAATAAGATGGTTAGAGTTGATCAAGGACTATGACTTGACAAAGCACTATCACCCGGGAAAGCCAATGTAGTTGCCGATGCTCGAGTCGTAAGTCACATCATCATGTTGTGCAGCCACTAATAGAAGAGAAGTTCGATCCGATGCATCCTGCAGTTTTGCATGATATCCAAGTCCGATGTTCCCTTGACCAACAGATCATTGAAGGTCAAAAGACCGATCCCGGTATTTATCACCTCAAAGAGAGAATGAAGAAGGCACCAATTCCACACTTTCGATTGGATGACGATGGTGTGCTTTGGTTCGACAATCGCCTTGTCGCATCGAAGGATCGAGAACTCAAGAATAGGATGATGGATGAAGCTCATCTTTCCAAGCTATCCATTCACCCCGAAGCAACAAGATGTATCATGATCTGAGACCTCGATATTGGTGGACCAAGATGAAGAAAGAGATAGCAGCATATGTGGCTCGATGCGATACTTGCTGTCGTGTCAAAGCTATTCACATGAAGCCGGCAGGGTTTATCAATCCGTTGCCGCCTCACTTGGAAAGTGGGATGATATTAGTATGGATTTTATCACAGGTTTGCCAACCACACAAAAAGGGAATGATTCGATCTGGGTGATCATCGATCGGTTAACAAAGTCAGCTCACTTCTTACCTGTCAAGACCACTTACGACCACCTCATTATGCTGATCTCTACCTCTCCGAGATTGTTCGTTTGCATGGAGTTCCTAAGACCATTGTATCGATCGTGGATCGCAGTTCACCGCTCATTTAAAGGGAACGTTTGCATGAAGGAATGGGTACCGAAGTTGCTACATAGCACCGCTTATCATCCTCGGACTTCAGTCGACCGAAAGGCTTAATCAAGTTCTTGAAGATATGTTGAGAGCGTGTGTGCTATCGGCTAAGGGTTCGTGGGAATCTTGGCTACCTTTGGCTGAGTTTTCCTACAACAACAGTTATCAAGAAAGCATCAAGATGGCACCGTTTGAAGCTTTATATGGCGTAAAAGTGTAGAACTCCGTTGAACTGGGTCGAAGCGGGAGAAAGAAGATACTATGGTATTGACTTTGTTCCCGAAGTGAAGAGAAAGTTCGGATTATCCAAGAGCACATGAAAGCTGCGCAGTCCCGACGTAAGAGTTATGCTTGACAATAGAAGAAGACCTCGACATTCGAAGTTGGTGACTATGTCTATCTTAGAGAGTTCACCGAAAAAAGGGACACAGAGGTTTGGAGCCAAAAGAAAGCTTGCACCAAGATATGTAGGTCCGCACAAGATTCTTGAAAAAAGAGGTGAAGTTGCATACAAGTTGGAGTTACCGAGTCTATGAGTTACGTCTTTCCGATCTTTCACGTCTCTCAACCGAAGAAGTGTTTTGCGTGTGCCTAAGAAAGAGTCGATGAGCAAGATTTGAAGTTAACAAATGATCTAGTATACAAAGAAGAGCCTGTCAGAATTGTTGATAGCAAAGAGAGAGTTACCCGGAATCGACTTGTGCGAACTTACAAGGTTGTGTGGAGCTACCATGATGATAGAGATGCATCATGGGAAACTGAGGATTACCTGAAAGAAGTTTATCCCGAATTCCATAAAAACTGGTTAGTAAACCCAAATCTCGGGACGAGATTTCTTTAAGGGGGTAGGGCTGTAACACCTCGGTGTTAAGCTTGCATTAGGCCGCAATTAATTAACTTAATCCTTCATCAAGCATGGCATAAGCATCAAGTCAAAACCCTAGCCTTGCATCTTGTCATTTCATGTGTTTTGCTCTTTAATTTTTATTGCTTAATTATGCTTGTTAATTAGTTAATTAATTGCCTTGCAAACAACTTGATCAAGTTTAGATTCATTTGCCCAGCAATTTGAAAAGTTTTAATAAAATTTATTGCAAAAGATTTGGTGCATTTTGGAGCGAAAGAAAATAAATTGGAAAATTCCCTTTTTATGCCCTAAAATTCAAAATGAATTTGCATTTCAAAATTTATTCAGAATTTTGAGTTGAGCCCTAAATGAAAGTTGTTCAGTTTGAAATTCTCTACAACTTTTATTTTGGGCACTTTTCATGAAAAAAAAGCTTTTAAATTTGTCAAACAGTTTGCATTTGAGTTTGATTCAAAATTTCAAAAAAAAAAAAAAAGGAAAAGGACAACCTGAATCGGCAGGCGGATCCGCCCACACCGCCCACCGGCCCGCGTCCGCGTCCGGCGTCAGCGCCAGCGCCGGGCGTGGCCGACGCGGCAGAGGCCGCGCAGCGTGGGCACGCAGCGTGCCGCCGTCGCTGGCGCCCGTGCCAAGTGGCCGGCGAGCCACGGCAAGCGGGCCCACCGCGGCGCATCACCCGGCAGCACCCGAAATGGAATCCCACCCGCTCCACTCTCGCCTGCACTACTCGCTCGCCTCGCGCTCGCACTCGCGCTTCGCTCGCGCTTCGCCCGTCGCCATTCCAACGCGCCGCGCCGTCGTTCTCCTCGCGGAACACGCGCGCCCCGCCAAAACTTCGCCCACCTGCGCCTCACCCTCCTCCGCACCGCCACTTCACCCGTTGCGCCATCCGAGCCAAGGTGAGGGCGCATTGCGCCGTTCTACCGCCGTTGCACCTCGGCGGGCTCGCGGGGCGGCGACTCGCGACCCGCCGTACTCCGTACTCCCTGCATCCACCCAACCGCGCGCCGCCGTAGTCGCCATGCCTCGAATCGAGCACCTGCACATGCCCAATCGAGGCAATGCGCGCTTAGCGGCCGCCCAGCGCAGTCGCCGCCGGGCTTCTTCCGCCGCCGCCGCACGGCCATGCACGCGCCGAGAGCATCCGAGCTCAAATCACTCACGGAAACCCTAGGGCTAGCTCCGCCTTGACCTAACGCATTATGGTGCGCGCCTCACGGAGCCCCCCGCGGCCGAAGACGGCCACCGCGCCTCCATGCCGAGCCGCCGTGCTGCCATCACCGCCGCCACTATAGCTAGGGTTCACCGCAGCTCACACCGCGCCGTCACCGTGTCCGCCTCCGCCTGCGTAGCACGCCGCCGGCGCTTGCTTGCCGGGTGAGCTCGCCGCCGGCGAGCTAAGCCCCCCGGAGCGCCGGCTGCTGCCTCGGCCTGGCCCGAGGGGTCTTGGGCCGAGGAACGCGGCCGTCAGCGCCCACGGCCTGCTGGGCCGGCCCGTGCGCTAGGGTTTCGCCCTTTTCTTTTATTTGATTTCGAGAGAAAAAGAATTAAATGGATTTGAATTTGTAAATGGTGCAAATGAACTCCAAATTTGGTGCAATTTGTTTTGTTAGGTTCATAGTGATGTGATCTATCTGTGAAAAATATGTGATGCAAGTTTTGAGATACTTTACTGTGTAGTTTTATTTATTTACTTAAAAGGCTGAAATCTGAGTAATTGCATAATAAATAGAGTATTGCTCTGAAAAAAATATGATTCTTGTTTTGATAGACTTGTTATGTGATGTAGTTTCTAGGAAAAATACATGTCATGCATTTACTGTGTAAAAATATTGGAATATGATTTAATTTCATTTCTGGGCTGATTCTTGTATGATTTTTAATAAATAAATTATAAGGAATTAGGCCCTGGTAATTTTTTGGTGACTGTTCTTATGCTAAGTAGTTATAGATAAAAATATGAAAATCTGTTGTTTAACACTTTTCATAGTGCAAAGTTGTTAAATGTGCTTTTCTGGCCAGTAGCTTCATCTTTTTTGTGTAGGCTGTTGTACTTAGTAAAATGTGATGAAAAATTTATCATGGCTCTGTTATAGCATAGTGTAGCTCCTGTAATTTTTGTAGAATTTTCTGAACTGTGTAGACAGAGGTCACAGTTCAAGCCTATTTATTCACATGAAATGATAAGTAATTGGATTAAATGATTTAATGACTTTTATATCAATTCTTGTGCATTTTCAATTAAGTTATGCTTGCTGGTCATGCATTGAGGTACCACAACTGAAATGTGATATCTGGTTATGAGTAGCGCACTTCTCTTATTTATGTATTGTGAGTATGTGTGTGTGCCGAGCCACACCACTCTTCTTGATGCACTTCTCTAAGTGTTTAGAGAAGAGATTTGCACATACTCAGTAAATGAGTTAAGTTGTAGTAGAGAGGAGATATGCACCTACTCTGTCAAATAATTTATTAATCATCTTCATCCATGATCATCATACGTTGTGCATTCATGATACTTATGCACGTGCATCGCATCATACAGGTTCGCAAGAGGACCTCCCTTATTCGGAAATCGAGGAGAAACGTCCGGAGGAACCGCAGCAAGAAGTGCCGCAAGAGGAAGGAGAAGAGGAGGAGCTTCCGGAGTGCCCAGACCACCGCGCATCTGACTTTGTGCAAGGCAAGCACCGGAGCATTTCCTTACCTATGCTTTCTAACAGTCTAATTATGCTTTATGATTGTTGCATTAAGTATAGGAGTTGTGTGACACCGTTGCTGCATTATATCCTTGCTTTACCATTGATTATCCTACCTTGATACACCCTGCTAGTCTAGGGCGAGTAAATTGCTTAGCTTGCTTAGACGGTAGAAGTCGGGTGATTTCCTGTCATCCGCGAGATAGGTGGTTATCTATGATTGATGGAAAAGCTTATGTTGATATCATCTGGATAATGGCTATGGTTGATAATTGGAGACCGGACGGAGTCTTGTGGGGTTGATGGACCATAGTGATTCCGTCTGTGTCGATTAAGGACCGTACCGTTGTTGTACCGCAAGTCATGTTGAACGCATGCCTCATGTTTAGCTGGCCGGATAAGTCGTTCCGACCGCCGAAGCCCAACACTATCCGGGCCGGTTCTCGACCGTTCGCACCGTATTGGAGATGGATGGGGACCACGGGGGCGCCAAGAGTAAGTCCGAGGTCCAAAGATGGTCAAGCTAAGGCGGTCGGGCGGTCCCCGGTACGGTGGTTCCATGCGAGTCCGCGTGTTTGTCTTCCCCGGATACGTGCCATGGTGACCTGTAGTTCACTTTAGCGGGTGAGTGTGGTTTGCATGAGGAATACCCCCGAGCTCGGTAGTAATCGATTCGAATCGCCATCGTTCTGGGACAGTGAACACTTGACTTGAGCTGCACCATCGTAGTAATGATTATGGAATGTGGTTAATGATGATGATGGGTTAAGCTGAGGTTTATAATTATGGATACTACTTGCTTGATTAATCTTGACTAATATACTGCCATGATGACTAGAATAGCTGCTCACCTAGCATAAATAGGGATGATTAAGCTGAGCTATCACTTTAAATGTTACTACTGCTTTTATGCAAAATGAGTCGAGCTACCTCCCGATAAGGCCTATCATTCCTCCTTGGAGTCTTTTCTTTTGAGTCAGTCGGGTAAGTCTAGCTGAGTACATTCTCGTACTCGTGGTTTTTCCCGCTTGTTGTTTGTGCAGACGGGCATACCTACCACGGGTACTGCGAGACCTGTCTTTTCCCAGTGGATTAGAAGGCCTTGGGCAAGGTTAATCTTAATATTCTCCCCAACTGCTTTTGACGGATAGACTCTGGACTGGCACTGTATTATTCTCAAATGTGTGAGTTGGGTTGAGCTTTTAAAACTATCTTGTTTCCGCTATTTGGATTTAAAGAACTCGGTTTGTAATAACTTTATTTCCGCACTCTGATGTTGTTGAACTATTTGCGAAATGTTGTAACATGCGAATGGTGACGCTAAACCGATACGATCTTGGTTGATGATGTTTGGTTTGAAATCCTTCGAGATTTCCGGACTACCGGGTTTATAACGGCTTAAGTGCGATAATTGCTTGCTTAGCGAGTGATTTTTCACTTATGCTTTTATAAATTGGTCGGTTCTGTTACAATTATGCAGGAACAACATTATGGCTAAGGAGTGAGCCCATCAGTGGAACCCCCTAGGACTACTACTGGCAAGCTCGCCCTGAAGATCATCAACACTAAGTATTGTAAATATCTAGTTTGGGAGAGGAGCATCCCATAGTTATCAGGTAACTATACCTATACGATTATCGAGTCTATTTTATAAAGTCATAAAATACCAAAAAACATGTGGACACATGAAGGTCCACAAGTCATAGAGTCTTTTGTGAGTCTGATAGTTTAAAACAAATTAAAAGATGAATAGCCATTAAAACCAAATAAATATTTAGCAATATATTAAAGAGTATGTTTAGAGTCGGTCTAGGCTAGAGTCAATTAAAATTGATGAACATTAAAATTTTATCTTGGAGATGATGAATAGTTGCTCTGTTATCATCCCTTTCAAGTGCCTAGTTTTCAACATTAAATTCTCTCAAGTTTTAGATATTACTGTTTTGACTTAAGTATTTACTCTGAGCCTGAAACTCGTGGAGGCATATGCTTGAGCTAAGTCTAGGTGATTGATTGATATGATTCATGAAGGTTGAGCTGCTATTTATCTTATTCCTAGCCTTACTAAGTTCTGAAGATTTATTTTTTAAAAGTTCAAAATCTTACATGATGAGCTCTTGTATGACAAGTTGTGAATTCCTACCAAAGCCAGAGATGATATATTTAGAGATAGGAAACTTTTTTTTTACATTTATGCTACTTGCTTTGCATTGAGTTCATCAACCTTTGTTGTATACCTTATGAGAGTCTTGTCATGCTTTTAAAAACCAAGATCACTTACACACTCTAGCCATATATGCATTATTCCTACTCTAGGAGTAATCGCAACCATTTCCACTTTTACCCATGTTTATCATAAAAAAAATAAAGAAAACATGTCTCTCCTGCACTTGGAGTAGACACCGAGAATATATCCCATAGGACAACCCTATTATAAATGCTCTAAGTTATTGTTGTTATCTCTCCAATCATTTATTCAAAGGATGCATGTGGCTATGCAAAAGGAATGTTATCGAAAAAAAGAGGGAGTAAAAGAAGGACAAGTGTCCTAGCAATTAAAACAATGGGTACTTAGATGCCCGCCTCCCCGGGTTCTAAAAAAAAGAGAAAAGAGAGAGAAAGAGAAGAAAGAAAGATTAAAGATAGCTTATGTTTTCCCTTGAAAGTTCTAAGTTCCAAGGAAGAGAGGTTTATTTTTAAAGAGTAAAAGTAGAATTAGAATTAGCCACGAAATACTATATATACACCGATCCACCATATTCCATACACATGCACATCATGGTTTGATTGTATGCCTCGATTCTCTGTGGATCCATTATTTGACTTTATAACATATGTATTGCAAGTATGCCTATCCTTGTTATTGCCACTCCTATAAGCTCCACTATAATCATTAGTTGTAGGAGGACATGACAACATGAATGCCTCAAGTGAGATACATAAATACCACATATAATAAAAGACTTGAGGGTGTCATACAGTTAAGTTCTGAGTTTTATTTTGAAAACTTACAAAACTCTAGAATATTGGTACTGTAAAGAATCTGAGACATAGTGTTTGACTTGATTGTTCTGTCTTTCAATTGCTCAAAACTTATGCAAAAGCTATAAAGCCCTATGGTTAAAGGTAGAATGGGTAAGTTGAAAGGTTAGAGCAGTTACTATCTAATCCGGAGGAGAATCTCTGTTTGAAAGCTTGTGTACCTTTGAGGAATGAAAGCATTGTAGCAACTCCTGATCCAAATATATTAGTAATTAGGCTTAGTTTGTTTGCCAAGGGACTGACAAAAGGTAAGCTTAGGGGAGTTGTTGACGGTGGATAATGTCAACCTTCAGTAGAACTTTAGACACAAAAGGATACACGAATACACACTAGTCTAGGGTTTTAACTGACAATTTCCACGAGTTTTGCATATCCTATATTTTGCAGGGACTATTCTAGAAAAGCTTAAAAGAGGGATTAGAGTGCATAATAATCATGAAACTTATCCGCCACGGGAAAGATAACCATCGAGATGTGGGAAGGATCTAGAAGACACCGGAAGCAACGGGATCCGCAGACGCCGCCAGATGGGGCCGGGCCCCCCCCCTCCCCCCACCGGGCGGCGCCCAAGTTAGGGTTTCGGCCCCTCCTTCTGAAAGCTTCTTCCACCGCCTATGAGGAGTCATCTCGGCCCTTGGTTAAGTCGATTTGATCTGCGGCGCACGCTCATCCCACCGGCTATAAATAAAGGCCCCCCCCCCCCGGAGGCATCAAGTCATTTGGAGATCAAGCCATCAAGAGCCTTCTCTATTTCATCAGAGCCTCTCTAGTTCATAGCTTTAGCCTAGTTAGATTAGAAGTAGAAGAGTTCTAGTTCTTCAGCGGGATCTGGAGCCCCCGGCGTCTGTCTGGAGCGCGGAGTTCGGTATAGTTCTAGTTCTTTTCTCTTATTGTATTCAACATTATGATTTAGGAAATATTGTTCTTAATCTTATATATGTTCTTAATTGCAATAGTCATTGTCTGCTTTGATTATATGTTTAGCATAATTTGTTTGATCCTATTGAATTTATATAATTGCTCGTATAGCGTTCATCCAGGGATATCGTTGGTGAATGATTGGCAGTATGTAGACGTGGTGTTTAGATATCTTGCTTATCTGCGAGTGCACCCTGATGTGCCGGGACGTGTGGTAGTCCGCGTAGGTGACAGCTGCGTTGGTTCCTCTGTAGTCCACCCTCCATACGTAGGACTAGCATGGGCACGGTCGCGAAGTTGGATGATGACTCTGTTTCACATCCTTCCTAGTTGATGCCTCTTTACATATGATCATGATGTAGGATTAACTTAACAATAATTGCTAGATGTAATTGCACTAATTAGAGTATTCATTGATGTAGTTATTGAATTACCTTAGTATTTATTCCTAAGTTTATCCATTGGCTAGCTATTACTATGACTAGAAGAGCTCTGATGTTTATTTATTTATGATGACTGATCATTATCTATCATATATCTTCTATCACGTGACTTATCCCTGTTATGAGTAGGATTCTAGTTATGGTTTACTTTTCATATTAATAGTATAAGTTGACATTAATAGTGTAAGTTATAGATATAAGTCCTACATAGACCTTTCCAAAGGGTATAAATATAAATCGACAACCTGAAAGAACTCCCTAGGTAAAATGCTACAATAGTATAATTATCTCCGTCCGCTTGCAGAACCGTTCTTAGTTTATATTCTTAGTTTGTATTTCTACCTAGTCAAATAGAATGATTGATACATATATAAACCTATATTTTATCCTTAGCATATATAATTAGAGATGACAACCTAGTTAATGCTTAGGGATATTGGTGAGAGATAAAGTGGCTAGTTGTTAATGACAAGTTAATTTCATACCATGTGTTTCTAATCTCGTTAATTAGTAATGACGTTAGAAATACCAACAGTCTCCCTATCTTGTGTCTACTTGTTTATCTACTTTCCTCTACTATGTTGATCATCAGAGACGGAGAGGGAAAGATCCTAACCACTGACAACACGTTTTATAACAATAACATCCGTGTTCTTACTCGCACGGAATCTGGCATTCTCTTTCTTTAGTGCTTCTCGTTAGTATCCCCTTTTTATTTTTTCTGTTTCCGTTTTCTATCTCCATAGGTTTGGTTCCGTGACTTATTTTCTCATTTTTTTTTCTAAACCTCTATTAGTCCTTAATATATCTATAGCTCTACACCTAATAATAAAGAGAGAAATTTTTTTCCTTTTTTTAGTACTATTTTTTAATATGACCCTTCTAACTCACTCTATGAATATAAAAATTATCTGTTTGCTTGTGTCTATTGCTCTCCTGCTCCACTCCACTTATATATATCCATAATAACTTCTTGAGGTAACCTACATAAACAGGAATCCTAATCTAAGTAGATCTCCCTGATCGTTGTAACCTGTGAATAGGATATAGGAGATATAATTTCTTCCCATTTTTTAATGCTATTTTTTTTTTTGATATGACCCTTCTAACTAAATCTATGAATGTAAAACATTATCTGTTCATTGTGTCTATTGTCCTACTGCTCCGCTTTATATGTACACATGACTTCTTGACATAACCTATAAACATAGGAATCCTAGTTTAAATAGATCTCCATGATCATAGTAACCTGAATAGGAATAGAAGTTCTAACTTAAATCTTTTTTAATATTAAAGAGACAAAATTGCTATATCTAGAGACAAAGACTGCTCATGTGCATACCTAAGAAAAAGTGAGCTACTTTGTTAAGAATCCCCTGGCTTAAAAAAAGAGTTCAGCTTTGAGATTATTTTATAATAGTATTTTGTTTTTGTTTCTCATGCCACCTCCTTTGGTTTCCTTGATTCTATTTCTAACTGATCATGCTTCCGAACAACAACATTACATGCATGCGATTCCTGAATACAAAGACTAACTCTCTCAGACAATTCCCAAAACGGAAACAATTTATGGTCATGGACTATAAATAAGATACAAATATATATATCAACTCTAAACAAACAATTAGATTGATTAATGGTCCAACAAATATGGAAGCACTCACGTTCTCTCTTATTAGCCAATAGATTAAGAGGGAAAGAGTTCGCTTGGAAACGCGGCGTCCAATGCAGCACCTTCGGATGTCCTAAAGAGCACACATTGCTATGGTGGAGGTCGCTGATGAAGGATGTCATCGCCGAGGTGTAGATTAGGCTGCTATTGCTGCAGTCAGTGATGAGTACGATATACTCAACACAAATTACGGTCAACACTCTGGTAATAAGGAGCTAGATCGTTCAATGTAGGGCCTAGCCGACTTTTCGGTTGGCTGGTGTCTAGGTTTGTTCACACTATAAACTTGTGCCTCCAGTGATGGGTGCGATACACAAGATACGCCACTCAATGGAGGAGCCTCTTCAGCAGCGTGATATGCAAGACAAACCGACAAGGTCGTCTCTTGAAATCCAAAACCGCACACTTTAGGAGGGCCCTGTCGGGTGTGTGTGCGGCGGCTATGGGCTGCCCTAGCCGGTCGGTCTGCCCGTTTTAGAGCTTTGCCATCATCGGTCCACCAACTAAGCAACGGCGATGAAGAACAAGGAGAAGAAGTAGATGGGAGAAGAGGACAAAAGAGAGCTAGTAGATTGTTTTTTTTGTCGATTATGTGTTGATATCTCAATCAGTCATGATCCTCCAATATATATAGAGGGGGTTTGTGTTAGTAGAATAATCTTTCCAAATATATTTTTTAAATTTTTCATGAGTTTGGAATAGTTCGAATCAAAATCCAAAAGGCCACGAACATGGTCTTTTATTAGTCTGTTGGAAGCCGCAACGTTCATCAGAACTTCCATGTTTCGACATGGACATCAGAACTTCCATGTTTCGACATGGAGAGACCCCGGATATACCCAAGCCGGTTTTTAAGGTTTCTCGGAATTCCGGCGCTAGAGCATCTTTTAGAGGGCATAACCTTCATCCGGACTTCGAATTCAAGGTTCCATATATAATTTTTGATCATCTTGTTGAGAGACACGCAATGGTGGAGTCCATTTTACATTTTAACAACTTCATAGAATCGATAGTTTTAGTTGTAAACAATACCAAAATCAAACTTAATGGACCATATATATGATGCATTTCCTTACATCTGCTGTCATGGACTGCATCATGATATAGTTAAACTTGACTAGCACGGGTGCCATAGAGACACTTATTTAGAGACGGGAGAGTATGGGGAAGCAACCCCTTGATTACGACCTAGCCAAGTGACATCGACATTGACAGGTCATATCATAGTGCACATCAGGTTGATGGAGTAGCTAATAATTAACAATCAAAACATCAACTTGCTCCTTGGTAGGCACCTTGACGTACTCCACCACCGACGATGCTGCCTCGATGCTCCCCTTGCACTCGTAGTATAACGCGGTCATGGCGCAAGATGCAAACAACTGCTCGGCGGCCATCAAGATGGTGAACACAAGCCTCGGGAGCAACCATGATGCCATGTTAGTAAGCGCGCATAGAGTGTAGACAGAGAAGATGGCAGCGGCGAGCACGCCAGTCACAAGAAGGAAAAGCACGGCCCGTGTGCGCTTCCCCTTCATCAGCTGCCATGCCCGCCCAAAAGCGCCAGCGCCATTGCAACCGGGCTCGGCCACCGCCACGACGACGCTCATGGAGCAGAGGAAGGAGAAGTACACGAAGAAGACACAGGGAACGAGGAGCAGCAGCGACCCCACAACCACGAAGAACGTCCCGAGGTTCATCATGATCGTGAGGACCATGAACACAGTAGACACGACAACAAGGAGCACGACGTAGGCGATCTCCAGTGCGTAGACGAAGGCGAGCGTAAGCACGGGGCCTTTCAGCTGCTTCTTGACTTTGCCAAGGAGAGATCCCAAGGTGTGGAGCTCACCGGTGTATGTCGCGACGGCGGCGAAGAGGATGACGATCTTGATGGCTGATCTGGTGATGGCGCCAAACAGAAGAAAGGCTGCGCTGGTGAGAAAGAGAGTCCGGGTGTCATCTTGGGTCTTTTGGATGAGTGGAAGAATGTCTTCTGGGTTACTGCTAATGGGATCGGTGCTGTTGAGGGCCTTTCTGTCGAGGTCAAGCTTGTCTTTGAGGGGCTGCACGGCGAGGGCGTTACTGAGGAGGAGGACACAGGTGGAGGCGACGATGATCGTGAAGATCGTTGCGAAGAGCCTCCGGTTGTGGCTAGGGAGGAGCAGGCCTTCTTTCAGGAAGTTGAAGAACGATGGGGTCGAGCCTTTTTGCCCAGTTGCCATGGCTGAAGGCTGGAGCTAGAGCTATAGCTATAGCTATAGCTAGAGAGATGGACAAGGTAAGGTCGAATAGAATGTGATGATGGGAACAAAGTTAAAGGAGTGTATCACAGGTTATATATAAGCAAATGGTTGAGTAAAGAAACATGATTGGACAAAGCAACCTTGTAGAAAAAATTGATGCCGAATTGCCGGTCGAATAGAAAAGGTCGCCATTGCGAGAAAAAGTCAGCCGTCAGCACATAGTATAGGCCACGTTACTGTAGCCATTATTTCTGAAATCTGCAATATATTGGTAGATAAGGCTGGACGAAAAACTCGAAACTCGCTAGCTTGCTCGACTCGCTCGTTAATAGCTCGGTTCGAGCTCGATTCGTTTTATAATGAGCCAGCTCGTTTTATAACGAGTTAGCTCGATTTATAACGAACCAGCTCGAGCTAGCTCGCGAGCTGCTTGTTAGCTTGAATAAACCAGTCAATTCATAAGTTAACAAACTAAAATTAACTTGACCCATATGGTCATACATTCTTTAGTAGTCTCGGTTCATATGTTGCTTATTTATTTTGCTTCGTTCTTCAATTATATTCTCCAATGTTAAATTTATAAGTAATTTATGTTCGTTGTCCACGTAATTTTTAGTCTCCCTAAAATATATTTTTATGATTTGGCTCACGAGTCAAACAAGCCAGCTCGAGCTGTTTAGTGAGCCGAGCCGAGTTGCTCTTCTAGCTTGTTAGTATAACAAGCCGAGCCGAGCTAGAATGTTAACAAGCCGAGCTATAACGAGCCGAGCTGGCTCGATATCCAGACCTATTGGTAGATGTTGCATAGGGCCAATCTCAATGGAAGTTTCGTAAGAGTTTTGTGGACATTAAATATACTGACATGACACTATATTTATGAAGAGAGTGATGATAAAAGTTTTATAGGACTAGAGAGAGTTTCATGGAATAAAACTCTTGTGCAATGTTATTTCAAATATGGCTGTTGAAAACTGGGACATAAAACTCTCATTGAGAGTGGTCTAACGTGCTTATGAGTTAGGGATGAGGAAAGGTCGACAATGTAGCTGTAGGACATGGAAGGTAGGAAGTTTATCTCTTCAGGTACGGTGTTGCTTAGTGCGGGCATAGGACGGTAGGAAGTTTCTCTCTTCAGGTGCGATGTTGCTTGATGTGGCGTTCGCAAAGGTGTCCCCGTCTTTATACTCTCTCTGCTCTAAAATAAAAGTACAATTATCACTTCCCAGTGAGTCAAATTTTAAGTTTAACCAAATCTATAAAAATAAAAATGTTTATGATGTCATATAAAAATCATTAAATTTGTTATTAAATATATTTCATTTTATAGGAAATATAATTGAAGACATAATATTGATGTTTTTCTTAAAAACTGGTCGGATTTAAAAAAAAGTTTGATAAAAACCTAGAATTGTATTATTTAGTGCAGAGATCTCTTTTCTCTATATAGAACACATGCCTAAGTACACGTTTGAAAAAGGAAAAGTCTATTCCTAGGGTACCGTACAATTCCAGACTCCCGCCTGCATCGCCCTCCTGCATGAGCGGCTAGGGCCACCGCCGTCAGCACCAGCGCCCTCACCTAGCCGCTGCTAAAGGGGGGCTCTTAGGGCCTGTGCGGATCCCTAGGATGGCAGCGGTGAGGCGCACGCATAGGAGGGTCGCGAGCCCATCCATGCGGGGATGACACTTGGTGACCGGGACAGCGTTGTAGTTTGGCACGGCGGAGCGCAGGGAGTCCCTTTAGAGGGCAGTTGTGCTTCTCAGCACCTGGTTAACACGCGGAGGCGAACGTTTTGGCATGAAGCGAAGCTGCTATGTTGGGGACAAATGACTTGGCAACAATGACAACTGGTGAGCCCCCTTTCTCATAGTTTAGGGCTATCTTGGGTCTGCATCCACTATTGGAGAGGTGTGGGTTCGTGATTTGAATTTGGAGCTACTCTTGTTTGAGCTTGGCAACGATAACCGGTCGTGGCCGTGTGCTTCGGACCATCGGTAGGTCATCGGAAGTCAAAGCTGATGGTAGTTATGCTTCTATGCTTGGAAACGATGACCCATGGCAATGTGGTGTTTGTGTTCATCCGCGTCGCGCGGGGTGGGGCATCTTGTCTGACTAACTTAGATTCTTTCGTCTTAGCAGCGGTCTGACTAACTTAGATTCTTTTGCCTTAGCGGCAGAGCTCCTGCTTTTGTTATAAAAAAACTTGAGATAGTTTCCTGGAATCTTCGTGAATAAAGGACCACTAAATCTTCACCCTCTTAGTTCTTAGTAACTAGCAATGTGGCCCACGCAAATAGCGTGGCTCGCTAGCTATTTGTTATAACGTTTGGGTTTTTCTTCACCCTCTTAGGGCCTGTTTAGATCCACTAAACTAACAACTAATTGACTAACAATTAGTTCATAAGGATCCAAATAGGTGGACTAGTGGGTGAATTAACAACTAATTAAGACCCAACTAGTTGTTAGTTCATTAATCCATAAAACTTAACTATTTAAACTAGTTGTTAGTTTATTGGATCTAAACAGGCCCTTAGTTCTTAGTAACTAGCAAATATGGCCCACACAAATAGCGCGGCTAGAGCTAGCTATTGTTATAAAGTTTGGGTTTTTCCTTTTTTGAAAACATTGTTTGTAAATAGTTTATATGAATTGGCACGATCTGGTGTTGATCGAGATTGCACCATCGACCAGTGGTGACCGAATGCTCTCATCATCGCCAGATCATGGTGTTGATCGAGATTGCACCATCGACCAGTGGTGACCGAATGCTCTCATCATCGCCAGATCATGTGAACCGATTATGATTAGAGGATCATCAAACGCCGGATAAATCTAGGAACCAACGGTGATCATGCCGTCATCCCAGCCGGATCAAGCACCAATCCTTGATCTCTTGTATTGGATGAGGTGAAAAAAAAAGTCTGGGCTAACGGGATCGGTGATGTTGAGCGCCTTTTTGTCGAGGTCAATCTCGTTGTCGTCCGTGAGGGGCTGGATGCCGACGTGGTTGACGATAAGAAAGAGACAGGTTGAGGCCACGACAATTGAAAAGACTGCTGCAATGTTTGGTGAAAGCAAACCTTATAGATAGAAAAACTTGATGTTGATGCCGATCGATAGGGCTGGGCAATTGTTATCAACGACGAGCGACGAGGCGACGACTTGAGTTTGGTGTTATCGATCGGTGCCAGCAAAGATCTGTGGTGAACACGATGAGAATCGATCGGTGCCTGTTAGAATATGCATGACAGAATCTGATAGGTGCGTGCATGGGGAATGGGAGAAACCGACACATCACAGAATCATCGGTTCGTTGCTCGGTGCCACCGAAGTTTACGCCTGCAATCCGCTCGCTTTTGCTGCCGTCGCCGGTCCCCGGTACTCCCGCTTGGTCTTGAGACCGACGACACCTGCAGCGCCGGCGCTCATCGCTCATTCCCTCCCTCGTGTCTGGTCGTCGCTCTCATGGCGCAGAGCCACCAGTAAGCAGCAAGCCATCCATCGCGCCCTCGCGAAGTGCAGCCACCAGCCCTCAAGCCACGCTGGTGCTTGTACTCAGGCCCGCATGGCACCTGCTGTCGATTCTCGTTGATCTGGACTGGATTTGGTCATAACTGTAGAAGAGAACCGGAAAAATCTGGAGATATGGGTCTGCTTGCTTGGTTCAGTTCTAAAATTTACCAATTTAAAGGTTTGACGAAGCTATAATTTTAACTAGCATTTGGTTCGCTACTAAAACTTATCAATCTCTCATATTTAGCTTATCAATTCTCTAACAATTTTCATTTTGTCTAACTTTAGCCGTCAAATCTTTGACATGATAAATTTGGGTCGTAAACTAAACAGGACTGAAGAACATAAAAATTCACCGGTGGTCCTCATAGTTCTCTGCAAGAAAATTGCATTGCTTGACATGATAAATTTGGGTCGTAAACTAAACAGGGCTGAAAAACATAAAAATTCACAGGTGGTCCTCATAGTTCTCTGCAAGAAAATTGCATTGCTTCTAGTGGATTTATTTCATAAAAGTGTTAAAAAGTGCACCAGTGACTCTCGAATTTGTAAACGTATATCATATAAATCCAAATTTAAAAAGGCATCTGAGTCCTTAAACTTGTTACATGGTGAGTCCTTAAACTTGTTACATGGCTCATGCTACCAATGTGAACAATTTTCACTGATGTAGCATTCTAGCATCACGTGTTTTTTTCTTTAATCCCCTCACATTTATTTTTCTCGTAAAAATAAATCCTTCCTTCTCTCATCCTCTGCGCCCCGGCGACTCCGCACCAACCGGCTGGTGTTCTTTGCCGGCATATACCTGTAAAGGGATTCGGGCACGGCGTCTGCACGTCTTTCGTCACGGTGGTCGTCGGTGGGCTGCCCACCTGGAATGTTCGGTGTCTCGCTACCTGGAACCGAACTATGGACTGAGGACCGAATTTTCGGTCTGCTCGGTTTCGGGTTCAGTCTTTTCGGGTTCGGTTTATTATGCCCAGGAGGTCAACCTGGTAACGGTTTTTTTCTGGTTTGGTTTCTTATTTGGGGTTTGGGTGAGAGTGGGCGGTTTATTATAATGCCCAGACCGGTTCGATTGCCGTCGATAGCCGCCCGGCCAGTTCGGTGTTGAGACCGCGCTTGGGCAACCCCCACACCCACCAGCGACGTTGAACCGCGCATACCCGGCACCACCGCTCGTCGCGTTCGCTCCCGTCGTCTGCAGTGCCGAACGTGCCTAGACTTTGCGCCATGCTTGCCATCGCGTCCAGCACGGACTCCTGCCACCCCTTTCTCTCATCGGCAGCCCCAAACGGTTCCTGGTTTGGCTTCTGCAAACAAAGCCATTCAGTCAACAGCCCATTGCATCTGTGCTCGTCGCGTTCGCTCGCGCTGCATGTGCTCGCGTCCCGAGGAAACGGCCAAACAAAGCCATGCAAAAACAAGCACACATCCACTCGACCATTCGGCGTGTTCGTTGATGGTGCACGACGCAATTCTCACTTCGCATGTAGCGGCAAATTCTCGGTGAAGTCATATTTTTGGTCTTTGATCCATCGAAACGTCCCAAATCTAAATAAATTAATTTAGAAAACAATGGCCCCACATTAAAAATAAAGATTTTTTTATCTTCAAAGGAGAGCTAACTTAACAAAAGATAAGTTAACAAAACATAATTTATATGGCGGTGAGAAATGTTGCTTTTGTCATAAGAAAGACAATTAAGCACCTTTGAAACCGATTTACAATGGTAATTTAGGGTTGCATACACGCATTGAATCCTTTTCAGTCTCGTATTATTTTTCATCTCTCGGAGAGTTGGATTTTAAAATTTTCAGAAGGACCTTAAACCTATAATTATGATGGGTGCAACAGCTACTTATTGGTCGATTTGGTTATGTAGAAATGATATAGTTTTTAAGAAAAATACATGTTTACTCTCCCTTGCATGATGTTTTTGGTAATCCATTAGCTACTCACGTGAATTATTCTCAAAAGCCCTTCCCACGGGCTTTGATGTTGAAGGCGTCACAACAACCGATGCAAGTAGCCATGGTGTTTTTTCCGGACATATGGGTGATGATCTGGTCTTAGAATTGATTGCCATTAGAGTGTTGGGCTTTCTTCTTTTAGGCTTTGTATTAAGGCAGAAATCAGAAGTGACTTCACTATTACTGTATCTTCTTGATATAATACCAGTAAATTAATAAAATTCCTTGTTTATAAAAGAGGCAACTGCTCTCGTACTCCTTTTAAAAAATTTACACAAATCTCAAAGCAGGTGGTTAAAGAAATTAATTTTCTTTATTAATTTATATCTAGATCCTAACCGCAGTGGGTACGCTATCCACGTCCTGGAGGACCGAATAGTGGACCGAAACCTCCGCAGCGGCATCCTGGAAGCCGTCCGGGAAGGTCGCCCATCCGGTATTCGCAGCGGAGTAGCGGAGGCCCGCTAGCGGCGGACGTGGCGTGGAGCCTAGGCGGCAGAGCAGCGGCAGCGAGATGCCCGCGCCCGAGGAGTGCCACCGCCGCCCGCCGAGGCGAGCAGCCGCCACCGCCTCATGATGCCCGCACGTGCTCGCGGGCGTGGCGCCGCTGCACGCGCTGCCAGAGCCGCCTCCGCACACTCGCCAAAAGCCCTTCCCACGCTTCGCCCGCCCACGCTCAAGGCGTCAACCGACGGCCGTGCCTTTTCGCGCTTCGCGGCACGAGCTCACCGGCCCGCCTCTAGAATGCGCTCGAGGTGGAGGACATGGGGGAGGTGGAGGTGGGGAGGACATGGGAGTGGTGCCGGCGTGGTGCCAAACAGATAAGGAGAAGGGAAAAAAAGAAAGAGAAAAATGGGAAAAAGAAAAAAATAATCTTGACAAGTGGGTTCCACAATGGATAGAGGATGGTGCAGAGGATGGATGAGTACGGAAGAATCAGCTATAGAGGAGAGAATCTTGATGACTAGGATGTATAGAGGATGAATATAGAGGTCCATGAGTGCGGATAGCATAAGCCTAAGTCCAAAGGAGATGTAACGTTTGTGTTGGTCCGTGAATCTGTCCATTTCACTCGACTTTCTCATTCCTTCTCACGCCACACCAGCAACGGCTCTCGGCGGCCGGGCGACCGAGCAGCGGTGGCACGGCAAGATGGTTCGGTACTACCGGCTGCGGGAGGGACCAGCCCTCGCGCCACTGCCACCGTCCACGGGAGGCGCTCCACCGGCCATCGACAAGCGTAGGTTCAGCGAATCCCATTATTCCTATTCTCCTGGCTCTCTCTCTTCTCCCTGGCGCCGCCGCCCCCTGCCCCCACACACCGCCGCCGCCACGCCGCCCCTCTCCTCCCTCCTTCTCTCCAGATCTACTAGCCCAATTCACTATCCCCGCCGCGTGTGTTACACTAGGCCACAACATGATAAAATAGTCGGCAAATTTTGACTCAGCATGATCGACTATATAAATGGAGAAATAATATACTACTCAAACAGACGTGCACTGTCCATCGTTAGTTTCCATGGAGAGACAGCAGAACATCGTGGCTGCCACCATGGAGAACAACTGCGCACCAACTGAGGGAAGACCAGATCCTGAAACTACACCCATCAGCCACACGCCATGTCTCCGGGACCATGGGTGTTGTTCAGAGTCTCTATCTTCCGTTTTCTATTTCTATAGGTTTGGTTCTGGTGCCTATCTCTTCTTTCTTTTCTATACAGATAAGGAGAAGGGAAAAAAAAGAAAGAGAAAATGGGAAAAAGAAAAAAAATAATCTTGACAAGTGGGTTCCACAATGGATAGAGGATGGTGTAGAGGATGGATGAGTGCGGAAGAATCAGCTATAGAGGAGAGAATCTTGATGACTAGGATGTATAGAGGATGAATATAGAGGTCCATGAGTGCGGATAGCATAAGCCTAAGTCCAAAGGAGATGTAACGTTTGTGTTGGTCCGTGAATCTGTCCATTTCACTCGACTTTCTCATTCCTTCTCACGCCACACCAGCAACGGCTCTCGGCGGCCGGGCGACCGAGCAGCGGTGGCACGGCAAGATGGTTCGGTACTACCGGCTGCGGGAGGGACCAGCCCTCGCGCCACTGCCACCGCCCACGGGAGGCGCTCCACCGCCATCGACAAGCGTAGGTTCAGCCATGAATCCCATTATTCCTATTCTCCTGGCTCTCTCTCTTCTCCCCCCGCGCCCCCCCCCCCACACACCATACCGCCGCCACGCCCCTCTCCTCCTCCCTCCTTCTCTCCAGATCCACTAGCCCAATTCACCATCCCCGCCGCGTGTGTTACACTAGGCCACAACATGATAAAATAGTCGGCAAATTTTGACTCAGCATGATCGACTATATAAATGGAGAAATAATATACTACTCAAACAGACGTGCACTGTCCATCGTTAGTTTCCATGGAGAGACAGCAGAACATCGTGGCTGCCACCATGGAGAACAACTGCGCACCAACTGAGGGAAGACCAGATCCTGAAACTACACCCATCAGCCACACGCCATGTCTCCGGGACCATGGGTGTTGTTCAGAGTCTCTATCTTCCGTTTTCTATTTCTATAGGTTTGGTTCTGTGACTTATTTTCTTATTTTTTTCTATCTCTTCTTTCTTTTCTATACCACTATTACCCCTTAATATATCTACAGCTCGACACCTAATAATAAATCTATAAAAATATCTAAATCTAAAATCTATATCTATATCTATATCTATATCTATATATATACCTAATAATAAAAAGATAATAATAAAAAGACAAAATTCAGCTCATTTTTTCGTCCATCAATTTTTTATCCATCTAACTTTTTGTCCACCTCTATATTGTCTACGAGTCTCCTAATTTATATAAGGCGAAATAGTCGATTTGACCCCTCAACTATTACCGAAGGCTAAAATTAGCCCCTGAACTATCAAAACGGTCACTTTGGTCCTTAATCTTATAATTTTCAACTCAATCTCATCCATTTGTCTATTTTTTTGGACATGTGGACAGATAAACACATGAAAAGTCGATGTTGCCCCTCCCTAATTTCTTTTCCTGCTGACCGCTCACATTGTTTCTCTCCGTTCTTCCCTTTCTCTTGTTTTCTCCACCGGCGGTTGGAAGACAAAAATAAACTATATGCCAACTTGGCGGTTGGAGGCAATTAATTTTTTGGGACACCCAAAGCATGCATATTTAAAACAAAGCTGAGGCAAACTAATTTAGCAGATTGGATGTTTCCCATGAACACATATATGAATTAGAGAGAATGTCCTGAGAAAATATGTGGGTTCCATTGTCAGTAATTATACAACCGGCATACCCATTGGCATGAAACCCACATGGGCATGTTTTGCCAGTAACTCAACAGGTACAATTTTCCCCAAATTCATGACTATCATAACATTGGTTATTTCATGAGTTTAGTAAAGCAGCATAAAAGTCTGCCAAGATATGGAACTGGCGTTCAAGAGGAGAAAGATCAGTGTCTTACTACTCCATTTGCATGGCCACAACAAAATCTGCCATTTCATTTTTGAGCACGGGATCGTCGTCAAAGTCCGGTGCGCCTATCTGGGAAATTGAAGCTGATAGAAAAAAATATATTTCAGCTACCCCATAGCCACACCTCCACGGCCGTCCTGGCCTCCATAGGTGGATGGGGACAGAGATCGATAGGATGGGGACGGAGAGAAAAAGCGTTTAAGCTAAGGCAAACAACCGTTCATCATAAATAGGGCAAGGTAAAGAAAATAGGGAGGGGCAAATTCTCTATCCATGTGGTGAGCAATCGTGGTGAATGGACGAGATTGAGCCTGAAATGAAAAGATCAAGGGCCAAAGTGGACGTTTTGATAGTTCGGGGACCAAATTGAGCCTTGCGCGATAGTTGAGGGGCCAAATTGGCTATTTCACCTTTATATAACTTATAATAGATAGAAGACAAAAGCCTATAGAGTTAGGAATCCTAACCTAATCTAAATACTAGTTAACTTGAATAAAACTCCTATCCTAATAAGAACAATGACGGTTACCACGTCCATGTTCTTGCCCGGAATCTCCCATTAATTCTCTTTCTTTTTTGATATGACCCTTCTAACTAACTCCGTGAATGTGAAAATTATCTGTTTGCTTGTGTCTATTGGTATCTTGCTCCACTTTATACATACATATGACTTCTTGAGGCAACCTATATAGATAGAAATCCTAATCTAAATAGATCTCCTCGATCATAGTAACATGTGAATAGGATAAAGAGATAAAATTTCTTCCTATCTTTGGTACCATTTTTTTTATAGGGCCCTTCTAACTAACTCTATGAATGCAAAACATTATCTGTTCATTGTGTCTATTGTCCTTCTGCTCCGTTTTATATGTACACATGACTTTTTGAGGTAACCTTCAAAAATAGGAATCCTAATCTAAATAGATCTCCATGATCGTAGTAACCTAAATAGGAATATAAATTCTAACTTGAATATTTTTTAATATTAAAGAATTAAAATTACTGTATCTAGATCACAGTAGGAATTCGCCTGGAAATGATCCAACAAATATGGAAGTACTCACGTCCTCTAAGGCAATGGATTAAGATGCATGAGTTCGCCTGGAAATGCGGCGTCCAACGCAGTACCTTTGTGTCTTGGTGTGTGTGTCACCGATCGCGTTCTCATTGCAAAGACGTCGCGTTGTTGCTAGGATGTCCTGAAGAGCACACATTGCCATGGTGGAGGTCGCTGATGGAGGATGTCATCGCCGGCGTGCATATTAGGCTGCTACCGCTGCCGTCACACGTCGATCCGGACACCGCTTCTACAGCCGCACGCCATCGTGTGGATCAGGGCACAAGCACAACCACTGTAAGATGGTCGTAGCAGCGTTGGCACCGCCACTATTGTACAATACCACGACTTGCTCGTACATGTCGTCTCTGTGCCATCGTGGGGATCAGGGGACAACCACTGCAACATGGTCACAACGGCGCTGACGCCGTTGCTATTGTGCAAGACCACGACTTTCTCGTACCTGCGGACATGCCGTCTCTGGAGAGCCGGCAAAAAATCTTCGCAAAAAAAAAAAAAAAAAAAAAAGAGAGAGAGAGCCGGTAAAATATTCTATCGATGTTATATTTTAATTTGATACAAAGACATTGCTTATATTAACTTATAATAGAAATTATGGTTAACATAAAATATATTAGTCCTTAAAATTTATATAAAAATGGTAAACATAAAAAGATATGTAATATTCTTGTTCTCATTTTGTCATGAACATTTAAGAGTTTTTTCTTCTCCCGTTGCCCACAGGCATACCACGTGACCTAGACCAAGTAACATCCATCATTAGTGTCCAGGATGTTATAACCTAGTCAAACTTGACTAGCACGATTACCACAATCAAACTTAACTAGCACAAATACCATAACGACACTAATTTATGGACGGGGTGACCTAGTCCAATTAACATGGACATTGACAGGTTATATGCATAGTGCACACATCAGCTTGATAGAGCAGCAAAATTAACAATCAAGCATTAAGTTGCTCCTTGGTAGAAACCCTGACGTACTCCACCACCGAGGATGAGAAACATAAAAAGGATAGATTGAAACCAACAAATTGACTAGCTTGTTCGCTTCAGCTAAAAAGCCGTTTCAGCTTATCAGTCAGCAGTATTTTCTTATCACAGAAAATCAGCTGTTTTAACAGTGTTTTGGCTTATCACCGACTTATAAGTTCTGCCGAACAGCCCTAGGTTAGAAAGATTAGGTGTAGGATACAGCCAAACCAATTGTTCGTAATGGAGTTTCCAGAAAGTATGTTGACACAAATTACGGTCAACACTCTTGTAATAAGGAGCTAGATCGTTCTATGTAAAGCCTGGCCGACTTTGGTTGGCTGGTGTCTAGGTTTGTTCACACTATAAACTTGTGCCTCTATAGTGATGGGCGCGATATGCAAAACACGCCACTCGATGGAGGAGCCTCTTCAGGAAGCACGGTATGCAAGACAAACTGACAACGTCGTCTCTTGAAATAAATCCGAAACCCCACACTTCAGGAGGGGCTCCGTCAGGGTGTGTGGCGGTTATGAACTGCCTTAGCTGGTCTGCCCGCTCTAGAGCTTTGCCATCATCGGTCCACCAACCAAGCAACGACGATGAAGAACAAAGAGAAGAAGTAGATGGGAGAAGAGGATAAAAGAGAGCTAGTAGGTTGGTTTTTTTATTGATTATGTGTTGATACCTCAATCAGTAATGATCCACCAATATTATAGGGGGTTTTCATAGTAGCTAGAAAAATCTTTCCAAAATATATTTTTTAGATTTTCTATGAGTTTGGAATAGTTCGAAACAAAATCCAAAAGGCCACGAACAGGGTCACGGTCTGTTGGAAGTTCCAAGGTCCGTTAGAACTTCCATGTTCTTACATGGAGAGACCCGGATAACCAAATAGGGTGTTTTTGGTTTCTTGGAAATTCCGGCACTAGAGCATCTTTAGAGGGCGTAACCTTCATCGAGAGTCCGCATTGGAGGTTCCATATATAATTTTTGATCATCTTGTTGAGAGAAACGCAATGGTAAAGTCCATTTAACATTTTAACAACTTCACAGAATCAATAATTTTGGTTGTAAACAATACCAAAATCAAACTTAATAGACCACACGATGCATTTCCTTACATCTGCTATCATGGACTGCATCATGATATAGTTAAACTTGACTAGCACGGGTACCATAGCGACATTTATTTAGAGACGGGAGAGTATGGTGGAAGCAACCCCTTGATTACGACCTAGCCAAGTGACATCGACATGACAGGTCATATCGTAGTGCACACCAGGTTGACAGAGTGGCTAATTAACAATCAAACATCAACTTGCTCCTTGGTAGGCACCTTGACGTACTCCACCACCGATGCTGCCTCCTCGATGCTCCCCTTGCACTCGTAGTATAACGCAGTCATGGCGCAAGATGCAAACAACTGCACGGCGGCCATCAAGATGGTGAACACAAGCCTCAGGAGCAACCCTGATGCCATGTTAGTAAGCGCGCATAGAATGTAGACAGAGAAGATGGCAGCGGTGAGCACGCCAGTCACAAGAAGGAAAAGCACCACGTCCCGTATGCGCTTCCCCTCCATCAGCCGCCACGCCCGCCCAAAAGCGCCAGCGCCATGGCAACCGGGCTCGGCCACCGCCACGACGACGCTCATGGAGCAGAGGAAGGAGAAGTACACGAGGAAGACCCAGGGAACGAGGAGCAGCAGCGACCCCACAACCACAGTGAACGGCCCGAGGTATTTCATGATCGTGAGGGCCATGAACACAGTAGACACGACAACAAGGAGCACGACGTAGGCGATCTCCAGTGCGTAGACGAAGGCGAGGGTAAGCACTGGGCCTTTCAGCTGCTTCTTGACTTTGCCGAGGAGCGAGCCAAAGGTGGTGTGCAGCTCACCGGAGTATGTCGCGACGGCGGCGAAGAGGATGACGATGTGGATGGCTGATCTGGTGATGGCGTCAAGTAGAAAAAAGGCTGCGCTGGTGAGCAAGATAGCCCGGGTTTCATCTTGGGTCTTTCGGATGAGTCGAAGAATGTCTTCTGGGTTACTGCTAATGGGATCGGTGCTGTTGAGGGCCTTTCTGTCGAGGTCAAGCTCGTCTTTGAGGGGCTGCACGGCGAGGGCGTTGCCGAGGAGGAGGGCACAGGTGGAGGCGATGATGATCGTGAAGATCGTTGCGAAGAGCCTCCGGTTGTGGCTAGGGAGGAGGAGGCCTTCTTTCAGGAAGTTGAAGAACGATGGGGTCGAGCCTCTCCGGTTGTGGCTACGGAGGAGGAGGCCTTCTTTCAGGAAGTTGAAGAATGATGGGATCGAGCCTTTTTGCCCGGTTGCCATGGCTGAAGGCTGGAGCTAGAGTTAGAGCTATAGCTAGAGAGATAGACAAGGTACGGTCGAATAGAATGTGATGATGGGAACTAAGTTGGAGGAGTGTATCACAGGTAATATATAAGCAAATGGTTGAGTAAAGAAACATGATTGGACAAAGCAACCTTGTAGAAAAAATTGATGCCGAATTGCCGGTCGAATAGAAAATGAAAGGTCGCCATTATATTGTGAGAAAAAGTCAGCCGTCAGCACATAGTATAGGCTACGTTACTGTAGCCATTATTTCTGAAATCTGTAATATTGGTGGATGTTGCATGGGGCCAACCTCAATGGAAGTTTCATAAGAGTTTTATGGACATTAAATATGCTGACATGATACTATATTCATGAAGAGAGTGATGATAAAAGTTTTATAGGATTAGAGAGTTTTATAAGGATAAAACTCTTATGCACTGTTTTCCAAAACATGAGTGTTGAAAACTAGGACATTAAACTCTCGTTGAGAGTGATCTAACGCGCTTATGAGTTAGGGATAGGGAAAAGTCTATAGAGCATTTCTGTAGCTGTAGGGCATAGGACAGTAGGAAGTTCATCTCTTCGGGTATGGTGTTGCTTGGCGCGGACGTATGACGGGAAGTTCATCTCTTCAGATACGGTGTTGCTTGACGTGGCGTTCGCATCGGTGTCCCCGTCTTTGTACTCCCTCTCTCTAAAAATAAAATTACAATTATCACTTCCTAATGAGTCAAATAATTTTCAGTTTGACCAAATCTATCTATAAAAAATAAAAATATTTATAACATCATATAAAAATCATTAAATTGGTTATTAAATATATTCTGTTTTATAGTAAATATAATTAAAGACATAATATTGAAGTTTTTCTTAAAAAATTGGTCAGATTTAAAAAGTTTGATAAAAATCTAGAATTATATTCTTTAGAACAGAGACTCTCTGTATACCGGTGCCAATTTCTTTTCTCTATATAGAACACATTCTAAACTTCCTCCCCACCGTGTTGCCCGCCCGCATGGGTGGCTAGGGATTCCTAGCCGCCACCGTTGTTGGCACCGGCACACTCCCCAAGCCATTGCTGGAGGGGGCTCTCAGGAGGCCCGTGTGGCTCCCTACTCCCTAGGATGGCAGCGGCGAGGCGCTCGCATAGGAGGGTTGCGAGCCCGTCTGTGTGGGAATAGCATTTGGTGACCGGGACAGCGCCGTACCCAGTGGCGGAGCCAGAATTTTGGAGTTGGGTATTCCCATCTCCCAAATAAAAAAAAAGTTTAATACAAAGGTCCACATGAAAATTTAACAGCGCAAGAAAATTTCCTTTATTAAGTGAACTTTCATTTTCATTATGTCAGCTAGAAGCTAAACCTTGACTTACAAGAAACTTAACACATTTAACAGATTTAGACAAATGGTATTGATTGGGGGCTCAAAAATAGCATAATGTTGTAATCAGAAATCACGTTTACATTCTAGATTCAGGCTCACCGCTCGCCTTTCCTGTGATGTTCAATCAGCTCAATGCAGCCTGTTGCTGGTCCTAGTGGCCTCGTCGGCCGACAGCCGCTGACCTAGCCACTACTACACAAAACTTAACCGAGGCGGTTTTTTTGGGTTAACCGAGGCGGTTTTTCCAACCGCCTCGAACATAAGGTCACGGTTAATCGTGGCCTTAACCGAGGCGGTTGACCAACCGCCTCGGTTAATATATTAACCAAGGCGGTTACTTTACAAAAACCGCCTCGGTTAATCTAACGAAAAAAACAAAAAAAAGAAAAAACCCCAAACCCTAGCCCAAATGGGCCTGGATCTGCAGCCGCCGCCGCCGTGCATCCCTTCCTCGCCGGGAGCCGCCGCCGCCGTAGGGTGCCGGAGCCCGCTGGAGGCTCCTCGCCCGGATCCGCCCGCGTGGAGGCCCCCTCCTTGCCTGGACTTTCACGTCGCCGCCCGCCGAGGTGGAGGTGGAGGAGCTCACCCGGCTGTAGGGCATAGGACAGTAGGAAGTTCATCTCTTCGGTACGGTGTTGGTTTGCGCGGACGTATGACGGAAGTTCATCTCTTCAGATACGGTGTTGCTTGACATGGCGTTCGCATCGGTGTCCCCGTCTTTGTACTCCCTCTCTAAAAATAAAATTACAATTATCACTTCCTAATGAGTCAAATAATTTTCAGTTTGACCAAATCTATCTATAAAAAATAAAAATATTTATAACATCATATAAAAATCATTAAATTGGTTATTAAATATATTCTGTTTTTATAGTAAATATAATTAAAGACATAATATTGAAGTTTTTCTTAAAAAATTGGTCAGATTTAAAAAAGTTTGATAAAAATCTAGAATTATATTCTTTAGAACAGAGACTCTCTGTATACCGGTGCCAATTTCTTTTCTCTATATAGAACACATTCTAAACTTCCTCCCCACCGTGTTGCCCGCCCGCATGGTTGGCTAGGGATTCCTAGCCGCCACCGTTGTTGGCACCGGCACCCTCCCAAGCCATTGCTAGAGGGGGGGTCTCGGGAGGCCCGTGTGGCTCCCTACTCCCTAGGATGGCAGCGGCGAGGCGCCGCATTTCTTATTGCCGCCCGCCTGTTGGGGAATAGCATTTGGTGACCGGGACAACGCCGTACCCAGTGGCGGAGCCACCTAGGAGTTGGGTATTCCCATCTCCCAAATAAAAAAAAAGTTTAATACAAAGGTCCACATGAAAATTTAACAGCGCAAGAAAATTTCCTTTATTAAGTGAACTTTCATTTTCATTATGTCAGCTAGAAGCTAAACCTTGACTTACAAGAACTTAACACATTTAACAGATTTAGACAAATGGTATTGATTGGGGGCTCAAAAATAGCATTTAATGTTGTAATCGAGAAATCACTTTTACATTCTAGATTCAGGCTCACCGCTCGCCTTTCCTGTGATGTTCAATCAGCTCAATGCAGCCTGTTGCTGGTCCTAGTGGCCTGCGGCCGACAAAGGCTGACCTAGCTGTCGGTGCCAAGAATGCCGGTCGAACACCGACGTCTTTGCCGCCCCTCAGGCCTCGGCTCCTATTTGCACACTTTCGGCAAAGGTGTTGCACTCGCAAAGGCCACTCTCGAAGAATCCGTCGGCAAAGACGCTTCTTTGCCGAGTGTTTTTTTCGACACTCAAAAAATAAAAAAACCCAAAAATAATAGCAAAAAAAAATTTTTTTATCGGGGAGGGCCCCACCGACCAACGCCCATTCTTCTCTATCTAGCTGTATTTTTTGCGGCATTTTTCGAGACTTTGCGTCAAGTGGGATTCGAACTCATGACCTCTCCCTCGCGCGGAACCTCCCCTACCACTACACTACACACTCACTTATGTTTACACTCCATTTGGATTCCCTAAATATTATACAAAATCAAGTGAAAATTGCTATTTGAGACTCTAAACGAATTCAAATAAAAAACTTATCAACTATAAAGTTTTATAACTTTTCGAGATCTACAATTTTTATTTAAGGAGTTTCTCCATCCGAGGTCGTTTATAAAATTTGAATTTCAAATTTCAACGATTCGAGATGCAATTTCACATGATAAGATAAATTCAAATGAAAAAGTTGTCAACTACAAAGTTTTATAACTTTTCAAGATCTATAACTTTTATTTTGGGTTTTTCTCCATCTGAGATACTTTTAAAAATTCAAATTTCAAATTTGAGAAATGCGATTGTACTTTTTTCATTAGCAAAATTAATTCAAATTAAAATGTATTCAACTACAAAGTTGTATAATTTCACAACATCTACATCTTTCATTTTAGTTATTCTATCATCCGACATAGTGGTAGAAATATTGTTCACAAATCTTATATATCTCTCTTGTAGTTCTGTAAACTACAAGAGAGATATGTGAGATTTGTAAATAGATTTAATTTTACTTTGTCAAATTAAGAAATGGCCAAAATAAAAGTTATAGATCTTAAAAAGTTATACAACTTTGTAGTTGAAAACTTTTTCATTTAAATTAATTTACTGCTCCAAAATATACTCTGAAATGTGTCTTTGCCGAGTGTAAAAATAAAACACTCGGCAAAGACCTTCTTTGCCGAGTGCCAAAAAATAACACACGGCAAAGAGCCATCTTTGCCGAGTGCCAAAAAGCACTCGGCAAAGAATTCTTTGCCGAGTGCTTTTTTTCGACACTCGGCAAAGAAGACTCTTTGCCGAGTGCTTTTTTTTTTTGCCGAGTTTTTTTCTTTGGCACTCGGCAAAGAGCTCTTTGCCGAGTGCCCGAAAAAAAACACTTGGCAAAGCAATTGACACTCGGCAAAGAGCCAGATTCCGGTAGTGGCTCCTCCCCTCGCTACCTGTTCAATCCAGGTGCCACCACTGTCAGGAGCGCCGTGGCCGTCCCCTGCACACCCCTCATGGCCGGGATTTGGTGGTCGGGAGCAGGATGGGGAACTGAGAAGGGGATTGGGGAATTGTCGTCCCATTGTTAGCCATCGAGGGTCGCAAACTGACGCACGTCGCACGGAGCCACGGACTCACATCACAGGATTGGGGAATTTCCAGAATTGTCGAAGTGGAGAACGTGCATGAGGCTTAATGGGCCTTATAGGCTGACCTGGTCAGCATGGGAAAGGGGAGGAGGACGCATTGGCATGTCTGTGGGCTGTGTTCCTACTCTAAAATCAGAAAATTAATAGCAATATACGTTATACATATGAGTTACTTGCATATATACATGTTGTAGCAAAAAAGTTGGGTATTCCTGGGAATACACAGGCATCACTGTAGATCCGCCCATGGCCGTACCTGCACGGCAGAGCGCAGGGAGGCCACGACGTGGGCACACCTCCTCCTCCTCTTGGCGGCATCAGGCTAGGGCGACTGGATCCAATGCACCCTGGCAAGATCCGGTTCAACCTGGCCGGGTCGTGGCGGCCGGCGGCGGCGAGGACTAGGGTCATGCACGCGCGGGGGTTAGAGGTCAAGCTTCTTCTCCTCTTCTCTCCACCCACTCCCTTCCTCAAGACAGCGGTGGCTATGCTCGGCTGGTCGGGCCAATCTGCCCAAGCCTAGCAGTGGTCAACTGCGGGTGGCCTAGCAACTGCCGGTGCTGGCTGTGGCGAGGCGGGCTGCCTGCAGTGGCCAGCTATGGCCAAGCAGGGCTGCCCGCCGTGGCCGGCCTAGAATGCAGCACGTGCGTATCCCCAGCGGTAGCGGCCAAGGTGTCCTCGACGGCGGCCTGATTGGACGGAGGCGGTGGTGTCAGCATGGGGCACTGGCTACGGGATCTGGCATTCGGTTCTGGCACCCTCACAGCAGGGGCGTGCCCGATTTGGTGGAGTATGCGCCTCACGTCTACTGGGCCTCGATCGTGCGGCAGTGTACACGAGCGGTGAAGACATGTCTGGCTCTTTGAGTTGCCCAATCAGAGAGGTGGCGGCTGATGCAGTTGTGCGGCTGCTGCGAGTAGCTGGCGCATCGATGCCCCTTTAAAAGGCGATTCTATGGGGTGGCAGGACAACGGCGAAGGTGGTGCTGGCAGGCAAGGGGGTCCGACTTCTTGGCTTGACGTTTGTGCTAGGGGTTTCCTTGAGAAAAAGCCTTTGCAATAGAGATACCAATGGGCACCACTTTCCTTATTGGGAGCATCGTGTCTTTCTCTCTAGCACTATTATCCAAGGGTGAAAACCCAATCCACTATGGGCATGCGTCGGTGGCACTATCGACATCGCTCCCTTTTTGAAGGCGTTGTATTTAGATCATCATCATTCGATGTCTCCTTCCGTGCGGTTGTGCTTCTTTGGCACGTGGTTGGCGCGTGGAGGCGAACTTTGTAGTATGAAGTCGGAACTGCTACGTCGGGGACATGGCTCAACAACGATGACAAGTGGCGAGCGCTCCTTCTTCGTAGACTAGGGCTCTCCTAGGGTCTGCATCCGCTATGGAAGAGGTGTGGGTTCGTGATTGGAAGTCGGAGCTACTCTTATTTGATGAGCTTGGTAACGATGACCAGTCGTGGCCGTGTGCTTCGAACCATCGGAAGGTCATCGGAAATCGATGTTGCTAGTAGTTATGCTTCTATGCTCGGCAACGATGACCCGTGGTAGTGTCGTGTTTGTGTTCATCCACGTCGCGTGGTGTGGTTAGCCACTCGGTGCTCTTTGAGCACCTAGTCTGACTATAACCTAAATTCTTTCTGTCTTAGCGGCAGAGCTCCTGCTTTTGTTATAGAAAAAAAAAGGAAAAAGTCCAAAAAAAACCACCAACTATTAATGTTGGTGCACTTTATACCCTGAACTATAAAACCAGGTATTGTACACCCTGAACTTTCGAAACCGGTGCAAATAACACCACCGCGGTTTTTGGAGGATGGTTTTGCTACAGATAACGTGGTTTTGTTTTTTTTTTTATTTATTTAGCTGAATCTTTGAAAAATCATAGTAAATCACTGAAAAAAATTATAAAATAGAAAATCTAATTTTGTTGGACTCCACATCAGTAGATCTACACAGTGAATATATAATATAGTATATTTTAGTACAAAGTTTTTACTGTAATTTTAGACCTATATTTTTTTGTAATTAAATGGAATAATTCATAACCATAATTTCTATGGTCGAATTATGGTGAAATTTTTATAGTTAGCTTATTATGATATGCTTGAACTATTAAAAATTTTATAATTATTGGATCATATATAACTTAGTTATAGATTTATTTAGGTTTATACTTAGGTTTATGCTTGTTAAATATAAATAAATCTATAAATGATCCAATAATTATAAAATTTTTACTACAGTTCAAGCATATCATGATAAGCTCACTATAAAAATTTTAGCATAATTTGACCATAGAAATTATGGTTATGAATTATTCTATTTAATTACAAAAAAATATAGGTCTAAAATTATAGCAAAAAACTTTGTACTAAAAATATATTATATTATATGTTCACTGTGTAGATCTACTGATGTGGAGTCCAACAAAATTGGATTTTCTATTTTATAATTTTTTATGATTTACTATGATTTTCAAAGTTTCAGCCGAAATAAATAAAAAAAAAGACAAAACTATGTTACTGTAGTAAAACCACCCTCCAAAATCGCCCTGTGGTGTTATTTGCACCAGTTTCGAAAGTTCAGGGTATACAATACCCGGTTTTATAGTTCAGAGTATAAAGTGCACCAACATTAATAGTTGGGGGGATTTTTTAGACTTTTTCCTAGAAAAAAACTTAGGATAGTTTTCTGGAATCTCCGTAAATAAAAGTCAAGACCGCTAAATCTTCACCCTCTTAGTTCTTAGTAACTAGCAATGTGGCCCACGCAAATAGCGGGGCTAGCTAGCTATTATTATAACGTTTGGGTTTTTCTTTTTTTTTTTTGAAAACATTGCTTGTAAATAGTTTAGTTTCGATTCACGCTCCAAGCATACTCATTGCATCTGTCGGTACAAATTTATATAAATTTTTTAGCTCAAAGCTAATGTCATGTCTCTTCCGTCTTACCTTTTCCCTCTCATTTGTTATGACTATTCAATTTCTATTTCTATTGATACTAAATTATGACAGCCTTCGGTCTCTTTTTTTGGCGAGCTCTATTGCTAAATATATAACTTCCTCCATTTTAAATTATAACTTGTTCTACTTTTCTAAAGTCAAAGCATATTAACTTTGACTAAATTTATATAATAAAATAATAAAATTAATAAAATTAATAATACTATATAAGGATCATTAAATTTTTCATTCATCAGATTCTCCATTAGTTATATTTTTATAGCATACCTATTTGATGTTATAATTTTTGTAATTTTTTTATAATTTTGATCAAACTAAGATGCTTTGACTCTTCAAGAAAGTTATAATGACTTACAATTTATGAGTAGTATCACTAACCAATGATGTCTCTCTTCTAACTTTAAACTTAAAGATGCCTTGACTCTCCAAGAAAGATAGAATCCACTACCCTAAACAATTCTTTTGAAGTAGTTACTATTAAGTTTGCTTTCTATTCTAATTATTTGTAGAAGAAATTTTTTATAAGCTGTGTTCACCCCATCTAGCATCTAGATCCTCATGTTAAAAAAAAAGCAAAGATCTGGTGTTGATCGAGATTTCACCACTGACCAGTGGTGACCGAATGCTCTCATCATCGCCAGATCATGTGAACCGATTATCAAACACCGATAAATCTAGGAACCAACGGTGATCATGCCGTCATCCCAGCCGGATCAAGCACCAATCCTTGATCTCTTGGATGAGGTTAAAAAAAAGTCTGGGCTAACGCGGATAGGTGCTGTTGAGCGTCTTTGTGTCGAGGTCAATTCGTTCTCGTCCGTGAGGGGCTGGACGGCGACATGGTTGACGAGGAGACAGGTTGAGGCCACGACAATTGAAAAGACTGCTACGATGTTTGGTGAAAGCAAACCGTATAATCCTTTTGTTCTATAGACTTTGTTGTTGGAAAATTGATCGTGTCCTTCTTACAATCACGATTCCCGGGCGACATACTCCACGGAACGGAGGAAAGTTACCGGGCGACATACTCCACGGAACGGAGGACGGAGGAAGTAGATAGAAAAACTTAATCGATGTTGATGCCGATCGAAAGGGCGCCTGGGCAATAGCTATCACCGACGAGCAACGAGGCGACGACTTGAGAGTTTGGTGTTATCGATCGGTGCCAGCAAAGTTCTGCGGTGAACTCGATGGGAATCGATCGGTGTGTGGGAATGTTAGCTGTTAGAACATGCATGACAGAAACTGATCGGTGCGTGCATGGGGAACGGAGAAACGACCGATACATCACAGAATCATCGGTTTCGTTGTTCGGTGCCACCGAAGTTTACGCCTGCAACCCGCTTGCGTTGTGCTCACTACTAGACACAGACTCTTTGCCAAGAGCCTGAAGCTCTGGGCAAAGGCTAATTAACCCTCGGCAAAGAGTGTTGGGGGAATTTTGAGTCGATGAAGAGGGTCTTTGCGGCGCGGGACGGGGAGCGCTGGTGTGGGCCACGGCGGGGGCAAGGAGGGGCGGTCGCCGCGGGCGGGAGGGGCTGCTGCGGGGCGGGGGGCCGGGATGCGGTGGGGAGGGGCTGCGGTGGGCCAGCGCAGGCGTGGGATAGGGTTTGGGGGAGGCCACGGTGGGCCTTTTTCTAATGGGCCTTTGCCGAGGGTCCAGATCCAGGCCTTCGGCAAAGGTTTTTTTATTTTTTTTAATATTCTCTTTCTCTAGGTTAGGCCTTCGGCACATTTTATTTTTTGGTTTTTTGAATCCAGTTTTTTGTGGGGCTATAAGACATTATTTAAAACTCAATTTTAAAAATCTGGGCAAATTTTGACTTTTTTATATTTTTTCTTAATTTATTTCATTTCATTGATTTTTTTCAAATATTTTAAATTTGAACTGCACGTGTATGCAATAATGCAACTTAGTGCTACAAAAAATATTATTCATGGTATTTGGTGTATGTTGAGTCCATATCCACGAACTCGCATCAAATTTCCGGCATCTTCTTCACATAACATGACGAGGAATTTGTCTGAAAAGTGTTTTAAAATTATATAAAATGCATACGAACTCCGAAAATCACGAAACTTCGTCGGCGTGTCATGTTGTCGTATGTGCAGGCTGTGGTACAAAGTTGAGAAGATTTTGAGCAAGTTGTGACGTCGGATGTCTAAAATCCAAAATCCTCCACGTGTGATCACAAGATCAAATAATTTGAAATATTGCATTTTTCTATACACCTGCAGTTCTAATTTGAAATATTTAAAAAATCAACAAAATCAAATAAATTAATAAAATATATTTAAAATGTTAAAATTTAGCCAAATTTTAAAATTGAGTTTTAAATAATATATTATAACCAAAAAACTGGGTCCAAAAAATAAAAAAGAATCAATTTGCTAAGGGCCTAGTCTAGCCCTCGGCAAAGGGGCTCTTTTGCCGAGGGCCTTGCCCATGGCCCTCGGTACAGAATTTTTTTTAAAAAAATTAAAAATCTTTGTCGAGGGGCTGACGGTAGGCCCTCGGCAAAGACTGACACCAATGGCCGTCGTGACCCATCCGACCATATTTGCCGAGGGCCTAGTCCTCGTCAATGATTCATTTTGCCGAGGGTCATGCCCTCGACAAAGAATTTTATTTAAAAAAATTAAAAATCTTTGCCGAGGGCTCCTCTGGCTGGCCCTCGGTAAAGAGAGCCTTTGCTAAGTGCCCGAGATCCGGCCTTTGGCAAAGTCAGAAATCATCGGCAAAACATGCGTTTTCCAATAGTGGCTGCCGTCGCCGCTACCCGGTACTCCCGCTTGGTCTTGACGACCGAGACCTGCAGTGCCGGCGCTCATCGCTCATTCGCTCCCTCTCATGACGCAGCGCCACCAGCAAGCAGCAAGAGCCATCCATCGCGCCCTCGCGAAGTGCAGCCACCAGCCGTCAAGCCACGCTGCTGCTTGTATTCAGGCCCGCGTGGTACCTGCTGTCGATTTGCGTTGATCTGGAGTTCTGGACTGGATTTGGTCGTAACTGTAGAAGAGAGCTGGAAAAATCTGGAGACAGAGGTCTGCTTGGTTCAGTTCTAAAATTTACCAATCCAAAGGTTTGGTGAAGCTATAATTTTATCTAGCATTTGATTCGCTATTAAAACTTGTTAAAATCTCACATTTAGCTTGCTAATTCTATAATGATTTTTTGTTTAACTTTTAGCTGCCAAATTTTTGACGTGATAAATTTTAGTCGTGAACCAAGCAGGCTTGAAGAACATAAAAATTCACCGGCTGTCCTCACAGTTCTCCGCAACAAAATTGCATTGCTTCTAGTGGATTTCATTCAGAGTTAAATGCATCAGCGGACCTCGAACTTATTATAAGGATGTGTCACGCTACATTAATAAACTTTTAAAATGTATTTAACCTATTAAGTGGTGCAACCATTGGCTCATGCTAACCATGTCGACAATTTTTGCTGATATGACATTCTAGCATGGAATGTATTTTTTATTTAATGTCCTCACATTTAGTTTTCTCGTGAAAATGAATACTTCCTTCTCTCATCTTGTGCGCCGCGGCGACTCCGCACCAACGGCTGATGTTCTTTGCCGGCATAACCCTGTAGGGGATTTGGGTACGGCGTCTGTGGTCGTCGTCGATGCCGCGACGGCGCCCATGTACCGGCTCATGCCTCCGGTGGGCAGCCCCTTGAACCGTGCATGCCAAGTGCTCGTCACGTTCGCTCGCGAGGTGAACGTGAGACTGCACATGCTCGCTTCCCGACTCCCGTGCAAGTCAGGCTGGCCGGGAGATCCTACTGAAATCGGTCGCTCAGGCGGTGCCAACGTATTCCATGAGCTGTTTCTTGTTATCGAAAACAACTTGTAAGAAGATTTGGTCCCCTATTGCCAACTACTAGAGGGGTGGAGCTGCAGACAGTAAGCGAATCCATTGGCAGAAGTGGGAGAAACTTACTCAACCAAAGGCAATGGGAGGAATGGGTTTCAAAGATCTGAGAAATTTCAATCTAGCTATGTTGGAGAAGCAAGGATGGAGGTTGCTAATAAATCCTGACAGTCTATGTGCTAAAGTCTTGAAAGGGCGATATTTTCATGATGGTGACTTTATATCCTGCACCAGGAAGAAGCATGCGAGCCACACTTGGTGAGCAATCCTAGCAGGACGTGAGGTGTTGTCAAAAGGACTGATCAGGAGGATTGGCAATGGAGGATCAGCAAACATATGGCGTGATCGATGGTTACCAAACCACTTTAATGGTCGGCCGATTACTCCAGAGATGGGCCAGCAAGTAACACGGGTACATGACCTATTGTCGAAAAATGGACAGTGGAATGAACAAATCTGCAGTCAGAATTTCATCCCTGTTGATGTCGAGGCTATTATGAGGACACCCGTGCGAATCCAGTGTGAGGATGTATGGGCTTGGGAACCTGAAAAGCATGGTTGCTACTCTGTGCGGTCTGCCTACAGACTCCTTCATAAAACACGCATTATGGATAGCAATGACCATGCACTGAGTGCCTCTGCTGATAGTGTTTGGCAGAAAATATGGAAGATGAAGGTGCCGCCCAAAGTTAAAGTTTTCTGGTGGCAAGTGATTCATGAATTTTTGCCATCTCGTCAGATTCTACATAGAAGGCATTTGGCGCCGATTGCTAACTATGAAATCTGTGGTGGGGAATCTGAATCTATCAAGCATGTTCTTGTGGGTTGTTCAGTTGCTAAAACTTTCTGGGAACAGACCAAGGCCATTACAGGTATCAAGTTCCCGACCTTGCATCATGAAAGTTGGGCACATGATCTAGTTGAAGGAAGAGCTGTCAGGCAACGATCATTATCAGGATGTATACATTATGGATGCAGCGCAACAAACGAAAACATAGAGGCACTGGGACCTATCCGAGCTGCTGTCCAATGGGCAGTTGATCTGGCCTTCGATCTTGGCCAGGTCTCTGCCTCTCAGAAGCCGGTCAAAGTGCCCCGCGCGGTTGAGTGTTGGGAGCGTCCCCCAATAGGCTGGCTCAAATGTAACACTGATGGAGCCTTCTATGACCAACAGTGGAGGGGAGCTACTGGGGCTGTGCTGCGTAATGAAAATGGCGCATTCATTAGAGGCAGCGCGAAATGGTATGACTTGATGCTCTATCTATGGAAGCATTGGCTTGCCGAGATGGTCTTCATGGCGAGACAGTATAAAGCACGAAGGGTCTGGCTGGAGACTGATTGTTAGGAAGTTGTGTGCCTATGGCAGGCAGGCATGGACCAGAGATCAAGCATCATGGCCATATTGAAGGAGATTGGAGAGATGTGCAACTGTTTCCAAGCTTCTAAATTTTCATTTGCTAATCGTTCCTGTAATAGAGTAGCTCATAGCTTAGCTAAACAAGTCACAACACTGACACACGAGCTGGGTGGTGCTCTATTGCCCCGGTTTGTGTGCAGGAGATGCTGGCCTCAGATTGTAATCACCCCCAATATAATGAATGAATCTCTGTGATCGAAAAAAAAACTCCCGAAACCCCGAACGGCCAAACAAGCCATGCAAGCGGCATGTGTGCTTGTGCGCAGGAGGTGCAAGCAAACACACATCCACTCGGCGTGTTTGTTGATGGCACATGCACGACGCAATTCTCACTTCGCATGTAGTGGTCAATTCTCGGTGGAGTCATATTATTCTTCGGCTTCGATCCGTCAACACATCCCAAAACTAAATAAATTGATTAGGAAAACAATAGTCCCATTAAAAATAAAAAAAATTGGTACTTTTGAATGGGAGTTATCTTAACAAAAAATAACTTAGCAAAACATAGGTTGTAAGACAGTGAGAAATATTGTTTTTACCATTAGAAAGAGACAATTAAGCACTTTTTCTTTGAATGCCGATTTACAAGGGTAATTTAGGGTTGCATACACGTTGAGTCGAATCTTTTTTAGCCTCTAGCATTTCTCATCTCTTTGGGAGTTCATTTTAAAATTTGCAAAAGGACCTCAATGAGTGCAACAACTACTTGTTGATCGATTTGGTTAGCATTTCTCATCTCTTTTGGAGTTGGCTTTAAAAATTTTAGAAGGACCTCAATCCTATAGTTTTTAAGAAAAAAACATTTTTACTCTCCCTTGCATGTTGTTTTTCTTAATCCCTACATACACGGGTTTATCCTCCAAAAGTCACTTCGCATGGACTTTGGTGTTGAAGGCATTGCAACAATAATGCAAGTAGCTACAACGTTTTTTTCTAGGTACATGGGTGATGATCTAGTCTTAGAATTGATTGCCTTTAGAATGTTGGGCTTTCTTCTTTTAGATTTTGTGTTGAGGCAGAAATCCAAAGTGAATTTACTCTTAATTTCTTTCTTTATAAAAAACATACAGTTATCGTCGGGGTAAGAAATTTTGTAAAACGCTCACACACTCTCGTTGCAAGCTGCGGGAGAGGAGGGCTCTCCGTACGCGGATCCTCCCACGGTTATAGAATATTTACATATGAGAAAGTCTAGGCCACAACATGACAAAAAACTTAGCAGCAAATTTTGACTCAGCATAATCGACAATACAAAATGGAGAAATAATATACTACTCAAACAGATGTGCGCCCTCCATCGTTGGTTTCCATAGAGAGGCAGCAGAACACCGTGACTACCACCATGGAGAACAACTGGGCACCAACCGAGGGACGGCCAGATCCAGAAACTACACCCATCAACCACACACCACGTCTCTGGGACCATGGGCTGTGGTTAAGGTTGAAAACGGAACAGAAATATCCCGAACTGAACCGTATCATTTTCTATATTTAATCCGATCCAATTCATATTTTCTTGTCCGACTTTATCGTTTTCGTTTTCGTATTTCAGATGTTTCATATTTCAAATGTAAAAGTAGAAAACGGTTTAGACATTTTTCGACCGTTTTCTACTTTTCTACTTTTAATTTGAAATTTTTTGAATTCAAAATTTGGTTTAAACCGAATTTGGTCAACTGCACATGTGACGTAACCTAATTATAGCCTGCTTACCACGCAGTTGTGTTGTTTTTACTGGTGGCTAGCTTTCCTCTTATATAGACGGTGTTTAGCCCCATTTTCATTCACTATTATATGCACTTGAACTTGATCATATATGTACTTAGTCATGCACTTGATCGTGCAGGTCGGTATTCCGTATTGAGTTTTCATATATCGACCGTGTTCGACATGAATCCGCTCGAATTGGTTCGTTTTCGAAATTCTCGATATTTCGTAAGTTCGTGTTCGTTTTTGTGTCCGGTTTTACCGTTTTCGCTTTCGTATTTCAAAAGTAAAAGTAGAAAATAGTTTAGAAGTTCGACCATTTTCGACCGTTTTCATCCTTAGCTGTGGTTGTGGCTGTGGAGAGAAAACCTGCCCGCTAGGTACTGAGAGAAAACCTGCCCGCTAGGTACTGCCTGTACCCGTAGTAGAGGGAATACTCATCCGCCGGGTACACGAACGAAAACGCGTACACGGGGGCTGGGTAGATGAACGCAGGCAGGAGGTTGACGACGAACACTAGCAAGGCAGCCTCCTTCCTCCTTGCTCTCATGAGCCACCACGTGCGACGCAGCGCCCAGACACTGTGGCAACCTCTGTCCACCGCCGCCATGCCGACACTCACCGGGATCACCGTGGCGAGGTAGATGTAGAGTACAAAAGCCACTGAAAACGTCAAGTAGCCACACAAAGACTTTATGCCTGAGTCCGCGTAGATCCATGTGAAAACGAGAAGTACCGCGAGCAGAGCCGTGAGTAACAGCTCCAGGACGCCGGCGAGGGCAGCCGTCACGAGAAGGCCTCTGATCCTCTCCTTGGCTACCTTACGCGTGAGGCGCTCGCCGGAGTAGGTCGTGGCGGTGGCCTGAGCGGTGACAAGCTGGGTTGCAAGCTTATTCGCCAGGTAGGAGAGGTAGATGACTAACAATGACAGCTCCTTGGAGTGGTTGGAGCTCGCGGTGTCAGTGATCTTGTGAGCTTTGATTTTGGCCAGGACGTTGGTGGCCAGTGGGTGGGCAAAGTGGACGGCGATGGCGATGAAAAGGAAGGTGTGGGCAAAGATGAGTAGGAAGGTCTTCGCAAACAGACCGGCGTCTTGCGTTGGGAGGAGCAGGGATTCCTCCATGAGCCTGATGCATGGCGACAGTGAGGAGCTTGCTTTGGTGGCCATGGCGTAGTGCGGAGGATCAGTCAAGATCGAGATAGGATTTAGACAACTAGTAGATGGGATTATACAAGTGGGCTGAGGTGGGTGTAGACGTGTTGTTTTCGTTTTTACTGGCCGGATTGGATGACTTATGGTGGATGTCACTGTCATCGGTCTCTCCAAAGCTCCAACGACTTTGAAAGCCAGGTCATCACGGAGCAAGCAACTCTGAACTCTGAGAGGATTTTTGTCGCATCGTGCCCACCAATCAGCTGAGGCGAGTTGTGGCGTTGCTGAAGCCGCGGTGGAGAAACTGAACGCCACAATCTGTGGCATGAAAAGTCTGAAGTTTTTGTAACAACCTAAGCTTTGGGGTCAAATTTGGACATAAGCATATTCATAGCATGAAAAAGAGGAAAACCTTCAGCTATTCCACTTGCCTTTACCTCGGGTATGGGTGGACACGGCAATCTCCTCATACCATTGGATCGACCTAAGTAGATATTCCAACATCCTAAACCTAGCTAGCAGACTTGAACGAATGGCTGTGGGATTCCCTCCTTGACAACCTTACAGTGAAGTATCTACTTGAACGTGAGGTGGCTATTAGCACAGTACCCCAGAACTGTGAGCTTGCTTACAGTGTAGTGTAGATGAGGTTAGTCCAGAAACAGAGTTTCTTATTCTGTCATGTTACTTAATCTTGTGAGCAAGTACGGTGTAACTGTCGCTACTAGTGTTGGTGTTGTTCAGAGTCTATCAATTTATGTTTCCAAAGGATGCAAGCCAGCAGAGACCGTGTGGCCTGGCCACAGTGGACTGGGAGTCTGGGACGGAGAGGAGAGCAGGTGCAAGCGCGTCTTGTGTTCGGAGGAGCAGGGATTCCTGTATGAAGTTGATGTATAAATGGAGACCACGAGGATTTTGCCTTGCTGGTGCTCATGGGAGTCTTACTGGTTACTGGCATACTGCATACCCACCATCAGGAGGTGAGATTTGGACAAGGTGCGGTAGATGATGCTCCCTCTATTTCAAAAGCTATGAATCTAGAAAAGTTTAAATCTTAAAATTTAGAATAGAGAGAGTATTTAATGGTTTATTTGCAGAGAGTCGTGTGCTCGGTCCGTTGTATAATCATGACTTTTCCCTCTCCAGAAAATTAAACTGCACCTATTTTTTTCTTACATCGTATCCACCAAGAAGATTCACTGATGAGAAATGAAAGAGGAAAGATAGGGTTACATACTTTCTTCGTCCCTAAACAAGTGTTGTCGTTCTTGTTTCTTGAGGAGTCAAATGCTTTTAATTAACTTTAACCAAATACATATAAAAATTTAAAATATTTACATTACATAATTAATATCATTAGATAGACCATAAACTCTATTTCTATAATAAACATATTTGAAGATACAAGTGTTGCTAATATTTTCTATATACCTAGTCAAACTTGACTAGCACGAATACCATAACGATATTTATTTAGGACGGTGCGACCAAGACCATGTAACATGGACATTGACAGGATATATGCATAGTGCACATTAGCTTGATATAGAGTAGCTAAATTAACAATCATGCATCAAGTTGCTCCTTGGTAGACACCTTGACGTACTCCGCCGCCGATGCCTCGGTGCTCCCCTTGCACTCGTAGTATAACGCGGTCATGGCGCAGAACGCAAACAGCTGCACGGCGGCCATCAAGATGCTGAACAGAAGCCCCAGGAGCAACCCTTTTGGGCTATATTGACGCCATGTTAGTAAGTTTAATTTGGATTTTTTTATTCAGGTTATTTATTTTTTTTTTTTTGCTTTTATGGCCAGAATGTGGGTTAGACATGGGGTTGAAGCATTACAAATAGTTTGGTTTGGTGTGGATGATTGAAGTTACGGTCTAGTTTGGTTTGGATTTGACTTTCAAATATACATGCAGCGGTTGAGGTTTGATCTCGGACACACAAAACCCTGACGCCATGTTAGTAAGTGCGCATCTCTTGGCCAGAGTGTAGACAGGGGTGAAGGCAGCGGTGAGCACGACGGACACACAAATGAAAAGCACGGCCCGTCTGCGCTTCCCCTTCATCAGCCGCCGCGCCCGCCCAAGAGCGCCAGCGCCATGGCAACCGGGCTCGGCCACCGCCACAACGACGCTCAGGGAGCAGAGGAAGGAGAAGTACACGAGGAAGACCCAGGGAACGAGGAGCAGCAGCGACCCGACAACCACGAAGAACAGCCTGAGGTATTTCACCATATTGAGGTTGAGGACGACCATGAACAGAGCAGACACGAAAACAAGGAGCACCATGAACAGAGTAGACACGACAACAAGGAGCACGACGTAGGCGATCTCCAGTGCGTAGCCGAAGGCGAGCGTGAGCACGGGGCCTTTCAGCTGCTTCTTGATTTTGCCGAGGAGCGAGCCAAAGGTGGTGTGCAGCTCACCAGAGTATGTCGCGACAGCGGCGAAGAGGACGACGATCTGGATGGCTGATCTGGTGATGGCGCCAAACAGAAGAAAGGCTGCGCTGGTGAGCAAGAGTGCCCGGGTGTCATTTTGTTTCTTTTGGACGAGGCGGCGAATGTCTTCCAGGTTACTGCTACTGGGATCGGTGCTGTTGAGCGCCTTTGTGTCGAGGTCAAGCTCGTCTCTGAGGGGCTGCACGGCGAGTTCATTTCCGAGTAGGAGGACACAGGTGGAGGCGACGATGATCATAAAAATCGCTGCGAAGAGCCTCCGGTTGTGGCTAGGGAGGAGCAGGCCTTCTTTCAGGAAGTTGAAGAATGATGGGGTCGAGCTTTTTTGCCCGCTTGCCATGGCTGAAGGGCTGAAGGCGAGTAGCTGGCTAGAGTAGCGATGGACAAGCTAAGGTCAGAAGGTGGTGAGAGCAAAGTTGGAGGAGTGCATCACAGGTTATAAGCGCATGGTTGAGTAAAGAAACATGATTGGACAAAGCAACCTTATAGAAAAATTGATGACGAATTGCCGGTCCAATAGGAGAATTCGCCGTGTTGCGAGAAGAGTCAGCAGTCAGCACATAGTACTTTTAGGACATGTTACGCGTAGCCGTTATTTCTGAAATCTGAAATATTATTGGTGGATGTTGCCTAACGCGCTTATTATGAAGTAAGGTCAGAGAAAAAGGTCTATATTCTGCAAAGCATTTCTGTAGCTGTAGGGCGTAGGACGGTAGGAAGTTCATCTCTTCAGTTACCGGATATTGCTTGGCACGGCGTTCGCAACTGTGTCCCTGTCTTTCTACGCCCTCTGTTCTAAAGAAAAGTATAATTATTACTTCCTAATGAGTAGAACAATTTTAAGCTTGACAAATCTATAAAAAATAAAAATATTTGTGATAGCATATGAAAATCATTAGATAATCATTAAATATATTTTATTTTTATAGTTAATATAATTGGAGACATAATATTGATACTTTTTCTTATAATAAAGTTGGTAGCATTAACAAAAGTTTGATAAAATCTAGAATTGTATTTTTTTTTTTAGAACAGAGTAGCTCTTTGTACTGGTGCCAATCTCTTTCCTCTTGATGGAACATGTGCCTATGTACACATTTGAAAAAAAAGAAAAGATTTATTCCTTGTTAGTTTTATGGAATCTTTGTGAACAGAAGTCACATCACCTGTCGGTCCTAGACCCCTAGTAATATGGCCCACACATTTTATTATTATATTTGGGTTTTCGTTTTTGAAAAATATTGCTTGTAAATAGTTTTTTTTTTTGTTTGATTGTTTCGATCTCCAAGCGTGGTCGTTAAGTCTGTCAGTACAAAATTTATATATCAATTTCTAGCTCAGTATTCGCAAAAAAAAGCTCAAAACTCATGTTGTGTCTCTTCCATTTTACCTTCCTTGTGTCTCTTCCATTTTACCTTCCCCCATTTGTTATGGCTCTGCAATTTCTATTGATACTAAATTATGACAGCCTTCAGTCTCTCTTTGGCGAGCTCCATTGCTAAGTAATATCACTAAACAAAGCTGTCCCTCTTCTAACTTCAAATTTTGGACCACCTTGTGCATTCTATCATGGAACATTGCATTTCCCCCAAAACACAATCAGATTCATCGCATCATCATGTTCGTTGAAGTCCCTACTACCTCAAACTTTTCCCTAAGACCATAGTTGCTGAATACCTGGAGAAGGGGTACCCAAACCCCAATTATTACAACTTCAGACTCTATGCACACCCAATCCTAAAAAGGTCTCTCTTGTTTGAGTGCTCCAGTAGTAGTGTTATCTTGTTACTACAATTGTTTAAGAGGCATGCTTTCTGGTGAATTAAGGTAGGCAAAGTAGTTGTTATTAATGTCACTTTTTATTCTTTTCACTTTACTGAGTGTTCTCATTTGTAGGAGAAGATTTTATGAGCTATTCACCCTCTATAGCATCTAAATCGTTACACCAATGGTTTTCATTGAATCATCACCACCAGGGGCTAAGGCAGGATCTGGTGTTGATCAATTGCTCATCACTGTCAAATTGCACCAATGACCAGTGGTAACCAAATGCTCATCATCGCTAGATCATGATATGAACTGACTATGATTAAAGGATCATTAGCACCGGATAAATCTAGGAACCAACGATGATCATGGCATCATCATAGTCGGATCAAGCACTGAACCTGCGGCGACAACCAATTAATACTGCCGTTTCACCGAACCTGCGGTGATAACCATGGCTATCACCTTTGACATTTCATCGCAAAGGGACTAAATTAAACCAGGTAGCGATGAGGGGTTCTGAACTGATAGTGTAGGTTTTAGTTGGCCATTAGTTTGGGGGTTTGAACCCTTGAGTGTCTTCTCATTTCAATTGGCTTTGTTTGTTGCTTTCTCATGGCTTTTGTTCACTAGAATGAGATTTTGGCTATTTGGAGTCGCTCCTTGTTTCTTGAGTGAACCACACACTTGGACAATCACTAGGAATATGTTAGTGCACACATGTATATACATATATACATTACCGGCCAACACACTTGCCATGCCTTGCACTCCCCATAGGGTCTACACTCATCATTCATCATTGCTCATGTGTCCAGCACATGCATGTGCACGTGGCATGTGTTGAACCCGCGCACACACACTCACTCAAGCACACACATTCACCCCCCCACTTGGGCCTACATGTATCGTGTGCTCCGTGCCCACACCCCAGACCCCACAAGTAATGTGTTCATGATGGTTAGTTTACGTACCATTTTATAACTTCTCATAATATAAATGGTTCAGATCCACTCTTCACATTGTGTGAACCATGTATAACAAACCTCATTACACTTTTGTCTTGCTACTTCATTATTCATTTGGGTTGGTTTGCATCCTTTCTCAGTTGATATTTCATTATTCATTTGTTTTCGTGAGGAACTACTTATCTTGCATATATAGTTCAACTAGTTTGCTTAACATAATTTGAGTAGAATAAGTGCTCTAGCTTATAGCTTGTTATTCTTCTTCTACTAGAATTGTGTAGGAAGGGCTTGATTTTTATTGCTAGGCTATGAGCATATTGATTTTAGGGATCACCACTTTAACTAATATTGTGCAGAGTCAATTGAGACACGGTGTTGTTGCCAACCTTGTTTCACACTTCCGCAAGATAATCAACCCTATCAAGGATCATCACATTGAAAGGCAGCAAGGTTAAGGATTTGAGGTAGGCCAAGGAGGCTCAAGAGCAAGATGTAACTGTTGGAAGTCGCAGGCAAGTATTGTGAGGAAGACACTAAGGATGAAGACTTCTTGGATAGTGAAAAAAGATAGTGAGTGGAGATGATTCCAAAAGAGAGACAAGAGGGTGAAATTCAGCTGAAGTTCAAGACTTTCAAGGCAAAGGATATGTCCAACCCTTCATTCACAAGGAATCCTAGGTGCGCAAAATAGATTTTCCCATGTGGGCAACTGGTCCACCTCCTGAAAAGATATGTGTGCGTTAATCAAAATAACATAGGTCGGGGGCAGCGCATGCCTGCTTTAATCAAAATAATAGAGGCGGGCATGCCCACCTATTTAGATAATTTTATGAATTCAAAAAATGCCCAGTGAGCCTAAGGCTAATCTTAATGGGGGTTTCATGGAGTTTCATGGGCATTAAATACGCTGACATGTCACAGTATTTATTAAGAGAGAGACTATAAAAGTTTAATGGGAGTAGAGAGAGTTTCATGGGGATGAAACTCTTCTACACTGTTTCCAAAATCTAGGTGCATATGAAACTGTGCCATGAAACCCCCCACTAAGACTAGCCTAATGGCTCACTGAGCCCAGTGCTTGGATCTGGTCCTACAACTGCGCTGCGTGCCACCAGGAACCGCCACACACATTTGTGCCACCACCGTATAGCATGTCTGGTCTTCTCACACACAAGGAGAGAGGCCGTAGGGAGAGAAGCGCTCTACCCCGCCCGGCCATGTTAACTAGATTTGCTCACTCGTGACTAGATCCGTGGCCCCGCTGCCACTTGTGATCGAATCCACATGCCCGCAACCACTGGTAGTTGGGTTTGCTTAGTGGTGGCCAGATCTGTGCCCCTCCATGGCTAGTGGTAAGGTCCATGACCCCCGCCTGCTCTGATGGTTGGTTGATGGCCTATTCCACACCAGGAGCTAGGATCCACGCTTGGATGCCGCTGCCACTTAGGCTCGAGCTGTAGGGAATAGGGAGAGGGAGGGGCCTCGATGCTCCGGGAAGGGGGAAGGGGCATTGTGCATGAAGGAGAGGTAGTGTGCACCACACTCAGAGGAGAGGGAGGAGGTGCCGCTCTTGGGAGTTAGGAGAGGGAGAGGGAGAGGGAGAGCCTGAGAGTGAAAACCCTAACTAATGCTTTTATATTAGGCCTATATAAGCTCAATTTAGGCTTTAGCAGGGCCTCGGCCATGATTAACAAAGGTGGGCCACGTAAGAGGTCCTTCTTCGAAAATGGTCTTCTTTTTTGGAGGCGGACCTTTTAAGAAACCCGCCTCCACAAATCGATTTTAGGAGATGGGAAAAATTTGATAGCCTACGTAAATAAAATGCCCTTCTTCAAAAAAACCATTTGCGAGACAAGCAATTGTGACTATCCCAAAAAATAAAATGTCTGCCTCTAAAAATCCTTAGGTATTTTAGGAGATGGTTGCATTTTTTACTGTTTGCGTTAATGTTTGGACAGTGTCTCATAAAATCATTTATGTAGTAGTGTGACATCAAGCTTCCTTGAAATGACAAGAGGAGGGTGAGGGCACATTGTGCTCAATGATGCTCATGGAACTTCTATGCCTACTTTGACAAGATATCAAGTGAATCCTTTTATGGCAAGGAACTGAAGACTTATGGTAGAGGTCACAATTGCTAGAAAGAGTTGGTCTTGAAGAGGTGTACTTCAACTTGGTTGATTGAAAAGTACCTAGACAACTTTAGGTCTAGTGATAAATGATCTTAGCTAACTTTGCAAGAATAGTGCATAAGGGTTGGATTTTGACCTTTTTAAGGATCAAGTTGGGGACTATGGGAATGTAGTCCAAGAGATCAAGCAAATTAGGCAGTACTATTTTCCTAAGGGATCAAATCTAGGTCTATATGTCCAGTGAACCACATGCTTGGACAATAACTACGAATATTTTAGCACACATATTCGTGCATACGACACCAACACATTTGACATGTCATGCACTCCTCACAAGGCTTACATGCACCATGCACCACATATTTTTGTGTCCAACACATGTTCTCATGGCAAGTTGCAGACGCATATACACACAACGACATCTGTCATGGACCACATGCTCTCATGTGTCCAGCACTTGCACGTGCCCTGTTGCACACGCGTGTGCACGCTCTTTTTTTGAGAATTACACCACATGCTCATGTGTCCAACACATGTGCACGTGCCATGGGGGTAGCGCCCCCTTCTTTAATCAAAATAATAGAGGCGGGCACAAATGCCTTCCTGCGTAGATAATTTCACAAATTAAAGAAAGCCTAGGAATCCTAGTGGCCCACTGAGATGGTGACTGGATCCGTTCCTGCATCCATACAACACCGCTAGGCGCTGCCACCTACTTTTGTGTCGTTGGGTGCTACCACCGTCTAGTACGTTCAGCCTTCCCACGCACCGGGAGCAGGGTCGTAAGGAGAGAGGCGCTTCGCCTCACCGGCTATGGTGACTAGATCCATTTGCTCATGATCGGATTTGTGCCCACGTTGTTGCTTGTTGGATGGATCGATGTGCCTACAACCATTGGTGGTCAGATCCTCCATCACTGCTAGTGACCATATGCACATCCCTACCGCCTCCGGTGGTCGATTGGTGGTCAGTTCCGCTCTAGGAGATAGGATTCATGCACGGATGCCACTACAGCTCTGTTTTGGTCTATGAGGCAAAGGGAGAGGGAGAGGCATCGCCGCATGGGGAGCGGAAGGGTGCACCATGCACAAGGGATGTGGAGGAGGCACCTCGCTCGGAGGAGAGGGAGGGGCGCCACGCTCAAGAGTTAGGAGAGGGAGAGCTTGAGAGAGATAGAGAACCTTAGAGTGAAAACCCTAACTACTGCTTTTATATAAGTCTGATAGAACACTGATTTAGCTGAGCCTCGGACACGATTAATAGAGGCGGGCCTCATAAGAGCTCTACCTACAAAACTGGCCTTCTTTTTTGGAGGCGGGGCTCAGTAGAAACTGCCTCCCCGTAAATCTATTTTAGGAAATGGGCAAAATCCAACGAGCAGAAAATTAGACAATATGCATATGGCACTGGCACACGCTATGCCTTGCACTCCTCACAAGGCCCACATTCATCATGCATCACATGTCCGTGTGTCCAACATATGTGCATGTGGCATATTGAACACACGTATGTGCGCAATATACACACTTGCATCATGCACCACGTGCTTATGTGTCCAACACATTTGCACATGACATAGGACAGTGTACACCTACTTGAGTCAAAATAATAGAGATGAGCACAAATATGCCCACCCGCGTAGATAATTTCACAAATTCCAAAAAAACCCAACGAGCCCAGTGGTCCACTGAGCCTGGTGCCTGGATCCATTCCAACACCAGTGCGCCACTAGGAGCTGCCACCCGCCTTTGTGCCACCGTCTAGCACGTTCGGCCTTCCCATGCATCGGGACAGGGGATGGAGGGAGGCGCTCCACCCCATCGGATGTGTGGTGATCGGGTCCGCTTGCTCGTGACCAGATCTGTGCCCTCGCCACTACTCATGGCTTGATCCACGTGCCCACAACCACTATTGGTCAGATTTGCTCGATGGTGGCCAAATCTACACCCCTGCTGTTGCTAGTGATCATATCCACGCCCCTGCTGGACCCGGTGGTCAGTTGGTGGCCGGTTTTGAGTCAAAAGCCGGGATCCTCACTCAGATGTCGTTGTTGGTTGGGCATGGGCTTGGGCTTGGGGTAAAGGGAGAGGGAGAGGGAGAGGCCCCATCGCATTAGGGAGAGGGAGGGTGCGCCATGCTCGAGGTAGATGAAGGGGGCGTCATGCTCGGTGGAGGGGTAGGGGCACCACGCTCAAAAGGAGAGGGAGGGAGTATCGTGCTTATGAGTTGGGAGAGCAAGAGCCTGAGAAAGAGAGAGCCTTAGAGTGAGAACCTAACTGCTGCTTTTATATAAGCCCAATAGAAACTCAATTTAGGCTTTAGCTAGGCCTCGACCACGATTAATAGACAGGCCTCATAAGATGTCGGCCTTCAAAACTGGCTTTCTTTTTTTTGGAGGTGGGCCTCTTAAGAAATCAGCTTTCGTAAATCAATTTTGGGAGATGGGCAAAATCCAACCGACACATGCTTGACAATAACTAGAAATATTTCAGCTAAACATATTCATGCATATGACATTGACACACTTGATGTGCCTTTTACTCCTCAAAAGGCCTACATGCATCATGCACCAGATGTTTGTGTGTCCAACACATGTACACGTGGCATGTTGCCCATGTGTGTGCAACACATACACACATGCATCCACTAGTATAGAGAAGCTCTATAGAGGCAGTTCATAATGTATTTTTAATGGTGTTTTTAGCTCCGTCAGTGTGAGAGGCCAGTAAAATGTAAACATGTTTACACTGGCAGTTGTAAATCGATATGTAGTGGCCGTTTTCTTAATAGAAATCGAACCGCAGCCTCCCACTTGTGCGTAGCCCCCTCTACCACTTCACCCATCAGTCACTAGTGCACCCATCACTCACTAGTGTTTATATTAGAGTTTGGTGCACCACATATTATCCTAAACCGAGCATAACTTGATTGTTTGAAGCCCTAAACGAATTAAATGAAAAGGCTACAAAGTTTTATAACTTTTTGAGACCTACAACTTTTATTTTGGTAGTTTGTCTATTCGAGATCATTTAAAAAAAGTTAAATTTCAAATTTGAGAAAGTCAAATGTAGTTTTCCTTGGCAAGATGGTTTTAAATAAAAAAAAAGTTGTCAACTATAGAGTTTCATAACTTTTCGAGATCTAGAATTTTCATTTTGGTGGTTTTTCATATAAGGTCATTTGAAGAACTCAAAGAATCAATTTAAAATTATTTGTAGTGACGATTTTGAAACCACCACTACAAATACTTGTATTTCTGGTAGTGGTTTCTTAAACAAACCCGTCACTAGAAATACATGATTTCTAATGATGGTTTTGCTAGAAAATCCGCATGTAAAAATATATTTTTAGTGACTGTTTAACCCATGTCAAAAAAAAAACCGCTTGTAAAAAGATCACCATCAAGAGAATGATTTTTTACTAGTGATCATGAACCACTTGCTCGTGTCCAGCACATGTGCACGTGGCACATTGCATACACGCGTGCACACACATACACAGGCATATGTGTACCCTAGGGCCTACATGTGCCATGTGCTACGTGCCCACACCCCTAACCCACAGGTAACATATTATTTTGGTTAGTGCACGTACCATTTATGGCTTCTCATAGTATAAATGGTTCAAATCCATTCTACACGTTGCTACAGACAACCAAGACATCACGGTTTTATCCATACTTCACGTAAATAGGGCTAATCGGGGATTGGTTGGTATGCACTTCATGCGGGATTAATTAAACCTCCAAAGGATTAGATATAGATATAACCTGCGCCGGAGGGAGTATTATTAGGTATAGATATAAATAACTATACATACAATACTTAAGAGTATATAAAAAAAAGTTGGATGTGCCAGGAATATCCTTTATATTCGCCCATGGCATTAGGTTAATATCATGGGCTAGTAATTGATTTACCCCCTATAAGTGCCTTTGTAGAATTAAGCTGGCAGATCATTCGTTTAAATTAACGAGAAGTTACCACATGGACCTCGTTGTTGATGCCTAGCTACATCACATACAAGTGAAATAATAACATCACCAAATTAAAAAAAAAATCCTAAAAACTGTGAGCATCGAGTCCAGTTGCGGATTTGAATATGAGTAGATAGGTTCCACAAGAAGAAACCTAATCGGTGACCTATACACTTTAATAACTTATGTCCGCTAAATAGAAAATGCACAAAATTATTGGTTCATATAGTTCACTTGGCATTAAGTCTATTTTCACAAAAGCTGTACATAATGATGGTCTTTCTTTTGCACAATAAATAGCCTTTGCATATAAGTCTCCACACAAACCATAAGTGTATTCATTTCTAGTGAACAAGAATTGCCATCACCACGCAGAAATTTATTATTTCCCTACCATTCAGCAATCGATCACACAGTTGGTTCACCGGCCGGGATCTCGACGTAGTCATGGGCCATCATCACCTCCTTGTTCTCCATGGCTTGGTAGTAGTACACCGTCGCTGCGGCGAAGTAGAAGAGCAGCACCAAGCCGGACAGCAGTAAGTACACGGAGAGCAGAGCCAGCCCCATGGGCATGCTCTTCTTCAAGCACACAAGCGCAACCGCGTAGAGCGGCGACGGAACCATCGCCACCAAGTGGACCACGACGAACAGCACGCAGCCTTCCTTCCTCCACACCTTCGTCATCAGCCGCCACGCCAGGCTGAGAGCGCTCACGCCGCGGCGGTCCGCATCGGCCACCGACGCGGCTATGGCGACGACGAAAACGACGTTGAGGTAGAGGAACGCGAGGAACGGGAGCACGAAGAAGACCGCCACGTAGATCACCCCGAGGTGGCGCATCACCAGCTGGAGCAGCGCAACGAGGAGGAGCAAGCATGCGAGGTTGAGGACGCCCACCATGGCGACGGTTATGAGAGGGCCCCTCAGGCGACGCCCCTTCATGATCACCTTGGCGAAGAGCTCAGGGAGCGAGTAGCGGTCGCCGGCGTAGGTGGTGGAGGTGGCGAAGAAGGCTATGATTTGATTGACAAAGCTTTGTGCTATGGCGATGATTAGGAGCGCGATGGAAATTATGACAAGCTCCCTGACTTCCTTGAAGATCTCCGCCATGAGCTTGGCGTAATCGGCGCTTGAGGGATCCATGTTCTTGGTCTCGTCGATGAGGTGCAGGATGTCGGCTGTGCGTGGCTGGATGCAGAAGACATTGGTAACTTGAGTAAGAAAGAGGGGAGTGGTTACCAGGAGGAAGACCGGGACGAAGAGCCTGGGGTTCTGGGTTGGAAGGAGCAGGGCGTCCTTGAGGAAGGAGAGGCATGACGAGGAGCTTGATTTGGCTTTGGTAGCCATGGCTGGCTGATCACTGCGATGATCAACCAAATGGTCGCGATGAGCTATAGCTGAAGGACAAGGATTAAGAATGAAGAACTGCCAAAGCTGAAGAAAATTTAGATGGCTGTTGCTTGTTGGTGGAGAGATAATGTTACATTTAATTAAGGTCTAGTCTACGCGGAAGACTTTGGAAAACTACGTGCCGTGTAGGCCAGTGGCCAGTGGCCACTGTAGGAGTCAATGTAAGACTTTGAAAAGTATATGCTGACCGTATTGCGTAATTTGAATTTGTGACGTGTACGGTTTGGAATGGAGTGTTACCATTATTGGAGCCTACATCCTACGGTTTAAATTGTAATTTACTTTAGCTTTTGTCCTAAGTTAAAATTTTCAAATTTTAACAAATCTATAAATTAAAATAAGTGCACTACCAATATATATTTTGTAGAGTATCTAATGAGCATTATAGATGTCGATGCATTTATAAATTTTATCAAAATTGGACAAATTTGATTTTGGGTAAAACCTAAAGTGCAATAATCCCACATATAATTTGGAACAGATAGAGCAGCATTCTAATAAATATAAGATTCATATCTGCAGAATTAATAGTGCCATATATATACTTATATTGGAAACACATAATTAATATGTGCCTTCGTGAGTGATGAGTGATTGTCCAGAGGTGATCGGAGTTTTGGTTTAGTGTGTTGAGACTTGAGACTAACCATGGCGTGAGTTGTGTATGTGTAAGGTATCTCTTGTCTTGTGATATGTAGGTGTTGAGTGCAAGACTATCAACGACAACGGAGAAGGTCAAGCGAGTCTATGTGCGATCAACTAGGAGTAGTGAAGAATGGATGTGGAGGTTTGGATCGAAGGACTGAGGACCTTGGATAGTCCTAAGATTTGAAGGGCCCTCTGGCGAATTTGTTGTGACGGCCCATAAAATCTTATAATATATATAAGTCTTAATTTTTTTGCAAAACAAAATGAAATCCAATGATATATTTTAAATTCAACATGTCTGATATTTGTCGCAATGTAGACAAAAAAATACCTTAAGGAAGAATATAATTTCGTAATATCCATTGCTTCTTATAAAAATATATTTTTCGGGCATTTCTTGATGCAAAATTATCAAGGATAGTATTAAGATTAAAAGTGTCCAAGATCTCTTTGATGGTAAATTCGGATTAAAAAGTAAATAGGAAAAAAAACCTAGGGCCTGATCGACGACTTGGTGAGAAGCGGAGAAGGCCCTACCTCGCTTCGCCTCCGTCGTGTGTCATTCACTTCCGATCTCCGGCATCTCCGATCGCTGTTGTCGCAACTCCGTTGACGATGCGGGCGTGTGGCGCGGTGAAAGCCCTAGTTTGGTTTTGGATAATTGATGAAACCTTCGGGACTAATCCTTTGTGGCAAAGTGTGTGTAGCATAAGAAAGGATGGTCCATGACAAGTGTTGGAGACATGGAGATGATCATGGTGTTGGTGATGTACTCCAAAAGATGGTGATCAAGTGCTCCAACTTGAAAAAGGAGAAAGAGAATAACAAAATGAGCTCAAGGCAAAGGTATACTTGATAGGACCATTTTGTTTTGGAACTCAAGACACCATAGAGGGTGTAAGTGTATTTAGGATAGATAGCCGTACTATTAAGAGGGGTGATCTTAATGCAAAAGCGGTTATCAAGTGCCACTAGGTGTTCTTATTCCATGCATGTGCTTAGGACCTAGTGAGCTAACATTCTCCTTGAAAATTGCTTTGAAAAAAATGCTAACATATATGCACAAGTATTGGGACAACGGCGAGGAGATCTCATCGCTCTCATCGGTGTTTGCCTTCCGAGCGCGAAGCCAATTCGCGCCGTTACGGCACTATATCGGTCAATGCCAACTTGCCCTCTCTCCTCTTTGCTTCGTCTTACGCCTCCATTTAGGAATCTTGGTCTTGTAGCCACCGGTGCCGGGTGGTGATGGTAAATGTTCTTCTTCAAAGTTCCGAGGCGGCTTGGCTCTTAGCCTTGGAGTCATCGGAGTTTTTATTTTTACTAAAACGTGCCCACTTTGTTCATTTGTGATAGGGTACCGCTTAGTCGGGTCCCGCCCTTCGCAGCCACTTTTTTATTCATATCGTGTCTATAATTCGGAATGATATTGCACACGTCATGACATGACCCTTCACCAAACCTACATTCCCTCCGGAAAATGAACTTAGTGCACAATCGAGTCCAACAATTCTTCCTCTTTCCTTCGGGCACCATACTCCAATCACTCCGGGAGATATCAAATTCTTCCTTTACTAACCATCCAATGGCGGCCCTAAATTTAGGTAGCGCCTCTAGAGGTGCTAAGGGCTCTCTCCTTTCGGGCTAACCTCTCAAGATCCTATAAACTTCTTAAAATCTATTCCTTCCTCTATCTCCTCGTGCCCGATCACTCTTTTTCTTTGTACTTCTTCGCTCGGAGGATGTCCCCGGTCGTTTGAGGCGCCGTGTCCTTGAACATCTTGTGACTCTGCCTCTATTTCGGCATCAACTTGAGAGAGCACCTCCTGTCAATTCAATTGTTAAGTACATACATACACTTGTATTATTCTCTCGTATAGACAATCTACGAGCATATATACCTCATCATTCAATGGCTCATCTTCGGGCTCGTAATTAGGGTCACGTTCCAACTCAAGGCGGGCCTTCTTAGCTCTAGGAGATTCACGTGGTGATACGCTCGGGCTCCTATAAGGTTCGGATCCGGAGGAGTCGATCCCCGCCTCATCTATCTGGGCATCGGCCCGCTTTCGGCATTTGATGGAGTACTCATGCATGAAATATAAGTATAACCATGGAATATAAGTGTAAACATGGAATACAAGTATATACTCTAATTACATAGCCTAATTAATGAATATTAAATAGGAAACCCTATTTAACAAACTAATTATTATTTCACAAACCCTAAGTATACATGAAATAATAATAACTTACCCTAATTAACAAACCTCTAATCCCTAACCGTAATCACTAACCCTACGTGGGGCAGCTAATTATCAAAACCTAACTCTAAATAACTCTAATTATCAAAACCCTAACAAAAACATCGCTAACCCTAATTACAAAACTCTAACTAATATTACACGTTCGAATTTACTCTAATTAACTCTAACAAAAAACATCGCGTGGGGCAGCCTAATTATGAAAAACCCTAACTCTAATTTACTCTAATTATCAAAACCCTAACTCTAATTAACTCTAATTATCAAAACCCTAACAATAACATCGCGTGGGGTAGCCTAATTATCAAAACCCTAACTCTAAATAACTCTAATTATCAAAACCCTTACAAAAACATCGCTAACCCTAATTACAAAACTCTAACTAATATTACACGTTCGAATTTACTCTAATTAACTCTAACAAAAATATCGCGTGGGGCAGCCTAATTATGAAAACCCTAACTCTAATTTACTCTAATTACCAAAAACCTAACATAAACATCGCTAACCCTAACTAACAAAACCCTAACTCTAATTAACTCTAACTAACACTAATTAACTCTAATTAACAAAACCCTAACTCTAATTAACTCTAACTAACAATAATTAATAAACTATTTACTAAATAACCAAAAAAAAGCCCGTGGGGCAGCCGGGCCGGCTTTGCCGAAGCCCAATAGGGCCCAAACAAGGCCCACAGGCTGCCCCCCACGAATCGCACCGGCTTGGGGGGAGAAAGCGGCGGCGGCGCTCACGGCGGTGGCGGTCGCGGCGGAGAAGAAAAGGCGGTGGCGGTCACGGCGGTGGAGGTCACGGCGGTGGCGCTCGACGTCCCGGTAAGCGTCCACGTGGCGATTGGGCGCGGCGGCGCGAGGCGCAGCGACTTTTGGTGGCGGCGGGGCGCAACTGCCGGCGAGGCGGGCTTCGCGGCGGGCGCGTGGTCTTGGTGCGCGGGCGGCCCGGGCGGGAGGCCCGGTGCGGCGAGATGCGATTGGCGCGGGGCCGGGCGGGATGGACGACTGCCGGCGTCAAACTGGAAAATCGCGCCCACCGGTGACTTAGAAAATTTGGCATCCCGCGCTTCGGTTTTATAAGGGGTTAGAATACAGCGGGTGACATTGACCCCGCCTATCGAGCTCTGGCGACTCTCCTTGACGCGCTGTGCAATATCGATTAATACGGCGGCTGTCTCGGGCGCCGCTGTACTAATGGATTAGTACAGGCGGCTGCCAACAAGAGCCGCCTGTACTAATTAATTTTCCTTTTCTTATTTTGGCTGAAAGTTTGGAAATTCATAACAATTCGTAGAAAAATCATAAAATAGCAAATAAGGATGTTTTGGAATCCTTGTGAGTATATCTTTGTAGTGGAACTATAATATGGCATGTTTTAGTTTAAATCCTTATGAATTAATTAAGTTTCTATTCTTAGGGTTTGTGAATTAATTAAGTTAGTAAATAAAGATTTGTTAACTAGGGTTACTTAATATTTCATGTACCTAGGGTTTATGATTTAATTAAGTTATTAATTAAAAGTTTGTTTGTTAGGGTCAGTGATTTTTTAATAATTAACTTATAAAACTTGAGCATGTGATACTTCTACAATTGTCATGATTTAATATTATTTCATGTATCGGTTTGTTATTTAATTAAGTTAGTAATTAAAGTATCTTAATTAGGGTTATTTAATATTTCATGTACCTAGTGTTTGTGAATTAATTAGGGTTAGTGATTATTTCATGTGCTTAATTAGGGTTTATGGATTAATTTAGTTAATAAATAATGCATGGTTTATTAATTTGAGTTATTTATTATTTCATGTCCAATAATATAGAATCCAAAGGTAAACAACAAGAGGAAATATAATTAAACATCTTGCTTAATAAGAAAGAGTAGCATTAGGTACAAATGATAAGTGATACATGAGTTACATGATAAACAATCTAGCGTGCTACAGTCCTTCCTTGTCCATCATGTCGCACCCAGGGCAAAGAGGTTTGCGGGATACTTTTTTCCACATTTTTGATCTTTTCTTCAAAGTTTGTAAAAAGAGACATTTCGCTAAACTGGTTAACATCCTCTAAATCCATTACACCATCAACTCCTACAACTTGTTGCTTTCCAGGGATTGCTACGTGCTTTGGCTTTTGGGTACTTTTCTTTTCATTCGTAGATAGAATTTGTTCCACATAGAACACCTGTGCAGCACGGTTAGCAAGGATCCACGGATCATCTTTGTAACCTACTTTACTTAGATCAAGAACTCTCGGCCATAGTTATCCACAGTGACATGTTTATCTTGAACCCATCGACATCGAACACGAGGAATCTGCAGGCGTGGACCATATTCAACCTCCCATATGTCATCAATGAATCCAAAGTATGTAGTTTCTTCACCGGTTGTATCATCTACAGCCTCACATCGAACGCCACTATTCTGTGCCATGCGCTTAGTGTCTCTAAAACTGGTGGAAAATGTGAAGCCACTAATGTCATAGCTCTGCCATGATATGACCTGGCTTGATGGTCCAGACGCTAAAATCTTGATGGTTTCTGATTCATCTGTCATGTCCAAATTCTTTAGCCATGCGGTGAACTGACGCTTGTGTTCCTTGTGTACCCAGTCATTTGTGCATCCTGGATTCTTCTTACGAAGCTCTTTCATGTGCTGCTTGGTGAATGGGTCCATTATTATGAGTTGTTGTAGTATGCTGTAATGTACCTCTAGGACTATGTTGTAATCTGGTGGGATGAATGATTTCCGTCCCATCCTCCCTCGTCCACCAAGCCTTCCCTCATGTCGCAACGGAGGCAAACCAATTGATACCTGGTCTTTTAGGAGATTATTACATAATGGTCCTCCAGACTCAATGGCCTCTTCTGTAGTGTATGCCTCTATCATGGAACCCTCTGGATGAGCACGATTTGACATATAGCTATTCAATAATGACATGAAACGCTCATACGTCCACATTTCATGGAAATACATGGGACCCAATGCCTCAATTTGAGGCACCAAATGAATAATAAGGTGTACCATGATATCAAAGAACGATGGGGGAAAGCACATCTCTAACTGGCTCAATGTCTCTGCAGCAAATTTCTGTAGGGACTCTAACTCATCACGGATAATTACCTTCTCAGATATCTTATTGAAGAAGTAGCACAACCGTGTGATTGCCATCTTTAAGAACACTGGATTTATAGCCCTGATGGCAATAGGAAAAAAAGTGGTCAGCATTACATGACAATCATGTGAGTTGTAGTTGGTGAGTGTAAGGTCTTTCATCGAAACAAGACTCCTTATGTTAGAGCAGAAACCAGATGGAACTTTTAAATTCTTCAACCACACACACATTGCATGTTTCTCCTCTCTGTTCAGGTTATAGCTTGCTGCCGGTAGATGGTACTTCCCATTCTCTAGGAGTACAGGGTGAAGTTCTTTTCTGATCTTTAAATGTTGCATGTCCAAACGTGAATTGAGACCTTCTTTTTTGCTTGCTCTTTATGTCTAGCAATGTTCCAACTACTGTTGTCAAACACATTCTTACGAACATGCATACCATCGATTGCATGTCGTACATCTAAGTCTTTCCAGTATGATAAGTACTTAAAGAAAATAGACTTCTTCTTGAATGTGTCCCCCTCATTTGCCTTCACAACCTTTCTTGGTTTTCCATCTTTGGTCTTTTTTCAAACCCAAATTTGATATTCTCAACTATCTTATACACTCTGTGCCCTTTACTATAACCTGATGGAGCAGTAGATTTTAATTCATCCATATTGTCAAAGTACTTATTCATCTTTTGTAAGCGGTACTTATGGCCTGCCGGTAGCCACCTTCTATGCCTCATGTACACTATCTTGTTGGATGGAGGAAGAGACACGTGCCATGTTCCATCTATGCACTCTACACAACCAACCTTTCCCTTGAACTGGCCTGATAATGAGAAGAGAGCAGGATAATCATTAATTGTGATAATAATAATTGCTCTCAGTGTGAATGTCTCTTTACGGAATGCATCGATCATTTTCACACCAACTTCCCATAGTATTTGCATCTCTTGCATTAAGGGCTCTAGAAATACATCCATATCAACTCCAGGTTGTGTAGGTCCAGAAATAAGAATGGTTAGCAAAAGATATTTTCTTTTTTGACACACCCATGAAGGAAGGTTGTATATTGTCATGATCACTGGCCATGTGCTGGTGCGTGCTGCTCCTCTGGCAAATGGATTCATTCCATCAGTACTCAGAGCAAACCTTACATTTCGTGGATCCTCGGCAAAGTCTGGATATTTCTTATCGAATTCTTGCCATTGCTTTGCATCGGCTGGATGTCGTAACTTTCCATCATCTTTTCTTTCATCAGAAGCATGCCAGGTCATAAGTTCTGCATCATCAGAGTTTGCAAATAAACACCTCAAACGATCAACCACGGGGAGATACCATATCACCAATGCAGGAATTCTTCTCAACGCATAATAGTCCACTTCGATATTGCTAGTGGCCTTTGAACGTTTGTCTTGTTGAGTCTTTGTTTGGGTCTTCTTTCGCTTCCTCCTCAAGAAGAAACGTAGGCTGCATTCTCTTCCTCTTGATAATCTTTATTCGTCTTGTACCTACTAGCACCACAGTTTGGACAAATTGTCTAAGTCTTTATACTGATCACCCCGATATAGAATACAATGATTTCTACATGCGTGGATCTTCTCAACACCCATCGTAAGTGGACTGACTAGCTTCTTTGCATAGTACGTATTAGCAGGCACTTTGTTCTTCTTAGGAAGAAGGTCTCCAAGTACACGCAATAAATCATTGAAGCTAGCATCGGACCAACCATATCTAGCCTTAATCGTCAAAAACTGAAGAACAGCCCGCAGTGTCGACCACTCTTTGGAACAACCTTTCGACTCGTCGTACAAAGGCTCCTCTGCTGCCTTCTTCAAGGCCTCCATTCGCTTCATAAAGAATATTGATGGATCCACACAACGGTTCATTATTGCCTCTAAGAAATCTGCATCTTCAATGGCATCAGTGTTAGCATGCTGAGTTTCATTGACATTGGACGTAGCATTATGAGTTTGATTGATATCTTGCATAGTATGATGGGTTTCATTGAAATCTGGTATAGCATCACATTCATTGAGATATGGCACTGGACCCTCCACATTGATGTTACTTGCAGTGTTGTCAGTTGTCCGCATATAAGGTGTAGAACTACCCTCACCATGTTTTGTCCAAATCAAGTAGTCCTCCATAAATCCTCTGCAAACCAGATGAGAATGGATTGCTTCCACATTGTCAAATACCACAATATTTTTACAGTCTGCGCATGGACAACATATGTGCTTCGCCTTTGTTCTCTGAGCATGTATCTTCACGGCATCAATAAATTTTTGAACCTCCACTACATATGATGGGTCTAATCTTGATAAGTTATACATCCATAATGACCTCTCCATATTTATCTGTAATTAGTTAAGAAAATATTGTATGTCACTCATTTTTATAGTTATAAAAATTAATTAAACAGAGGTGGCATCATGATTAACAAACTCTAAGTATAAGCAATAATAACAACCCCAAATTAACAAACCCTAAGTACATGAAATACTAACTAACCCTAATTAATAAATGGAGATGGCATCTTGATTAACAAACCCTAAGTGTAAGTAATAATAAAAAATCGTAATTAATAATCCTTAAGTACATAAAATACTAACTAACTCTAATTGATAAACCATTAATTACTAACTAAATTAATTCACTAACCCTAAGTACATGAAATACTAACTAACTCTAATTAATAAATAGAGATGGCATCTTGATTAACAAACCCTAAATATAAGCAATAATAACAAACCCTAATTAACAAACTCTAAGTACATAAGATACCAACCAACTCTAATTAAAAACCATTAATTACTAACTAAATTAATTCACTAACCCTAAGTACATGAAATACTAACTAACCCTAACCAATAAATGAAGATGGCATCATGATTAGCAAACCCTAAGTATAAGCAATAATAATAAACCCTAATTAACTATCCCTAAGTATATAAAATACTAACTAACCCTAATTAATAAATAGAGATGGCATCTTGATTAACAAACCCTAAGTGTAAGCAATAATAATAAATTATAATTAATAATCCCTAAGTACATAAAATACTAACTAACTCCAATTAATAAACCATTAATTACTAACTAAATTAATTCATTAACCCTAAGTACATTAAATACTAACTAACTCTAATTAATAAATGGAGATAGCATCTTGATTAATAAACCCCAAGTATAAGCAATAATAACAAACCCTAATTAACAAACCTTAAGTACAAAAAAATTACCAACTAACTCTAATTAATAAACCAATAATTACTAAATTAATTCACTAACCCTAAGTACATAAAATACTAAGTAACACTAATTAATAAACCTAGAATTCTAAAAGTATTTATACAATTTAAAAAAAAAAATTGCTAAAACTCTCTCTCTCTTGCCCTAGCTATATATGAACCATAACCCTAACCCTAGATTTAGAGCACCTCCAATACAAGAATTGAACCAACGAATCACTAAAAAAAATAGCGGCAACGACATTAACTAACCTTTTGGAAGTTTCTCACCAAAGAAATGAAGCTCAAAACCTCCCCCCTTAGAATCGCCACTTCGTCCGCCACTGCGTACGCGAGCACGGAGTAACTTGTTCTTGTCCGGAGGTAGAAGAAGGGAATTTATAGCATTATTAACACAGGCGGTTGGTAAGGATAGCCGCTTTGTGTAAAACGGTTTACACAGGCGGCTCTTTAAATCTGCGCTTTGTGTAAATAGCTATATTTACACAAAGCGGTTTACAATGTCGGCCGCTTTGTGTAAATGGTATTTACACAGGCGGTTGGTATTATAAACCGCCTGTGTAAATACACCTATTTACACACAGGCGGCAGAATTAAGAGAGCCGCTTTGTGTAAACCGCTTTTTTACACAGGCGGTTCTCTTGTTGGGCCCACTGTATTTTTTCTCTTGGCGTAATGAAATTGTGAACCGCCTGTGGTAAAAAAACAACGTGTCGGGAAAAAATGGTTTTTGTACTAGTGTTAGGTTAATATCATGGGCTAGTAATTGATTTACCCCCTATAAGTGCCTTTGTAGAATTAAGCTGGCAGATCGAGAAGCTACCACATGGACCTCGTTGTTGATGCCTAGCTATGGATGAAAACGGATCGGATACGGACGGATATTACTCATACCATATTTGTTTTCATATTTTTGTCCGGATTCGGATTCGAATACGGATAGTATCAACCATGCCGGATAGGATACGATTGGATATCGACATCATAAATATGCAATTTGAGTATTCGGATACGGATACGGTACCGGATGTTGAATGTCCGGACTCGGATACGAACGGATAAAAACCCCTCTAAACGAATTCGGTCTCGAATACGATCGGAAAATATCCGTACCGTTTTCATCCCTGTGCCTAGGTACATTACATACAAGTGAAATAATAACATCACCAAATTAAAAAAAAAATCCTAAAAACTGTGAGCATCGAGTCCAGTTGCGGATTTGAATATGAGTAGATAGGTTCCACAGGAAGAAACCTAATCGGTGACCTATACACTTTAATAACTTATGTCCGCTAAATAGAAAATGCACAAAATTATTGGTTCATATAGTTCACTTGGCATTAAGTCTATTTTCACAAAAGCTGTACATAATGATGGTCTTTCTTTTGCACAATAAATAGCCTTTGCATATAAGTCTCCACACAAACCATAAGTGTATTCATTTCTAGTGAACAAGAATTGCCATCACCACGCAGAAATTTATTATTTCCCTACCATTCAGCAATCGATCACACAGTTGGTTCACCGGCCGGGATCTCGACGTAGTCATGGGCCATCATCACCTCCTTGTTCTCCATGGCTTGGTAGTAGTACACCGTCGCTGCGGCGAAGTAGAAGAGCAGCACCAAGCCGGACAGCAGTAAGTACACGGAGAGCAGAGCCAGCCCCATGGGCATGCTCTTCTTCAAGCACACAAGAGCAACCGCGTAGAGCGGCGACGGAACCATCGCCACCGAGTGGACCACGACGAACAGCACGCAGCCTTCCTTCCTCCACACCTTCGTCATCAGCCGCCACGCCAGCCTGAGCGCGCTCACTCCGCGGCAGTCCGCATCGGCCACCGACGCGGCTATGGCGACGACGAAGACAACGCTGAGGTAGAGGAACGCGAGGAACGGGAGCACGAAGAGGACAGCCATGTAGAGCATCCCCAGGTGGCGCATCACGAGCTGGAGCAGCGCGGCGAGGAGGAGCAGGCATGCGACGTTGAGGACGCCCACCATGGCGACGGTGATGAGAGGGCCCCTCAGGCGACGCCCCTTCATGATCACCTTGGTGAAGAGCTCAGGGAGCGAGTAGCGGTCGCCGGCGTAGGTGGTGGAGGTGGCGAAGAAGGCTATGATTTGATTGACAAAGCTTTGTGCTATGGCGATGATTAGGAGCGCGATGGAGATTATGACAAGCTCCCTGACTTCCTTGAAGATCTCCGCCATGAGCTTGGCGTAATCGGCGCTTGAGGGATCCATGTTCTTGGTCTCGTCGATGAGATGCAGGATGTCGGCTGTGCGTGGCTGGATGCAGAAGACATTGGTAACTTGAGTAAGAAAGAGGGGAGTGGTTACCAGGAGGAAGACCGGGACGAAGAGCTTGGCGTTCTGGGTTGGAAGGAGCAGGGAGTCCTTGAGGAAGGAGAGGCATGACGAGGAGCTTGATTTGGCTTTCGTAGCCATGGCTGGCTGATCACTGCGATGATCAACCAAATGGTAGCGATGAGCTATAGCTGAAGGACAAGGCTTAAGAATGAAGGAACTGCCAAAGCTGAAGAAAATTTAGATGGCTGTTGCTTGTTCGTGGAGAGATAATGTTACATTTAAGGTCTAGTCTACGCGGAAGACTTGGAAAATTGCGAGCCGTGTAGGCCAGTGGCCACTATTGGAGTCAATGTAAGACTTTGAAAAATATTGTCTAATTTGAAAGTGTGATGCGTCACATTTTGGAATGGAGTGTTACCATTATTGGTGCCTACATCCTACGGTTTAAATTATAATTTACTTTAGCTTTGTTCTAAGTTAAAATCTTCAAATTTTAACAAATCTATAAATTAAAATAAGTGCACTACCAATATATATTTTGTAGAGTATCTATTATCTAATGAACATTATAGATGTCGATGCATTTATAAATTTTTATCAAAATTGGACAAAATTGATTTATGGTAAAACCTAAAGTGCAATAATCCCACGTATAATTTGGAACAGATAGAGCAGCATTTTAATAAATATAAGATTCATATCTGTAGAAATAATAGTGCTATATATACTTATATTGGAAACACATAATTAATATGTGCCCTTTTGAGTGATGAGTGATTGTCCAGAGGTGATCAGAGTTTTGGTTTAGTGTGTTGAGACTTGAGACTAACCATGGCGTGAGTTGTGTATGTGTAAGGTGTCTCTTGTCTTGTGATATGTAGGTATTGAGTGCAAGACTATCAAAGACAACGGACAAGGTCAAGCGAGTTTGTGGGCGATCAACTAGTAGTAGTGATGAATGAATGTGGAGGTTTGGATCGAAGGACCGAGGACCGTGGACGGCTGCACTTGGGCACATCGATAAGCAAGTGTATATGCAAGAGGTGGTGAGACGGTGTTGATCAAACTCAAGACCACTATCAAACCAAGTCAAGCTAGGCGACAGTATGAGCACTTGGTGATCGAGCGGTTGAGGACGAGTAGAGCACGTGTCGACATCGTAGAGGAGGCATAATGGCAAGTGAGTTTGGTGGTTTGGGCCTTAAAACTGCAGTGAAAGGTTTGCTGGGTTTGGGCCTTAAATCTTAGGGGAGGATCTCAGGGTAGCACATGGCATCATCGAGGAGTTTGCGATGAGGTAAAGTGTCTTTATAAAGGCCTTGTCGGTGTTTGACCACTGATAGCCTACCATGAGGGTACCCGAGACAGTTGTTCAGGCTTCGGCGAGTGCTTGAACTCGACGGTTAACGCAAGAGACAGTTGATTTATCTTGGTTCAGGCTCTTGAATCGAGTAATAGCCCTAATCCAGTCAGCGTTAGCTTTTGCATTGTATTGTATTGTTCGTTGTTCTCTGTTACTAGGGGTGCCCATGGCCTCTCTTTATATGGGAGAGACGGCCATGGTGTGGTTACAGTCCTAGTCAGATCCAAAGATAGTGTTCTTATTCTATTGCAGAGGGTACTTTCTATTAGAAGTTCAGCTAGGTTGGCCTATTCTACTCGAAATCAGTCTACTCTAGTCTGGTTTCTTTCTTGTCTAGCTCGTGGGCTAGGCCATATCCCACTGCCAGTAAACAATGCCGATGAGGAATCCTATGGGTCCTGATAGGGGCTGGTGGCCTTACAATACTCAAAATCCATTTTGGACAATAATGCCCCTTTGATTAAATGGTTCAAGATAAATTCCTAGTGATGGTCTTAGAATGTGTAATAGCCCTATAAATAAGGATAGTGGCTGCCCAAGACAGCCATCTCTCCTATCTATGTTCATTTTCTTAAGCTAGCCAAGTTGCTCTTGCCTAGAGAAGGTTGGAAGTAAAGAGGGTGAGCACATAGTTTCCACTTAGAGGGTGAATGAAGGGAGGAGGCTACATCTGATCTTGTAAAGATGATTTCATAGTTATTCAGATGGATTTTCATAGTCATTTATAGCAATTTCTTGTTCTAAAGGTTTGGTTTCTTTTTGGTTGATCTTCAGATGCTATGACACCTTGGAATGTTAGGTTTGAATCTTGTTGTTAGTGCATATCCATGTTTAATTATGTACATGTAGCAAACATGGCAGTACGTGTGATGTGTTTGCAAGTGTCATGTGATGTGTCTAGATATAAGGTGTGTTCATGTGTGTGCATGTCAGTAGTTTGCATATGTTAGGAATTTGATTATTTGCATCAACAGTAGTTAGTTGTGTAGTGGATATCTATATACACAAGATGTGTTGTTTTGTCAAGTCAAGTCAAGAGAAGCCCTCTATGTGGAATTAGAGTTTGTACAACATTGGATGCTAATGGATTGTTGTGGTCATTAAGTCATTTTTATGTCACTATGAACTCCAAAACGGACGACCTGGGGTGCTTATGGATGGCTTCGACACTGTTGATCGGTTGCAACCGCAAAATCTATAGGCATGTGATGCAATGACTGCAACATAATCACCTTTAAGTAATTAGTATTTTCTCTTTCCATCTCAATGCCTTAGGAGTCTTCGCATTGTACGTGCCCTTAGTAACTGGCGAGGAGGCCCTTAGTCATCAGCAACGAGGCTCTGGTGTAACTTCCATGCTGCTTTATGAGATGTGGTGTGAGTCTCTGCTGAGTGGTTTGGTTGGCCGCATATTTGATGCATGTAAGTTTTTAGAGGTATTTTAGGCATGTACTTGATTCTATATATGAATGGAAAACAATGAGAGTTGTGTGGCTTACGTCAAACAACCTATTATCTTATCATTTCTGTATGTGTGTGCTAGATTCTGTATGTGTGTGCCTGCGTTCATCCATTAGAGGGTGAGTGTTTGTGATAAGCACTTGTTGAGGGAGGGAGACATTACAAACAAGATTTAGTGAGGAGAGATTTTAAGTAGGGAACTTATCCAACCAATGGTTTCTAATAGATTTCCCACAAACACCAAGAATCAACTTTTCTCAAAAATGAAGAAAATCACTTGTTGTAAGAGAGCTTTTTAGTTCTAGCCAAGCTTTATATTTCGGCATTAAAACTTTGTAGATATCTTCACATCCTCATTGAGAAGGTGTGAGCAAAAATTGAACTCAATTAGACTTCGTTGTAAGAGATTGAATTTTTTAAATCTGGTTACCAAGCTTTGATATTTTGTAGTTGAAACTTTGTAGATATTTTCACTTCCTCATTGACAAGGTGTGAGCAAAAATTGAACTCAACTAGATTTTGTTTGATCGAGTTTTTGTCTTTTCTCTCTCTTTGGTTTAAGCTGCTGAAAACCACAAAACAAGTTGGCATATAGGCCTACTAGGCCTATTCAGGATAAAAAATAGGTTTGGCTGGGTTGGCATGTTGGCTCGCCGTATTTCAATATAGGCCTAGCTCACTAGTATAGAACCATACTATACAAAGCGGTTCAAAACCCATTTCTACAGGCGTTCTCCAATGACTCCGCCTACGGAGGCCAAGTAGAAATGGAACAACATCATAGGCGGTTCCTTATGAACCGCCTGTGGCTAATTTCCACAGGCGGTTCTCTTAGGGAACTGCACATGTAAATGATACATTTACACAGGCAGTTCGCTAAGGGAGCCGCCTGTGGAAATTATTTGCACAAAGCGGTTCAAAAGAAACCGCCTGTGTACATTTCAGACCCTATTTATATATATTAATTTTATATATAATTAATTATTTACATATATATTGATGGGTTCAGACATATCAACAAATTTAAATATTTCAAAGAAAGTTTATATACATCATTGTTTCATGCTCATGAACATAAAGTTAATTACAAAGAGTATATACATCACACTTTGTATGCATCAAAGTTTGCACCTGTGCTCTAATAACCGTTCCTAGTAAGGCTTAGCCTACTAATCTCTGTTAGCACCCGAAACTCTAGCTTAGACAATTATTTGTCATGATCATGATATTTCCCTTCGCGTGGAATGACATGTTTCAAAAGAAATGTGCTCAAGTCTTCAACTATGTTGTATAAAGTCTTTTCAATGATGTGCTCCGCCTTGGCTTCCTTAAATTGCTGTAAAGAAAGTTTATAAACATCATGTACTTAAAATTTACACCTTTAATGTCAGAACTACTTACATGATTATTACTTATATTAATTACCTCAGAAGGATTGCTGGCGAATCGTCCAGTGTCTCTCATGTGCTCGCACACATAGTATCCACAAAGGACAGATCTAGGTGGTTATTTGTGGCACTATATAACGGAAAAATTCTTATTTATAGATGCAACCATGGTCCTATATATGTACATGTATGATTTGTATTCATTCATAAGATTAATTTTCATACGTACCAGCCCGGTTGTATAAAATTTCCAATGGTTGCCCTTGTATCCGGGACTCGCACTTTCCACCTGTAATCTTATAAAACCTATATGCCCCGTGATCCCGAATATATAGGACCACCATGTTAGTTTCAGACTCTCATAATATAAATGTATGCATGCATATCTTGACTTACAGCTCTAAGAGTTCAATGAATTTGGCATAGGATTCTTTAGGGTAATCTTCAAAGTCTTGTACCACCACCCTTCCTTCCTTGGGATAAACATCGAAGCAGATCCAAAGTGGTCCCTGCACAAATCATTTTTTGATGCAATTGTGGAAACATTATTTAGTTTCATCTAAGCAAATTCACACTCACCCAAAGTGGTACGGTAGGACTACTGATTTCCTATGTAGGCATTTCTCTTTGCATTTACATATACAAAGAGAAATGCATTTTCATATGTAGGCCTTTTCATTTACATATACAAAGAGAAATGCATTTAAAAAAGAAATATTTACAAAGACATATATTTTCATATATCATATGTAGCCTTTTCATTTACAAATATTATTTACATATATTTTTATTTTCATATATCATATTATTTATAAAGAGAAATACATACATAATATATATTTATTTCTCTAAAAAATAAAATGCTAAAGTTAAAAAAAAAAAAGCCCGGGGCGCCCCTCCTGCTCTCTCTCTCTCTGCCGCTGGGCCGGCCCAGTAGGCCCAGCACGCCCCTCCTCTCTCCTCTCTGCCAGGTGGGGCCCCCCATGTCGGGGGGTCTTCCCCTACCTCCGGCCGGCCGCCGCCGAGGCCCCTAGCAGCGCGCGGCCGGCCACTCCCCCCCGCCCCTCCCTCCCCCGTCCGCCTCAGCACCACGCACGCCCGGCGCCGCACCCACAGCCACCACCGCCGACGCACCCACAGCCGCCGGCGCCTTGAGGGAGAGGAGAGAGAGCTTACAACCGGGAAGAAGACGACGCTCCGCAGTCCACTGAGACGGCGGGGCTTCTGCTCCAGCGACCCCGGAAGAAGACGACGCTGCGCCGGCTGCTCGACCCGGTGCGGCGGCGGGCGTCTCCGAGGTGGCGACGGGCGCGGCGATGGAGACCCCCCCCGGTGCGTGACGGCGGCAAGGAGGGCGGCGGCGGCGAAGTGCACAGGGGACGGTGGCGCGGTGAGGCGAGGAAGGCAGCGGCGTGAAAAATTTGGGCAGCCTGACGGCGTAGGTTCGAATGAACTGGCGCCAGGACTTAGAAATTTTCAGGGCCGGAGCACAACAAATATATAGGTTGCACATTTCTACAAGCGGCCGGTATTGACCACCGCCTGTAGAAACCGTTTCACAGGCGGTGGTCAATACCGACCGCCTGTAGAAACCGGTTTCTACAGGCGGTTAGCATTGACCACCGCCTGTAGAAATGCGTTTGTACAACCGGCTGTCAAAGAACACCGCCTGTAGAAATAATTTCTTATTTTTTTCCTATTTTCTTTATTTTGTGTTGCAGAAAAAATTAGTGAAACAAAGTTTTTTGTGTTTCTCTTGAGTAGATCTACATGTTAAAAATATTAAATGCCATGTTTGAGATACTTTTATATGTAGCTTTGTTTAAAATGATTTAAATTGAATATAGGCCTCATATCTTGTTTGTTTAATACATAAATAATTCTAGGAATACAAAAAAATGTGAATCCAATGTTGTTAGCTTTATGGTACTGTGTATATCTTTGTAAAAAATAATTTTACGAGTACCACATAATAAATTGAAATGATTGGTAGTAACAATGTAGAAACAAAGTACAAACATTGCATAAGGTGCACATTATAACACAAAAGTATTACATGGCAAATGACAAATATAATCTAGGTAGCTACTATTCGCCCCTTGTCTATCGTGGCGCACCTGAGCAAATCTAACTCGTGGGATGCTTCGCTCAACATTCCTTATCCTTACCGGATGGTCGTCTATGAAGAGAGACATGTCACTGAACTCATTAAATACATCCAAGTCATATACACCATCAACTCCTATGGCTTGTTGCTTTCCAGGGAAAACTACATGCTTTGGCTTGTCGGTACTTTTCTTCTGATCATTAGGAGATAGGATCTGTTCAGCGTAGAAAACCTGTGCAGCACGGCTAGCCATTATCCATGGATCATCTTTGTAGCCTACCTTACTTAGATCAAGAACTCTGACCCCATAGTTGTCCACTGTGACATGTTTGTCTTCAACCCATTGACATCAAAACACAGGGATCTAAAATGTACCATAGTCTAGTTCCCATATATCCTCAACGAAGCCAAAGTATGTAGTTTCCTCACCAGTTTTAGAGTCTAAGGCCTCGCATCGAACACCACTGTTTTGTGCCATGCACTTTTGGTCCTTGGACTTATTACAGAACGTGAAGCCACTAATGTCATAGGTTTGCCATGTCGTGACTTGGCGTGATGGTCCAGATGCCAACACCTTGATGGTGCGTTCCTCAAGTGTTTCCCCATCTGGAATGTCATGCTCCCTTAGCCATGAGGTGAACCAAATCTTGTGTTCCTTCATTACCCATTCGTCCGTGCACCCATGATTATATTTGCGAAGCTCATCAATGTGTTGCTTGATCAAAGGCTCCATTATCGAGAGCTGATGTAGGACGCTGTGATGTGCCTCGAGGACTGTATTATAATCTGGTGGGACCCATGATTTCTTTCCCATCCTTCCTCTTCCATTCAGCCTACCCTTGTGTCGTGATGGAGGCAAAACTATTGCAACCTGGTCTTTTAGGACCCTGTTGCAGAATGGACCTCCGGATTCAATGGCCTCTTTGATTAAGTACCCCTCTACCATGGGCGCCTCAGGACGAGCATGAGTTGATACATAGCCATTTAGTATTGACATGAAACGCTCATACGTCCATATCTCATGCAAGTACATGGGACCCAGTGCCTCGATTTGTGGAACCAAGTGCACCACAAGGTGAACCATTATATCGAAGAATGCTGGGGGGAACACATCTCAAACTGTGATAAAGTCTCCACTGCGAATTCCTGGAGAGACGCCAACTCATCACGGTCAATCACTTTCTGTGAGATCCTGTTGAAGAAGTAGCACAACCGTGTGACTGCAACCTTTATCAACACCAGATTTATAGCCCTGATGGCAATAGAGAGGAAAGTAATCAACATGACATGACAATCATGTGAGTTATAGTTGGTGAGTGTAAGGTCTTTCATTGACACAATACTCCGTATGCTAGAGCAGAATCCAGATGGTACTTTCAAATTCTTCAACCACACACACATCGCATGTTTCTTATCATTATTGACGTTGTAGCTTGCTGCTGGGAGATGGTACTTCCCATTTTCTAGCATAACAGGGTGAAGTTCTTTTTTTATGCCTAACTGTACCATGTCCAAGCATGATTTTAGTCCTTCCTTTGCCTTGCCCTTATGTCCAGCAAGGTGCCAATTAGGCTTTCAAACACGTTCTTCTGAACATGCATACCATCGATCGCGTGGCATACGTCTAACTCTTGCCAGTATGAGAAATACTCAAAGAAAATAGACTTCTTCTTGAATGTAGCCCCTGGAGTTGGTTTGACATTCTTTCTTGGTTTTCCGTCTTTTGTTTTCTTTCTGAAAACAAATTTGAGTTTTGTGACTGTTGGCACCTCTAACGTCGCTATGAATTAATGAGATTAGAAATGCATGGTATTAAATTAACTTGTCATTAGCAACTAGCCACTTTTTTATCACTAGCATTCCTAAGCATGAATTAAGTTGTCATCCCTAATTATAATGCTAAGGAGCAAATATAGATTTACATGTATTATTCAATATGACTAGGCAAAGATATGAATATAAACTAAAATAGATTCTGCAAGCGGACAGATAATTATACCATTGTAGCATTTTACCTAGGGAGTTCTACCAGGTTGTCGATTTATATTTATACCACTGGGAAAGCTTGTTATAAACTCTATCTATTATATTGATAAGAAAATATATACAATGAATAAGTGATATTACCAATGCCATCTACTCTACTCATAACAGGCAGAGGTCACAAGATAAATATAGATAAATACGGGTGATAGCATAATCAAGTGTCATAATCATAGATAATCATCAGAGCATTTTCTAGTCATAATCATAGTTAGCCAATGGATAAACTAAGGAGATAACTGTCTAAGGTAATTCTATAACTACATCAATGAATAACTCTAATTAGTGCAATTACATCTAGTAATCATTGCTAAGTCAACCCTATATCATAATCACATGTAAGGGGCATCAACTAGGAAGGATGTGAAACACAGTCATTATCCAACTTCGCGACCGTGCCCTGCTGTCCTACATACGGAGGGTGGACTACAGAGGAACCAACGTAGCTGTCACCTACGCGGACTACCACACGTCCCGGCATGTCAGGGTGCATCCGCAGACAAACAAGATATCTAGACATTACGTCTACATATTGTCCATCATCTACCCATTGTACACTTGGATAAACGCTATACAAGCAATTACATGAATTCAATAAGATCGAACTAACTAAACTAGACATATAATCAAAGTAGACAATGGCTACTGCAATTAAGAACATATGAACTATTAAGAATAATGTCTCCCTAATCTGAATAATGAATACAATAAGAAAGTAAGAACTAGAATTACACCGAACTCCTGCGCTCTAGACAGACGCCGGAGGCTCTAGATCCCGATGAAGAACTAGATCTCCTCTACTTCTAATCTAACTAACTAGAACTATGAACTAGAAGGCTCTTGATGAACTTGAAGGCTTCTTGATGCTTGATGGCTTGAGACCTTGATGAATAATGAATTGGCTCTCTCCAGGGGGGTCTACCCATATATTTATAGTCCGGTGGGATGAACGTGCGCCGCAGATCAAACCGACTTAACCAAGGGCGTAGATACATCGGGAGAGGCGGTGGAGGAAGCTTCTAGAAGGAGGAGGGCCAAAACCCTAGGGGCGCCGCCCGCCATGGTGGGGCCGGCCCCCACCCACGCGCCTCCTCGGCCCCCCCGGTTGCTTCAGTGTCTTCTAGATCCTTCCCATGTCCCAATCTTAATCTTTCCCGTGGCGGATAAGTTTCGTGATTAATATGCACTTTAATTCCTCTTTTTAGCTTTTCTGGAAAAATCCCTGGAAAATATAGAATATGCAAAACTCATGGAAATTGTCAGTTAAAAACCCTAGACTAGTGTGTATTCGTGTATCCTCTTGTGTCTAAAGTTCTAATGAATGTTGAAGTTATCCACCGTCAACAGTGACTATGTTGAAAACTCTTTTGCCTTTACTGTTTCCTGGTGGAGCAGTAGACTGTAGTTCATCATTATTGTCAAAGTACTTATCCATCTTTTTCTGGCAGTACCTGTGTCCTTTCGATAAGTAGCGTCTATGCCTCATGTACACTATCTTCTTAGATGCAGTAAGGGACACATGAGCAGTTCCATCTATGCATACCACACAACCAAACTTTCCCATAAACTGTCCTGATAATGTGAAGAGAGCAGGGTAGTCATTGATCGTAACAAAGATAATTGCTCTCAGCGTGAATGATTCTTTGCGGTACTCGTCCAAGATTTTAACACCTATTTCCCATAATATCTTCATGTCCTCAATTAAGGGCTCTAAGAAAACATCCATATCAACTCCAGGCTGTGTAGGACCAGAGATAAGGATGGTTAGCATGAGGTACTTTCGCTTCTGCATCAACCATGGAGGAAGGTTGTAGATGGTGAGGATCACCGGCCATGTACTATGTGTGCTGCTCCTCTCAGCAAATGGATTCATTCCATCAGTACTCGATGCGAACCTAACATTTCTTGGTTCCTTTGCAAAGTCCTTTTGGTTTTCATTGAAATCTTTCCACTGTTGCCCATCGGCTGGGTACCGAAGCTTCCCATCGTCTTTGTGCTCAGCAGAAGCATGCCAGCTCATAAGTTGGGCATCCTCTAGGTTAGCGAACAAATACCTCAATTGATCGACTACAGGAAGGTACCACATCACCAAAGCAGGAATCTTTTTCTGCACATAATAGTCTACTTCTTCCTTTTCTCTGCCAGTGGGTTTTGAGCCACTCTTCTGGGTCTTCTGTTGGGTCCTCTTTCGTTTCTTTCCTTTACACACCGAGGCGACACACTCTTCCTCTTTGTAGTCTTTATTTGTCTTGTACCTACTTTCACCACACTTTGGACAGCTGTCCAAGTCCTTATAATCATCACCTCGATATAGGATACAGTGATTTCTACACGCATGGATCTTCTCAACACCCATCATCAGTGGACTGATTAGCTTCTTTGCAAAGTATGTGTTAGCAGGCACGTTGTTCTCCTTTGGAAGCATGTCTGCAATAATGCTTAAGAACGCATCGAAGCTAGCATCAGAAAGACCATATCTAGCTTTGCACACCAACAACTTTAGCATAGACCTTAGCGTCGTGAACTCTTTGGTGCAGCCCTTAGACTCATCGTACAAAGGCTCTTGTGCTGCCTTCATCAGGGCCTCCATACCTTTCATGAAGAACATTGATGGATCTTCTGCATGACGACGCAACATTGCCTCTAGAAAATCTGCATCTTTTGCAGCCATATTAGTTCTGAATCTTTCATTTCCTCCAGCAAAACCTTGATCATAAACATTTGGCACAACATGTTCGGCTTCTGGACGGTCGGCGTCAGGTTGTTGTGTCTCGTGTACGAACTCAAACCCGTCAACAAGCATATATGGACCATCGGCATCGATGTTCACATGGTTTGTAGTTGCATAAGGGGCAGAGCTACCCTCTCCATGCTTTGTCCAAATCAAGTAATCCTTCATAAATCCTCGGCAGACCAGATGAGAAAGGATTTGTTGAGTGTTATCAAATACAGCAACATTTTTGCAGTCCATGCATGGACAATGTATGTGCGTCTTCTTTGTTCTCGAAGCATGGTTCTTAGCAGCATCAATAAACTTCTGCCCTCGGTATGTATGATAGATCTAGTCTTGACAAATTATACATCCAAAATGACCTCTCCATCACTACATGTACAAAACATATTCGCTACGATTATATTGGCTAGCATTTAGGGTTTAACTAGGGCTTAGATAGGATTTAGTTAGGGATTATTAGCTAGGGAATAGCTATGAATTTTATTAGCTAGGATTTAAGGCTCTTTTAGGTACTACATTTAAAAACCTAATTAGCATAATTAAAAAACCTAAGCAGCATAATTAAAAAACCTAAATAGCATAATTAAATGACTAAAGTTGCATAATTAATAAATCTAAGTAGCATAATTAATATCCACACCATACATGAAACATGGATACATACATACGGATAAACTAAATTGACAAATAAAATGAGAGATTAAAGTAAAATACCTAAGTAGCATATAATTAAAAAATAACAAAAAAACCCACAACTCTTTCTCTCTACGTAAACACACAAGAACACACCATTGATGGAATCTTGCATAAACTAGCTACAATGAGAAGCAAACATGAAAAGAGAGAGAGGAGAGACAAACCATCTTAAGCAACCTAATTAGAAGAAATAAAGACAAGAAGCTAGGTATTCTTCTTCCTCATTTATGGTGAAACCCTAGATCCAAAAAGAGGCTCAAATTGAGCAAGAATGAGCAAATTGAGGCAATAGGAACATGAGCTAACCTTTTATAGCAACCTCCTCCCAAGAAATGAAGATCAAAACCTCCCCCCTTGTATTTTGGCAAATCTGGACCTCCAAAATCACCTACAATGGAAGGTGGCTGCGAGCTACAGTCGGCTCGGGGTGGAAGAAGGGGGTATGTATACAAGATAAATCACAGGCGGTAAGTAAGGCAAACCGTCTGTAGTAACCGTTTTGCACTGGCGGTTGGCTTAATCTAGCCGCCTGTGTAAATTTGATATTTACACAGGCGGTTGTACTAAGCCAACCGCCTCCACAGGCGGTTGGTGGCCCTTTTTATACCACAGGCGCGTGGTAACTACAACCGCCCGTGGTCTAAAAAGGGAGCGCCAGCAATGGCCTCTTTTCTACTAGTGGCTGGTTTCGCAAAATTCATGTCTTTCGTGGTGTTTCTTGCTCGCCTTGCTTCCATATGATGTTTCCAAGACTTCTACAGTGTTTCTAAACCATCTCTGAGCAACTCTAAAGGTCATTTTATCACCTGTTGGCATGTGTGATCTAGATTAATAGTAGAGAAGCGCTTCAGGTTGATTTTTGGATATAAGCCTATTTTTGAAAGTTTTTTTATTGGCTCCCATTCAAACCCCCCATTGTTGTATGGGTCCTTAAAATATTAAATATTAAAATAAGTAAATTTCTTTCATTCATCCCTTACTCTCTTGCACTTTTGTCCGTCCCTCACCCCACAGTGCCGCCCCTCTAGCAATGTCGCTCTCTCTATTTATATCTGTTCATCCACCACTTCGACACAGCTACACCACCCTCACATAGACACACCTCTTTTAGGTCACTCAATATGTCATCACTAACTCTCATCATTTGGAGCTGGCAGACATTTGTTGGCGTATATTGCACCACTTATATATATCAGGATCTAGCTCTATGGTCAATGCTGCTGCAACTCAACATGTGTCTGAGTCCATCCGCACGAACCATTCCACAACTATGAATCAACAAATGCACCCCCACAATTCAAATTAACAGTTCATTCTACCAGGAAGTGGTCGGTGTAAAACAATGATTTTTTGAGTGCTAAGAAGAAACCTAAGTACTGGGTACGATGTGAAGGATGCTAGCAGGATGTCCACTGATTCCATCAATCAACTATACATATATCATCAATTTCTCGGTTTTTGTAAACACACACTTGAAGGAGCTTTTTTGGAACCACCATCTTTTAGGAGCTACTATCACCATTGCCATTAGTTTTTTCTTGCCAAAGCCTCGATCCGAGCATTGTAAAGAAATACCATCATGAATCTAAGGAGGCACCATGCACAACTTGACAAGGACACGTGAGTTCTGGCAGAACATTAATATCTGAATAGAGTTACTCTCTGCAATATTGAACTAAGGTGTTTAGCAATGGGAAATCTAAATATACTTTGCATCAGTTTTACAAATATACTGCAGACACCTATGACATTTGACGTTCAAGCTCAAAATTTAGTCTATAACACAAACACCTAGTATACCCCCTGTTCGCCCAAACAGTCGTTTAGCCCGTGTACACACCATTTAAACACTACACGGTGTTTCTATTTAATCGGTGTTTTTGACCATTTAAAAGGTCATTTAACCCGTTTAAACATCTGTTTTGCCTGAAAAATGGACTAAACGGCAGGTGACCGACTGTTTACCATTTAGTGTTTAGAAGTATACCTTGACATTATTTTAATTTCTATTTACACTGTAAGTGGTGATACTAAATATCATTGATTAGCATAGATGCCAAGTTACTAAATATCATTGATTAGCATAGATGCCTCATAAACCAGAATTTTCTACTTCTCCAAGTGAAGTGGGATTCCCCTACTGTTTTACTATTTAAAATTTAGTATAAATTTTTTCTAGTAAATGCGTCCTAGTGAGGATTTCCATATGCTATGACTAGTAGTAGTATTTTAGTACTATTTAAAAATACTAGGAAAATTCCACCATTTTGGTAGGGATCAGTGTTTGTTTTTATACACCTTGATTAGTTGCTTTTCTTATGTGTGGCGTGTGCATGCTCTTTTTGAACATATATTGAGCTCTTAACAAATGACAATCCACAATTATTTTATTGCACGAAACCTTTAATCAAATGCTAATCACTGGAAAATGTATTTTTGTACCTAGTACTTGCAGCTAGATTCTTTCGTGCATGTCAATACGTGGGCACATGGTTCAGTTGCCAACAAGAAACGGTGGTTGCATCTAGGAGCCCTCCCAAAGAGGGCCTAAACCTGGCCACAGCATCAACACCATGTTGGGGCTTCTGTTGGTGGCAGTGAAGGTAGAACTGGACGATGATGACGACCTTCAGTTGGCAATGCCTAGTGCTTCAATCGCATTCAATAAAGATGGCGGATGGGAAACCCTAAATCGACATGGTCAGATAAACTCATTCTGTAATCTAATATACTTTACTTAGGATATGGCCAACCTGTTAAAAATCGACTTATTACCTAAAGAAATGGTTAGGTAAATCCAGTAGAAAGACATGCAAAGGCTTGAAAAGGAATAAGTTTATTTTCTAGTTCAAAGGTCAAGGTCCTCTAAATACACTCCTCAATTAATGGGGTCTTTTTGTGCAGGATACCCATTTAAATGTACTCTAAACTAATGCCCTAACAACACTGCACCAACTGCAGTGGTTACAGAAAGTTGACAAATATATTCATATCGGCATAACTCTTACATCTCAGAGTTAAGATGGTACAGAAACTAAGGCCTTCCACAACGTTGTGCCTAAGTAGTGCCAAAATAAGAGAGAGAAGATTGAGGCTCTACTCCATACACTGCAACCAGTGATGCTATCTTTAACCGGTGCTTCAAAATTCTGGAGCGGTGCATCTACGTTCACCGGTTTCTAGATATTAAACAATATTATTTTACTGATGTACTGATCTGTCGCGCAGGAACTTGGTGTTGCCATAATATTTTATCCTTATCGTGTGGGCCTAGACCAAAGATGGTTTCGATGCCTGTTTTTGAGTACATTGCAACACTTCAAGCACGGTGCTCATTCTGTACCTTGGGAATCACATTTGTTTGGAGCATTACTCTACGTTGTGGAAGGCCTAAGAAGTTGACGCTCAGAAAATTAGAAGTTCAAGCAGTACAGAGCAAACCAAAGTTCAAATAAAATAAGTAAACACTCTCTCCGTTCCAAATTATAAGTCGCTTTGATTTTTTTGGTATATCTATTTTGCTATGTGTCTAGATATATTTTATATCTAGATGCATGATAAAATGGATATACCAACAAGGTCAAAGCGACTTATAATTTGGAACGGAGGGAGTAGAACATTGTTGGCAAGCAGCAAGCAGCACTTCCAACTTCTAATAGAAGTTCAGAACTTTAGTACTAAACACTTGTAACAAAATTTAAACTCGCTGACAATTAGTATTAAGCTTCTTGCTTTAGCCCACTGAAGAAACAAACATCGCCCAAAAATTAATCAGTCAGCTTAAGAGTTACTCCCTCCGTCCCAAAAAGAAGGTCGTTCTCGCTTCCCGAAAAATCATTGCCGGCAATTTTTATAAATACTAAATATCATCGATTAGTATCATAATTAGTATTATTGGAAAGATCTTTAGATCTAGTTTTTTAACAAATTTATTTGGAGATATAAATATTGTAAGTATTTTCTATAAATCGAGTCAAATTTGTGGCACGAACACCCAAAACGTCATCCTTTTTGGGACGGAGGGAGTAAGACCCACACACTGTGTAGCTTCATACGAGTATCATATATATCATACCTAAAGTATCAAGGACAACGGTGAAGTAGTATTGTAATTCATCCTGAAGTGAGGAGCGGAGTGATGTGCGTGATGGTCAGTTTCTGCTCAAATGGCCTCATTATTTATTGTTCAAAAGCAAGCATGCAGACAGGACACTTGCCAACGAGCATCTGAAACAATTGAAAATAGTGGGCACTTCGATAAGTAGTACTCACAAAACTATGAACGACTGTCATGGTGAATTTTTCAATTTATCATACCTTCCTAGTCTACGCTTTCGGCTTTAGGGGATTCTTCAGGCAGAGAGGATACAGGATGGCTATTCTCTAGTCCATCTTCAGAGAAATGACGATGCAGACGTGGTATCGTCTCATATTACACATAGTGGTAACAGGATGCAACCGCAAGTATATGAGAGTCATGAGACTTTGTGCAAGGGACAGTACCTTTCCAAGAATTTGTTTCTGCCACCTAGTACTCACAGGTTCTTATGTCTAGTGTTTACTGTATCTGTTTTTTTTTTTGAAAAGTTGTTTACTGTATCTGTTAATGTCGGCAATGATCTTTTCCTTGCTACTTTGCACAAACTAACAGAAAAAGAAATGAAGGGAGAAGGATGACTCTCTTGGGAAATATCATCGCTTAGCAACTGCATCAGATGCCTTTCCAAATGCATATATTCAATTAAAAGAAATAAAAAAAGGGAACAACTAATGCGACTGCATCAGGTGCTGCTTGAACGTTTCCAAATGCATATTCAGTTAAAAGAAATAAGTAAAAAGGAACAACAAATGTGAGCTCTACACCTTACAGTACACTGATCTTGATTAGATCACAAAAACTCAATGACAAATGATGTCTGTCTAACTAACGCTTTTGGGTCAATATAATTTCCAAACTAATTGGGAATTTAATAACCCATATTTTCCACAGTCCACACCAAACATAACTACTCCATTAAATTATCAGACCCACTCAAGAATAATCTCCCCTGTTTCCATAGCCATGGCAATTAATGGGGCCAGCAAGACCTCCACGGCAGCAATTTGTTTTTGTCATTGGTCTAACACTCACTAGTACAGAAATGCTCTGTACTGGTGGAATATTTTTACTGGTGGTTTTGCCAACCGCCAGTGGGAAAGACCAGTGAAAATGGCCTTATTTTTTTACTGGCGGTTGTTTGAGAACCGCCAAGTAGAAATCAATTTCTACAGTGGGTTCTCTTAAGGAACCGCCTCTAGAAATCGCTGCCCGTAAAAACATAAAAAAAATAGCAAAAAAATATTTTTTTAAAAAGGCAAAAAATATTTTTAAAACCGAGGAAGGTATTTGTGTCTATATCTCATTTACCACCGCACCACACACTCACTTGTGTCTATATCTCATTTTTGTTCCCCACATATTATACAAACCCCGACGGAAAATTGAATATTTGAGGGTCCAAACGAATTCAAATGAAAAAATGTTCAACTACAAAGTTTTATAACTTTTTGAGATCTACAACTTTCATTTAGAGTGTTTTCCATCCGAGGTCTACAACTTTTCGAGATCTACAAAGTTTCATAACTTTTCGAGATCTACAACTTTCATAACTACAAATGAAAAAATGTTCAACGGAAAATTTCATTCGTAGTTTTTCATAAAAAGATGATTTCAAATGAAAAAATTGTCAACTACAAAGTTTCATAACTTTTTGAGATCTACAACTTTTATTTTGAGAGTTTCTCCATCCGAGGAAGTTTGAAAAACTCAAAAAATTAATTTCAAATTATTTCTCTTGGGCGGTTCTCTTAAGGAACCGCCAAGAATCATTTTCTACTGGCGGTTGCTTAAGAGAACCGCCAGTAGAAATAGTCGATTTCTACCGGCGGTTGCTTAAGAGAACCGCCAAAGAGAATAGTCGATTTCTACTAGCGGTTGCTTAAGAGAACCGCCAGTAGAAATGAAACGCTAGTGTCAAGAGAAATGGTTTGTGTACTAGTGACTATAATGTACTAGATTCTCTAATTTTCGTTCTTGCCTTATTTTTCAGCAACTTATGCTGCATCATTGCATGGCATCCAAATCTTTTCCATTGGCGATCAAGATCTCAAAAGGAAAAACGTCATGAAGCCATAGGAGCTATCCATGCCTTTCTCATGGGGATTAAAATAACTACGACAGCACAAGCGATGTGTTCTGTTGGTTTGACGGCTTTGTCATCACCTTGGGTGATGTCGATTCAGCATGGTAATCGGTAGGTGGTGATATGGTGCTTGTGAAGCAATAGTGGTTGTATACTGGCAGAGATCTCAGTCGTAGAGTAATGCAACGGTTTAAAGTTGTAGTGAGGCGGTGCGAGTCGAGGCCAAAACCCAACCAGCCGCTGCATGCTGTCGTTTTTGTTGTTAGGTTGCTGTTTGATGTCTGGCCCTTTGAAGGTATTGTTGCTCTGAAAGTGTACACTATGGTTTTCTTCTTTTCAATAAATCAATTAGTCGACAGCTCTCATGCTTGTAATGCCCTCTGTTTGTAATTTAGCAAAGCTTAATTATAGTTGTTTCCTTTATATCAAATTTAGTGGGTTTGGCCCATTGTTTCCATAACTGTGCATGACAGATGAACATTTATGTGTATTGCATGAAAACAATTAATTTGCATCATAGATTATCATCTTCACAAACAAGTTTAACTCCGTTTAGAGGAATTGAAATCTACTTAATAAACTAGGTCATTTGGCTTGAATTTGACACTTCACCACTTCTAAAGTTTATATATAAGCCTATGTTAAATTCATAGGGTGAAAGATGGAATTTGATTCTATACAACATCATGCTATGTTTCTACTTTGTAACTTGTAATACACTCTTCAACTCGCTCTCCTACGATAGAAATACAACATATAAGTATCCCTCGTATAGCCAACAATAATATATAAATATAATCGATATGCATCCGTATTAAATAAATTCAATTCTAAGGAACCAAACAGGGCTATGATTTCACCTGTAACAAAAAGCAGCATGGGTATATATGTTTGCTAGCTTTGTTTTTTTTTTTCTCTGATACTGCCTCAAACACACCGCCACTTACAATCACAAATAAACCAAAGAAAATGTTTGAACTTCCTAGAGAAGAGAACTCCCAACAGTTGGTGCTCTCTCGATTGTGATCCATTCCTCAAATAGTAAGATGGTTGCGATCGCTTAAATAAAAAAGACACGCCCTATATATTAGATTATTATTCCATTATTGCATGATAACTATGTTTATATTTTTTACAAACAACTGGGAGCAATTTTTTTTAGAGTTCAAGGGCGCGATCACCCCGGCCTTTTATTAGCATAAAAGACCATAATCCATCCATTACAGTATTGAATAGGGTTCCAGCTACCCAGGCACACATCCGAACTGGGCAGAAATCACAGAGAAACAGTGCCAGCACGAAGACGGACTTTAGCTATAACTAACATCACTCAGCCGCTAACCTCAGCAATAGAAATCCAGAGACTGAAAATACAGAAAAATCACATCAGGATCATATCGACTCCAGGGCTTCATTAAGCGAGCACCACCACGGTCTTCCTGGAAGTTCAGCATCTATCTCCATCTTTTCCAGTCTTGTGTCTTTTTTCACCAGGGAACAGATGTCCTTCTTCACCACCATCTTCAGTCCCGGAAAGGAATCCAGAAGATCTTCTTGGCTTCCGCTTTGATCATATTTGTATATGCCAGCAACTGCTCTCTCTTTTCTTGAGGGCAGAGCACAGTCCAATTCTGGAGCACACCACCTATCCTGAAGAGCAGTACTTCCATACTCCTCCATTCTGTATGCTGAAAACAAAACTCATTCCTGAGTCTCCAAAGACACCACAAAGCTGCAGAAGTAATCATATTAACTACAACATGTTTCTTATTGCTCAGCCAGTATTTACCAATACCAACCAAGCTATTGTCTATCTCAATCTTGAGAACTTCAGAAATAACAGACCAGCAATTTTGTGCTACAACACAATCAAAAAATATGCTGAATAGATTCTACTTCTGAGCAAAACAAACAACTAAGGTCTTCTACTTTCCTTCTTTTAGCTAGGTTGTCTCTAGTTAAAGATCTGTTATAAACTAATAACCAAAGAAAAAACTAGACTTTGGGAGGGATTTTAAGATTCCAGACAGCTGGTACATGAACAGGTTGTACTCCTCTAAAGTTAATAATCTTATATAAGGATTGAGAGGAATAATACACTCCATTAGAGGAAATAGAAATATCTCTAACAACAGTGCAATTACCGATAACAAAATTAAAAGTACCAATAGGAAATAGGAAAATTAAAAATGAATATCTTTAACAGTGAACCGACAGGAAATAACCGATAAGGATAGAGCAACGGAGAAATAAAAAACTGCTTGACAGCTTACCATGAAAAACAATTATCCTGATCGATAGTACTTGGCCGACAACAAAATAGAAAATTTGACGTATATCTATATATAAATCTATTGCAAAGGCCTCTTGCGGGTGTAGCTCATTAGTTATTAGTGAATTTTGTGCTTGTAGCTCAGATTAGAGCTATGTTGTGACTTGGGGCATCGAGTGGGGAATATGGTGTTATAAGTGTATAAGTGCAAGGAAAATGGCACCCGACATAGGCTATGAAGTTGATTTCGTGTTTCATGAGCAACATGGTCATTTCAGCTAAAATTGTTTCTAAGCACACAAGAAAATGATAAAAAATAGATAAGTAACTTAGATTTAGATAATATGAAAATTGGTATGATCAACACCTTAAGTAAGACATTAGAGCTACTATAGAAGACCTAAAAGTAATGCTAGAAGTCCAAGACACAAGATAGAAGAAGCCCAGATAAAGGCACACGAAGAAAGGAAGTTGAACACATGCTCACTGCATGCACCGGTATTTTCATTCTAAATTATTAGCAGTTCCCGCTTCTAAATTATTAGCAGTTCCCGCTAGTTTCTCTAATTTCTCAGATCTATGATACATTTTTGTAATTAATGAATAAAACAACAATAATAAATAAATAATTCCATATTGTTCCATATCTAGAACTCGGCACTCAAGAAAGAAAATGATGTGCGCACAGTTTTGTTTTTCCTGTTCCTCTCTCCCATCTATCTAGTAGGACGTGGACTCGTGGTCCTCGTGGAGTCCGAGTATATATAGGTGCACACACATCTCTTTTCTGGCCACAGCTACTCTCTTTGCTCGGGGACCCTGATAAAGCATTAGGATTTAGGCGGGAAGCAACACACAACAAGGTATATATATACTCACTCCGGATCTGGGCGATGGCAGGTGGCAACGGCACTCTGCTGCTGCTCGCATTCCGCGTCGTCATCCTCTGCTGCGCGCTCACCGCCACGGCCACCACCTTGCTCCCGCTCGTCGCAAGGCCATGCGCCTACTCCCTGCCAAGAACCATCCTCGCCGCCACCGGCCTGGACCCTCACCTCATCTCCTGCACCGACGACGACGGCTCCAAGTCCAATGCCCAGCTTTCGGAAGGCGGCGGAGGCAGCAACAAGCCCGGTAGTAATGGCGGCGGCAGGCCCATTGTCACCGACCTGCTGTCGTGCGGCGATCCCGACCTCCCATCCCACGCTCTCCCGCCGTTCCGCTGCTGCCCGCCGGCGCCGCCGTCGGGCGCTCCCGCCGTGTCCAACTTCACGTTCCCCGACCCAGGCGAGCCGCTCCGGACGCGGTGGCCGGCGCACGAGGCGGCAGACAGCGTCGCCAGGTACGCGCGCGCGGTGGCGCTGATGAAGGCGCTGCCGGAGTCGGACCCGCGCAGCTTCTACCAGCAGGCCAACATCCACGGCGCCTACTGCGCCGCCGCGTACCGGCAGGCGGGGCGGCCGGAGCTGCCCCCTGCAGATCCACTACTCGTGGCTCTTCTTCCCCTTCCACCGCGCCTACCTCTACTTCTTCGAGCGCGTCGCGGCGAGGCTCCTGGGCGACCCGGGGTTCGCCCTGCCGTTCTGGGGCTGGGACGTGCCGGAGGGGATGCGGGTGCCGCCGGAGTTCGCCGACGTGTCGTCCCCGCTCTACGACCCGATGAGGAACCCGGACCACGCGCCGCCCAGAGTCGTGGACCTCGACTTCGCCTACGTCGAGAAGAATTGCACCGACGAGGAACAAATCCAGCTCAACCTCCGCATCATGTATAAACAGATGGTGACCAACGCGCCGCTGCCGTCGCTCTTCCACGGGCAGCCGTACCGCGCCGGCGACCGGGAGAAGCCGGGGGCAGGAACGGTGGAGCTGAGCCTGCACAACATAATCCACCGGTGGTCCGGCGACCTCTCGCGGGCCAACCACGAGGACATGGGCGCCTACTACTCCTCCCGCCCGCGACCCCATCTTCTACCCGCACCACGCCAACTCCGACCGCCTCTGGGAAGTCTGGCGCGGCGGCGCCAGCGACAGCAACTGGCCGCGCCACGCGGACTTCACGGACCCCGACTGGCTGGACTCGTCGTTCCTCTTCTACGACGAGGACGCCCGGCTCGTGCGAGTCACCGTCCGTGACATGCTCGACGTCGGGAGGCTCCGGTACGCGTACGCCGAGGTCGGGCTGCCGTGGCTCAGCGCGCGGCCGCCCGTCGTCACCCATGGTGACGACGTGAGCCGCGGAAGAGGCCCGCCGCCGTCCGTCCGCTTCCCGGTGTCGCTCGATGCTGCGGTGACCGCGGAGGTGAGCCGGCGGCCGGGAAAGCCACGAAGGCAGGGGAAGGAGGAGGTGCTGGTGGTCGAGGGCATCGAGGCCGACGCCGCGGGCTTCGTCAAGTTCGACGTGTACGTGAACGCAGTGGATCACGAGAAGGTCGGGCCGGGCGGCCGGGAGATGGCCGGAAGCTTCGTGTCCCTGAAGCACCCCGGCAAGGTGGTGGTGCGGACCAGCATGAGGGTGGCGCTGAACGAGCTCCTGGAGGACCGGGGAGCCGAGGGAGACGACAGCGTCACGGTGACGTTGGTGCCAGTGGAGGGCAGGGTCAGGATCGGAGGCCTCAGGATAGTGTACATGACTGAGTGAGGTTAAAATTCCAAAACTGTCAATTTACCACTCGCCTGGGCAAGATCTCGTCAGTTCACACAGTCTATTGTATTATAATGACCCTCTGAAGGTAATAAAAAAAGAAATGTTACTTTCCCAAAGAAAAGAAATGAGTAGCCACTTTTTGAGTTTTCTAAATATACGAAAGCAGAAATATCAAAGATTTACAGAAACCTTGCGGCCAACAAAATGGGGAAAGTGATAAAAAAATAATTGGAATAAACAAAACGTTACAGTTACGAAAACTACAGCTGAAATACCACGTGCATCAGGGCAAGCAACACGAAGTCAGCTTGGAAGTCACTTGGATTTCGGAGGCGCCCAGAATTGAATTGCACTTACAGCTCATCTTACTGGTGCATATTGCACTTAGAGATGAATCCCTTATGCTTATTCACCTTGCAAACAGTATAGCTGGCGGATATTCCCTGAAGCTGAAACAAGATTAAAAAAAATTGTTAAATAATCACTCAAGCATTTCACTCAAATTAAAATGAACATGCATTTGCGTTGGACAAGATTCCAAATGGTGCGGGATGTGAAAAGTGAGGTGACATCTAGTTCGTGGGAAATGGAAATGAGACGGGTGGATATCATAGTTTGCAGGAAAGGAAATGAGCACATGTTTTCTGTCAATAATCCGTTGGAAGGGAAGGGTTACGACCGGAATACAAACTATGACCTGTATACGCTTCCTTATCAAGCTCAGCCGCAGCATCAACAAGGCACACTGCGCTGGTGCCATTGCCTCCGCAGCACGGGCGCTGCTCTTTCACCTCCATCCATGTGAGCTGGACCCAGTACACACCTCCACTGCGACTTCTTCAAGGAGAGTGCTGGCCCCAGTCCACCTGCCCAGCCATGCCCACGCAGCTTGCTGATACCTTGCAGAGCTCAAGCAGAAGCAGCTTGTGACGCCTGGCTGAGCTTGAGTATAAGAAGCAACTCACATACGCCTTGCCAGCCACTGCAAGGATGCCAAGAAACGTGCCGAAGCAGCCACCTACCACATCAACACGAGCTCAAACTATTGCAGCAGCCAGCAGCGCAAAGAGCCGCTGGATCTTGGTTCCCCGCAGAGCTGCCCACCCATGCCAGGGATAAGACAAGACAAGTGGTGCATGTTTGGTGGGTGCCTGGGTGGAAGCAACAAAATGGTTGGCGACAATATTCTTAGGGAGACCCAATTCTCTCTTCTCCATTTTTATTTCTTTGTTTTGACTTAATCCCAAACCAACCTAGTGCGTGCAAACAAGGAAATGGTCTAGAAACTTTCTATCCCTATCCCAAACCCACCAAATTACAACCAATTCATAACCCTATCCCAAATCCAAACCGCATCCAAACACTACCCTAGCCCCTAGAGTCATCACTACTAATCGCTGGGTTCAGTTTACAACTTCTGAAGTAGGCTTGAAAGATCACATGACCAACTAAAGTAAATGACCAAGCAATCTCAACACTTGAATCAATGTGCTTAGTATTTGAATGTATAGCTCAGAGATGATCAAACAACAGCCAAGGCAAAACCATCTTGAAGAATCTCCCTAGAGTATCCCTGATCATGTTTCAAAACTCCAGAGCTCAGGATGTTCAGAATCCCAACAAGGTTAAATACATATTTCTGGTGGTTGATACTACTAGTGTCTAGTAATGAACACGCAATTTGCAAGCAATCAACAACACAAGATTGGAAAAAAGAAATCTAGCATGAGTCAACTTGAGCTAAGGTTGTAGGTGGACTAATAACTACAGAAAAACAGCAAAACAGAGATACAAAAGCCATGTAGGCACCAACCTATCATCACAGATTCACAGTTGTATCAGAGCATGTAACTTACCGTATAACCAATCTTTGAATTGAGCATGAAGGGCACATGCCAATTCTTTCTTCCGGTTATCATCGATCTCCAGCTCCCGAATATTCTTTTGAATATCTTCCAGAGAAGCATGCTGAAAATGTAAAATAGGTTAAACTTCAGAAAGATGTGCAAATACTTTAATTCTGCATAACATGCTCAATAATAGGCTACTAAAAGGTACTAGACAATAAAATAAAGAGAACTAATCAAACTGCTGGCAACAACATTGGGGCAATGAGGACATCAAATCCAATGATCCAGCAATGTACCTTATAACCTTATAGGTCACATATATGCCAGGAATTATATATTTATTTTTATTTCAAAGCATAATGCTACTTAAATTAGAGTAGTGATTACGAAAACAAAACAAATCGAATATTTTTATATCAACATCCATGTATTAAAATAAACAACTAAATAACTTGCATCTTTCAAGCTATCCTCATCTCAGGACACCATGGAATTTTGATTCTATGAACATTGTAGAAATATAAATAGCAGGTGCTTATCCTAATTGAATTCCCCAATCTCGTAGAATTACATCAAGGTAACTGTTCTAATATAATGTTGCAAAAATCCCCCTCCCCAGATTAAGCATTTCTGACCTAAACAACTACTATTAGAAAGCTATATACAAATGTTTGCTGTCACTCGAAATATATACCTTTTTCCTTTGGGATGCCCAATAAACTTCAGGCAAGGTAAACGGATTGTATTTGGTAGGTCCTTCTACTTCAAACCAACTAGGAATCTGCATAGAGAATTAGCTGTCTGTCAGCTTTTTTTTATTTTGCAAGAAAAAATGCACACTAAAGTCATTCCAAATGCATGAGATGTACTTCTTACAGAACCACAACACAACATATCACCACCCATAATTGGGTGAGGAAAATATTTGGAAGCTAAAACTTTGTAAATTGATTGATCAATTAGTAACAACACAGTACACTAAAATATGAATCCAGGTTCCTACTCCAGCTGCTATGGACAATAGTACTGCAAAAGGTTAAGTAACCTTATTAATGCAGATGCATCAGATGCAACATGTTGTCAAAGCAAGAGATCTGTTCATAATAAAATGCATACTTTTTTATTGCATTTGAGTTTTTTTTCAAGTCTAGCGCAAGATAACAATAATGTAGGGAACATATAGCTCACATACCAAAAAGTTCGTAAATAGATCAGGATCTAGACAAGTGGCAGACTCAGCCTGGACATCAGAAACCCCAGCAGGATGTGATAACGAATCATGCGGATCAACAACTCCCAGCACAAAAGGTTGGTCCCACTTGTTGACATTAGGATCCACACCAACTTGTGCCAAATGCTCCCCGAGTTGTGGATAATAAGTATTAAATGGGGCAACCTGTTAAAATACAAAATGAAGTACTCAAGCTGTTGAAATTTAAAGTACATGCATTGCCATGTTTCAAAGCAGAGATTCTTGAAATCAAAATGAATAAATAAAATCACAAACTTAGGTTGGTCATGTTTGACAGACCAGAACCAGAGGCCGAAGAGAACACGTCCAGTTCAAGTGGCTAGACAGTTTGTTTAGGATTTGTTGAGAGTTTCTTGGAATCATAGTAGCTTAGTTTATGAGAGTTTTAGTTAGTTAAGATAGTGAAGATGGAGACTACGTATGCAGTTTATAATCAAATGAGCTAAGCAATTAAGAAATTAAACTCAATTTCCTTTCATCCGGAGCCTTCAGTTCATCGACACTGGCACCACGGCACCCAACTTCAAGCGCTCGGTTACTCATCCCCTCCATACGTAAAACCTACGTCCACACTACTATCCATCCGCAGGCCGTGACCAGGTTCAACATATTATTTTAGTAAATCTGAACCCTACTGTTTTTTACCTTCACTGTCCATGATGGTCTTTATCCTTTTTATACCAAGGTGAATATTGATACATTATGGATTACTATATACTGAACATCTGATGAGGGAAAAAAGGCACAGATGGAAGAGCAAAACTCACTTGTAATTTATGGTTGTCCCCCACAATAAGTGGTTGGTGATTTACTCCCAAATAGAAGATACATTCACGACAATTGCCAATACAAATTCGTTTTGAAGCTGCAATAATTTGTACACGTTCACAATGCTCCACTTTAACAACCTGATAACATAGAACATCTTTTGGCTCAACACAAGATAAGGTGACAGATACTTAAAGGTGAAAACTATAGAATAGAATTCTTATTGAAAAGGTGTGCATTGGAATATAAAGTCATCCTGGAATCCCATAGTCTTACGTAGTAAAATTATATGAAACATACCTTACCAATAGCACCAAGAATAATGGTAGTGTCAGAACATCCGTAGATGGTTGCGTACTTAAGTGGGGCTAAAATGTAAATGACAGAATCATGGCAGTTCAAAACCTACAAAAACATTATTTCAGTGTCATTTATCACTGCCAGCTGCAGGTTCAAAATTCCAGTCTTGAAGGCATAACATGGAAATACAAAAGGCATAGGACAACAATCTTTAGTCTGTCTTCAGTTTCTGTTGTCCACAAAAAAAAAAAAAAAAAAAAAAAAAAAAAAAAAAAAAACATACCTTTATCGAATGCCCTTTCAGGTCTGATGCTTGTTTGACAACTGAAGTTTTAGAGCAACCCTCCACAAATGATGCATTTCGGTAGTATCCAGGATAGTTTGCTGCAGAAGTGCCAGTTGGTGAGCTGCTATGGATTCTTGTATTCGTGACAGCATCAGACATTGTGACATCAGGATCAAACGCATTATGTTGGCTGTTTTCTTTTGCCGCAGACTTCTCTGCCATAAACTCTAATGCTGAAGCTATGTGCTGCATTATCCAATCATGTACCAAAGCAGCAGGTACAGGAGCAGCAGGCATGTCTGGATCTGAATTCGCAAAAAAGGTAGCTGCTTCGCTTAAAGGAGTTCCTTCAGAGAGCTGCAACAAAAATCCAAGGTGCTCAAAAGTCTCCATTGTCAATACCTGCATATAAAGCAATACTTAGCACTTGGTGAATCTTCAGAGTAAGCATATCTACCACAATACATCCATGGTATTTTTCTTCAGAGTAGAAACATTACAGCAGAATTGTGGATGTGTTCTGCAATGGTAATTAATCGATCATCCAAAACTACTCACCAAAATCTTTGTTAAGTACTTCATATATTTTGAGAAGATTAGAAATCTATATTTTGCAATCTTCATGTACCAAAATGTGGTCATGTGAGGTCACATCATGATCAACAGCCTACAGGAGTAAGGTACCTGATTCATCTAGATCACAAAAAAGAGATCCTTGCTATCTCATTATATCATTTTACCTCACTAGTAGCAATCACTATCAAGCTGGAGCCACAGGTAGTTTCCACCATTTTTAGCTCATTCATAAGCATAAAGGACAAAAATTTGTAAAGTAAAATATTTCGGTAGTTCACAATGCATATCAATCGAACTGCCTGAAAAATGTGAAAACAAAGCTATATGGTACTCATAACTATGATCCACTACAGAAACAGTTGACAGTTTCTGGTGCTGCAGTCTCATGTTTGATGTCCAAAATGATAATCAAGAGCTTCAGTTTTGAATACTTTCAGGTGTGACAATGACAGCCTAGCATTGTTCTCTAAAATCTGCACACACCTTTGCCTCCATTGATGTTAATCAACTTAAATAACTATATCGCTTAGAGAAACAGCAAAGCCAAAAACTAACCATAGAATCATCTCCCTCTCCATCAACAGAATCTGCTAAAAGTGTTAGAATGTTGGCCATATGCTTTTGTAAATACGATAATTGATGAGTTTCTTCATCTGCTTGTGAAGGCATAAAACGGCGACTATTGCTGCGTATAAACTGCAAAATGACAAACATATGTCTAAGAGTTGACAAATAAGAAGTAAAAGTTGTGTCTCCAACTCTCCATGGCAATAGAATAGATCTTGTTACTTGCAAGAATGGCAATAACAAAAACAAAAAAAAATGAGGGTGTAGTAGCAATCATGAAAAAAGAGGACAGTAAAACACTGCAATGTTTGAATAGCTCACATTTCATGAAAGTTCTTTCATATTTGTATTGGAGAAACCAGTAGTACAGTACAGGAGAGCATTTGGAAGGAAAATATAAATTATAGGTAGTATAGCCTTTCTGAAAACAGACATGATTACATAATAGACTAGAATCAGTTAGAAATAGAAAAACTGTGCATCAATGGTGGCAACCATATTTTGCAGTGCAGTATTTTGCATTACTCAAGCCTTATAAACAACTTTCTCAGTTAGTCAGTAAATAAAATCAGACTTGTTATAGGCTAAAAGCAGTGGAACAAAAGTGTTATTTGTAGATTGTAAACAAGCTGGAGAAATTTCTTAATTTTACATCTTTCTGGGATGCTAATGTAAGCATCAATTTTTGTGGCATATCTAACTTACAGTCTTACAGCACTTTTAGAAAGAAAGAAAGAAAGAAAAAAAAAAAAAAAAAAAAAAAAAAAAAAAAAAAAAAAAAAAAACTAAGATAGCCATAAAGTTGCAATGAAGAAAGAGCACGTTTATATATGCACAGTCCAATCAGCACTTTTACAAGTTCTATACCCCATGTGTCAATAAAAAGCAATTGAACAATCAAAATTTTAACCATTTATCAAATCATCAAATGCCCCATTTCCTACAAACCCTAGCAGTCATAAACTTTCATAGTCAGTAAAATGTATACCAAAGCTACAGGAAAAATATTCACAACAATGCATCTTCTTATACATTCCCATAACCAAACTAATTGGTGATTTCATCAAAAATAATGGTACAGAAATGGGAACAATGTAAAGCCTTCTCATGTTCTCATAATGAAGGTTGACACCTTTATTGATTGCTTAAAATGTACTTAAAACTGAAACCAGATATTAAGCATCATTTCATGAAACTATAGGTTACTGGCCATTTCCCTTTCAGGAATATATAATCACAATATTATTATTTCTCACTCTTATACATATGTTATATATCCGAGATCCATAATAAGCATACAATTTCGCACCAAAATCATTTTTTTCTTGAGAAACCACCAAAATCAATCTTAAGGGATCACTCTGTCGCTCTCCAATCCAACACATATACTAAACACAAGTCCGTAATAGACGCGGCGCCACAGGCCATAATACAGGGGGGCTATCGAACTAGCACCCGGGACGATGTGATCGGGGCCTGACCTGGATCGGCGATAGCGCGGAGAGACATCCATCGAAGGCGGAGGTGGAGGGCCAAACATCCGCGACGGCGGGCGAGTCCTTGTGCGAGCGCGGCACGAGGCGCTTGTAGGACTGGATGTAGAGGAAAAGAAGCAGGTCGCGGAGGTCGGCATTCCCCGCGCCGTCCTCGCCGAGCTCCGGATCCTCCGCGGGTAGCACCGCAGCGAGCGTCCCGAGCACCAGCGCCGCCTGCTCGGCAGGGATCTGCAGCGCCTCAGCGAGCGCTGCGGCGCCCACCCGCGGTCCCCCGGCGCGAGCCTCTCCTTCAGCTGGGATAGGGTTTGCGTCAGCGTGCCCTCCGGGAAGACCAGCTTGGGGATCGGCAGGAGCCCGTACTCAAATGCCTCCCGCCGCGGCCGGAGCGCTGGGGCGGGGGCGGAGGAGACTCCGCCGGCAGCGGCGGCGGCGGACGCCGACGGGGACGAGTTCAGGGGATCGTCGGCCATTGAGGGTCTGACCGACTGGGCCAGAGAAGGAGGGAGACAAACAGAGATCTGAGACTAGCTCTCCATATCCCTATTTTCGCTAGTTCTGGCACTTTTGGGTTAATATAAAAAAAAAATCCCGTTTCGAACACATAAAAAAGGGAGTTGCTAAATTACGGCCGGCCGTAATATAGCCTATCGCACGGCCGGGCCATTTTTAGTAAAAGGTGCAGTTATTATATACCTTTTTCGGCAACACCGCTAATCACAGGCTAGTTAGCGTTTTTCTGCCGTTTTCATGCTGGATTGTTAGCTTGCGCAGCCCAAGCACAGATACAGACTAGTAAGGTTTATGGGGAAAAGGGCAAACCAAATGTACTACAAGTATATGTTCACAAAAAAGAGCAAATGTATTCAGAAAAGAAAGACATGCAGTAAGCTTGTCATAAGACTGATAGGTTTTTTTGTCTGTTTTCCCATCGTAGAAGAATACATTTGTATCTACAGTTTTCTAAGCACAACATAATACACCTCCTTTTGAAAAGCACACATTTGCGCAACTTTACATGGCCTGCATCCTGAAGCTTCTCTGTACATACTTAATTTGTTTCTCTGTACATGGTTTGCATCCTGAATGTTAAAAAAAGAATAACATGTATCATAAATTTGTTGCTGGATGGAGATACAAAAGGATGTACTCCCTCCGTCCTTTTTTATTTGTCGCCGTGGGATGCGTGCCACAAGTTTGACTTGATTTATAGAAAATACGCACAATATTTATATCTCCAAATAATTTTGTTAAAAACTAGATCCAAAGATCTTTCCGATGATATTAATTATGATACTAATCGATGATATTTATTATTTATTAAAATTGCCGGCATTTATGTCTCGGAAAGCGAAGCGACAAATAAAAAGGGACGGATGGAGTACATGTCAAAAAGAACTTATGAAGCAAGAATAGAGGATGTTCCTAAAGCTTCTACTGTATTTTCTCAAGCAAATTATCATTTATTAGGCAACAGTGTCTTTCCAAATAGGCAATTATGTATTATGAAAAAAGTAGTATAGTATCTATATTCATTTGCAACCCCACCCCCCCACCCACACCCCATATTATGAAAAAAAGCAAGTAATAGGGTAACTAGCTCAATAATATATGGCAGCTAGTATTTCTATGTATGCTTAGAAATCAGAAACACACATGAAGCAAATATAGTAATGCTGTAGGGGATTGCATTTTCTTAGGCAATTTAAGTGTCACTCGTTAGGCAACAATATCATCCTAAGTAGACAATTTATGTATTCTAAAAAAGCAAGTATAGTGTCTATATTAAACCAAGCACAAAAAGAAACATTACTTGAAGCCCTAAACTGTTGTTGGACAGCCAATGTTGCTGCTACAAAATTACCAAGCACTCAAAAACAGCTAGTAAGTCAAGCAAAAGATTAAAAAATTCAATGCAAACACCAAGCAGATGCATAAGACGAAAGATAGGAGAACATGGGCAACCCGCTGCTCAAACCTAAAGTGAACCCAACATAAACTTGACTGACAGCAAAGGACTCTTTTTCTCTGCAGTCCAAAAAAAGAACCAAAAAAATGTTACTGGCATTTATTGTTTCCTATCCAATGTTATGCTAGGCTAAAGGGCAGCTACAAATAGTGCTACAAATAAGATCTGAAACACAGCTCAGACACTGACCAAACAACCAATATGTGCTTGACCCTCCTTGAAGTAAAGGTCCCAGAAAAGCTATCATCACAACTTGACAAGGACTAAGCTATGCTTCATAGTAGGATCATAGAATCTCAATTTAGCAAACATCCTTGTATCTCTGAATATGTGATGCAGAATAGATTTACTAGAAATCAGTTCAAAATAAACTTACAGTTATGATTGGTAGCTCAAGAAAAAAGTACTAAGTAATCAAGGCAAACGAGATCATCCCTAATGGCTTTAGTTCAGGTATATAGCAAGTCAAATTTGAAGCAATTGAGCCAACCGGGAAAAAACTTCACGCTGATATGCAACTGATATAATAGAAGCAATGAAAATACACACATAATTGCTACCACATTACTAATAATTTGCCTTACTAATGGTATGAAATTGCTTACTCGATTACTAATAAATTGCTTGACTAATAACTTGCCATCTTAACATGATATTGACCACCTATAGCTAATAGTGGCTATAGTAGTAGCGTGTGATGTAGTTATAGCTATCTAGAGTTGTATAGTAGATGCACCTGCTAGACTTCTTATTGAGTCTCACTTCAAACCTATTGGTTTGTTGGTTCAGGACAAGAAAAAAGTACTGTCCTACTTGTTCCGCAGATTTTTTGTTCCCAAGCATTTAGAGGACAGGGAAATGTCACCTATGTTAGGTTGGTTACTATCGATGCATGTCACTGAGGAAGAAAAAAACTCATGTATGACGAAGCCTAAATGCATGTGAAGATATGAACTTACCATATGGCAATGGTCTAGATTAGTGGTATGCCAAAATACATGTGAGATCTCTATCCTAACTATGTCGCCGTCCTGGATGAAAGTCTGAAAAATATTAGCAAAACTGCCTTAACAAATTGACAAAATTGCTAATAAAAACATGAAAAATTACTTGATAGTAAAAGGAGAATTGCTTTAGTGCAGATTTATAGTACAAGAACAATGGAAAGAAAATATGAAACTGAGGACACCAGAAGTTAGCCATATTAGCAAAGTGACAATGAATTTGTGCTTTAGCCTCCAAACAATTAGTTAACACAGAATACAAATCATGCATCTTTAAATTAGTTCAGAGCATTGTTGCATTCCAAAAAATGGATGATGTTAATTTTGTGTGAGCATGAGTGAATCATGGCATATTAGTTCAGAGTATTAGTTTATGAATGCACCAGCTGTTGCTTAGCGTAATGACAGAGGTAAGTACAGAGGACGGAGGGAGATGCATTGGCAATTGTAGGCCCTCAATCTCCCTGCACAGGTGAGCAATTAGCTCACCTACACACATACACTCACTCGCAGCTACGTACAAGAAGAGCTCTGGGAACAGAGCACACTCACAGCTCAAATTAGAAAATTGAAACTCTGAATGTGGCAAACTGAATTGCCTTTGCTTCATTATATTTCCTAATTCATATACATAATCTAGTATGAGTATCTCTGCATTCTCACCCACACACTTATCACTTATTAGTGCAGGCAGGGCTGCATGCAGGTTGCTACTGCTGGTGCAGTGCTACAGCTGGTGGGTACTACTACTGGTGCTACTCAGTTTTAAAGCATGGATACAGAGATTCATGGAACATTTGATGTCATAGTCAAAAGTGGGAAAAAAATGTTGTTAGTAAAGAAGCATGGGGAGGGCAGCAATACCCCTAATTTTGGACATTTTTAAATTTTAAATTTGACCAAATCTTAATAAAATTTATACATCATGGATACAATAGCTGGCTCTCTTTAGTTTGAAATGGGCACAGAAGCAAAGTAGATTGAGGAACATGACACATGTAAGAACCCACACACACTGTTACTATAAGCAACAGCTGTAACAATGGCAAAAGGAGAGAATTGCAGCAACAACATGCAAGAAGAAGTAAACAAGCATGGGGAAAGGGAACATGCCTTGGTTTGCACAACAGGTTCTACAACCATAAGAATATGAGGTCTCACTCCCAATTCACAGGAAAAATGCTAGAATATTTCTTGTGTGTAAATTCTACTACAATGCATTGATGCCTTTATAGAAGAAACTAAATTAGAAATAAATAATTTATCACCAAATTCACCGTACCACTTTGAATATCACTGGAACAATTGGCATTGTGCCAGTTCACGTAAATACTGTGTTCTCAATGTCTTCTGTGATTAAGGAATAACCTCCTCTCCACATCCTTCTTAAGATTTCCAGGGCTGCTTTTCAAGTGCCTAGTTGAAGATAGCATTAGCAATTTTGCCTTGAATTAATATATAGAACTGAGTAATCGAGCAAGGCTTCATATTTTAACAGTGATTCGATGATTGTTAATTCTTGTAATTCAGACAGTATCTGAAAAGAGTAAGACCATGATGAATCTTCAGAACTATCAGATGTGCAGTCCTTCATTCCTACTGAACAAAATATACTGAAATCCTAGCTGAACACAACGTGCTTGTACAGAACAATGAAACACCAAAGTGCAGGTCTATTCCACGCACTCACCTAAGCCAATCGGGATAGCTAAAAACACATGAGTATTTGGTCAAACTACAAGTATGAATTGAATCCCCAAGCAAGCTAGCACAAACTGGCCTAAGGAGCTCCGCTTCAGCCCTGTGAGGCTGTGACCATGGACGAGGCAGGGGAAATCAAAATCTACAACAAATCAACATTAAAATCAAATCTATTAAGTGACGGCGACTTGCCTCACAGCACCGCAGCGTCAAACGAGGCCGCCAGGGGCATGGATCCAGGCCATCGAGCCGTGGATCTAGGCCGCCCGTCCATGGACGCGGTGGCGCCCATGGTGCTGTCCAGGCGGCGTTGCGCGGAGGCGGCAGCAGAGAGCGGGAAGGGATCCTTCGATGTGAGGAGGAGCACTTCGTCGACCGCCGCGAGGATACCTCTGTTGGTGAAACTCGCCTCGGTGTCCCAGATGCCCCAAGTCGGCGTCAGGGGAGCGAGTCCACCGGAGCAGGCGTGCTCCACGAGGGCAAGCAGCTCCTCCTCCGCGGCTCCGCCTGGATCCATGACTGCGTGGGGAGAGACGAGGGAGTGGAAGACATGCGACGGAGCGGGTGGGCGGCCGTGCCGAGCGACAAGGCGAGTAGATGTGCGTGCGGTTGGACCAAAATACGGCCGGCCATCAAGAAGTCTTTACCCATAAAAAAATACAAAATGCAAGATCTCACACACAAAATTTGCCTAAAATGGAACCGTTTAAGTTAGTACAAAAATTGTTCAACAAACTTCGTCCAAAGAACTGTACAACGGAAACTAGTTATACGAGAGTTTAAGATACATCGTGTGGAGTTGTGGACCATGTCTTTAAGAGAAACAATTAGTTAGTGAATAAATTAGATTCTCAATTAAGAAATTGAATGAAAAGAGAATGTATCAATCAACTTTTACCCGGAGATGGTAACTCACAGTTCTATAGCATGTGTGAAATACAGAAAGCTTATAGGATTTATGGAAAATTTAATATGAATAATAAGATCAATTTCACTAGAAAAATGTTGGAACATTTTTCATGCATTCTAAATAGACCCTTAGTTATACTTGATAGCCAATATTCACCAACCGTGCAAATGGAAGGTTTGAGAAATGAATTAATAATTTGTAGGCAAAAGGACACTACACAATAGCCGTACCAAACAGTTTGGTACGAGAAGTTGTTTGGAGTTATTTTTGGTGAAAAAAGAGTAGGAGGAGCTGTTTTGGAGGAACCCTTGAGAAGAAGCCTTATTGAACAAGGTCCTAGTAAATTGTACATATAAAAGCAGGGACATGTTAGAGTTTGAATCGCTCCAGCTCGCAGCAACCACCGCTGCCACCATCCCGTAAACACTATTGTTGCCCTAGCCTACAACCCCCATCCATGAAGTTGCACGTCGCCCCTATATTGCATATTCTTCCTCCACACCCTCACGTTAGTCATGCTTCTAATGAGAGCGGCACCAATGGGCACAAGGAGCTTGGACAACGCGCGGCGATGAGCACAAGGAGCTTGAAGGGTGGCGGCGGCAAGAGAAAGAACCAAGCTCTATATCTGCCTTCTACATGTGGCCACCGCATGCTATCTTGTGTCACCCCAAGTCAGCCTTTCTATAGTCAACCACCAACCCTCCCAGGGCTCTCCCACCCATGCGTCACCCCCAAGGCCATTGCTAGCCGCTATTTGCGCCAGATCCTGTGATGACATTCCTGCATGCAGCCTCCCATACGACAGATCCGCTGGTCCCGACAAGCAACCCCCTCCCCATGGGCCTTCCAGGAGTGCCATTCGTAGCAGAGTGGGTCAGGAACAAGGGTTACTTGTCAAAAAAAATCATATCACAACAACAAAAAGGTTTTTTCCTTTATAGTAGGTGTTGATCTGCGCAACTTTGTTGCTACAGCTGCCACCGGTCATGGACGCTACTTTGTGGGTGCTGCTCACCAACTGGTCATAGGTAGGCTTCGCACATGGGGAAGCTCACTGCCATGAGGGAAGCTGACCATGGGCAAGGGCGTCCTTCAAGAAGTCAACCACCTGCCTCAGTACGGGCGCTAGGCTCAAACCCGACATCTTCCCATGTGCTACAATGCCATCAGCTGTGAAAAAGATTCAACAAAAGACAAACAAATCCACTATAGAATGGTAAAGGTGACCTCAGAAATGAAGATGAGGTTCAAGTGGAGAAAGGGGTCATTTTCGCCTAGGTTGCATGTACACCAGGCATCTACGTTGCAGGTCCAAGTGTCCGCATCATGGCTTTAGGGCTACTGCTAATGTCGTGTCCCCGCATGGATATTGAAGGACAGAAACACTTTGTCACCGAAGATGGTGGCCATGCTACACGTAAGGTAGTGCCGACAAACTTCATCCAACCAATAAACAAGCATATCGACCAAACCCTGCTTCCTCCATAGCAACATGGGCTAGTGAAGCTACAAATGGAGAAAAAGAGGCCCATCTTGACGCAACGCATACTAACAGCCATTGCTTTGTTGTGTGGTGGCGAGCAAAGCAGAGAAAGGCAAGTGCTCATGAAGTTGTTTGGCGTCACATAGGAAGAGGATGAAATTATGAAGATAACCTTGTTGCGCGTCTTCAGCCTCTTCAAGGTCGACTGATCGACCTTGTCATAAAAGCATTGGTTGCACTAAGTGGCCTTGATGGAACAACCAAGCCATGTTAGTGACTTAATGCTTCCTTGCACCGGCTGTACTGCTTGAGGACTGTAACACCCCCGGTGTTACGTTAGTCTAAACCTGCCATGTCATCATCATCATTGCATGAGCATTCATGATTAGAGAACCTTGATTAAAAAGATTAAAATGAGTTTATTTAATTCTAGGGTTGTTTGAGCCCCTTTACATTGTATGTGTATGTGTACACCATTTAAATCTCACTTAAGTGCTTAATCAAGTTTTGTAAATGTGAGCAACTAAAAGCAACTTTGGTATGTACAAGTGTTTGGCTAACCCTGACTCACACCCTAACCGTGTTTTACAATTCAAATGGGAGGGGTGATGTGGCACTGCTACAGTGCTCGGGCACAGTACCAGGTATGGCCGCCGTCCTCACCGCCGTTGAAGTGCCCCGCCTTGACGCTTCTCGATGCCAGCTCCGCCTCGGCACCTTCTCGTCGTCCCGTGCTGTCCGCATTCCAGTGGCCGACGTCTTCCATAAAGCCTAAGGCCGCCGTCGTCGTTTTTTCTTCTTCCCCTGTTTCCGCCGCCGCCTGCTCCGCCGTTCACTGCTGCCGCCGTCGAGCTGCCACTGATCAAATTGATCGTGCCACTAGCTCCGCTTTGCCTTTCCGCACCTGCCTAGCCCGCTCACAGCCATCCACCCCGCCATAATCGCCTTTGCCGTCGTGTTCTTCTTTGTCTCCGGCGGAGCGTCACCACGGGCCGATCCTCCGCCGCCCACGCCTCCGACGAGCATCCACCTCCGGCTGTCTCCGACCGATTTAGAGCGAGCACCGCAGCCGTGGTGAGCCCCTGCACACACCAGTGCCATCCGTTGCATCTATATCACCGCGTAGCCAATGGTCCGCGTCGCCGCCACCGTGATTGCTCTGTCCGTCGCCGCCGTGCGCAGGCAAGGGTGGTCGAGGCCGTGTCTTGTGCAATTAGTGGTATAATTGCGTTCACGATATCGTTCTAAGTATGTCCATGGCCTTGCGTCACTTCTAGCGCCGCCAATGGACTCGCCGTGGTGTCACCATGGGGAGGTCGGAGCTCAGCCGCCGCCATGGTTGTCGTCGAGGTCTCTGCAGACCTTTATCCGACTAGCTCAGCGTGGGAGCATGCGCGGAAGAGGGAGGGGAAACGCGAGAATACCCCCGGCGCCGTCGCTACCTCGCCGGGCGAGCCCGGCGGGCCGGGCAACCGCCGGGCCTTTCGGTTCAAACGGAGGAGGAAGAAAGGAGGGCCGACACCCGGCCCCGCTTGCCGCTGAGAGGGAGAGGTCGCGCCTGAGCAGGCCGCGCTGCCCTAGTTGGGCCGGGCCGCTCGCACGCACGCGCCTGTGCGCTGGTTTGGGCCAAGCAGGCCGACCCAGGCGCCACAAAGGGCCTGCGAAGGAAAAGAAGTGTTTTCCTTTTTTTTCTTTTATAATTTTAAATGCCGATTTTCATATTTTCATAATGAATTATTTTGGGCAGTTAAAAATAAAACAAAAATATGCCTGTGCTCCTTGAGTGATGCTCTACCTAGGAAAAATGCTAACTCTGGTTTTCCAACAAAATTTAGTTGTGCTAAAATTTGCTCTTTAAATTATTAAATGCCACTTCCATGATTTTTAGGAAATAAAATATAAGTCCAAAAATCATGAAACTTGTTTTGTGTGCTAATTAGATGATGATGATCTTAATTATAAAGTTTGATCATGTTTTGACTAATTTTTGTATTATGTCTAATTAATGCCTTGTTTTAATTAATGTTTAATTAATTAATCATGTGGTTAATTAGGGTTTAATTAATCTCCAATTAGCAAGTTAATTAGTGGCTTTCAACGACTGTAAAAATGGTCAATAAATTAGTAATCACCCTTAATCACTGTTAGTGTTGCCTGATTTTGGGATTGAGTGATGACCCTAGGTCATTAACCCTAATGACCTTCGGCATTTTATGTTGATTGCGTATCGTTAGTCCGTCGTCGTCGACGCTAGTCATACCTTCTTAGTGCAACTATACCGTGAAGGAAAGTTGTACTCAAGATCGGTTAACAATCGTTGCATCATTATCGCATGCTCTTTTATTACTGCATCGTAATCATGCATCTCAATCATGTAGCCGTGCCGTCCGAAGAAGAAGGTGTTCGGGCGTGAAGAGGTTGGTCCTGATCTCAATAGTGCCATCACTGATCCTAACTTCGTCGAGCCCCAAGGCAAGCTCCGGATGCATTCAACCACCTCCTTGTATTTCGAAAAGCTTTTATATTGTATGTTCCTGATATGATGCATTAGGTGTAGGAGTTGTGCGATATCCTACTTTGATGCATTTACCGTACCTTGATAGATTATCCTGGATAATTGTTTTGATTTATAAAATGCTTAGTATACGCTTCGCCCTGCTGATAGCATAGGCTTTATAAATAAAATGATTTCAATGGGTGATAACAAAAGTTCCCCCCCTTGAGGGCAATTACGAAAACCGATGTTACTTGTCGGGTATCCCTTCACTTTGATCGGGTCAAGGGTACGCAACAAGAGCATGATGATAAGTAAATTGAGACCGGGGTGGAGTGACTTGCACCGGGAAAGGGCTAGTGCCCCGGTGTAGTGTCGCCCACTTGTGAGCCGGTTAAGCACCGCTTCGTTGTCTTGGCCCTTGGATCATGAGGTTATTGGATAGTACTAGTCGCATGCTAATGGCGGTAAGCTCCCTTGTATGATCTATGCGAGAACGGACAACCGCACGGAAGTAGCGTGTACCCATACTACGGGTATACCCGTCGACGGTTGTGACTGACGGCGTAGGAAAATGGTGTACTGTACTCTCGTGGCTAGGATCCGTTCTGGCAGGGAGAAATGTAAGCGTGAGTTGATGTATGTGAGATGTTTGGTCCTGCATACATCGTGTGGCTAGAAGCCCCAGCTGGATATATAAAGCGATTCGAATCGTCGTGTGCTCCACGATATGGGAGCCGTGATCCTTGCACCAGCATCGTAGTAATTATGGAAGTTGATGATGGAAAGTTTTGAATCCGATACTTGGTTGACAAGTGAGTGATGTAGTAAATTAAGGACCGGCTTAGTTTCTTTTTGCAAAAAGGTGTCTTTTGATCTTGCTAAAGCCTTACCTTGATTCCCACTAGCTGGCATTCCTGAGTCTTCTCCCCAATTTTTTTGGTCGGGTAAGTCTTGCGAGTACTTTTTTTTGTACTCGGGGTTTGTTTAACCCCTCAAGCGGTGTGAACCGCGTGAGCAAGTGTGCTACTGCCCTTGTTGCATGACGGTGATCGAGGAAGTGACCGACGAGGAATAGATTGTGTGGCCCGTGGGCGTGGCGCTTTCGTTGTGTGTTTGTAATAAAGTTATATAATGATACTTCCGCCGTGTTGTAATAATGCTACTCGGTTTGTATAAGTTTGACAAAAGTTTTGTAAATTAAGTTATTGTAAGTCTTCCGCTACTCTGGTATTTTGTATGAAAACTGTTGTAATACTTGTGATGTCTCTCTCGTAAGTATCGATCCCGGAGTGATCGTGGTTTATCGGGGTTCACCCGACGTAACTCTTTTAGGTTATATGGTACACAAGTATGGTCGATGAGGGTCTTTAGGACAATGTCGGTGCTTGTGGGCCATGTAATTTAGAAGGTTACGCCACAAGGACTTGTTCATGACATGCGAGACCAAATTGTTATAAAGGGAAATAAACGAAGGCGTCAGGTGACCTTTATCGAAGATTCCGGGAGCAGAATTGTTTGCTTGCAAGAAACCAAGGCCGATGGGAGGCATGTGATGGCCTTTGGCTGTTGTTCGTCGTCGTGCGAAGTCGAAGCTACTCTACTCTTTGCTACTTGTAATAAGCTCTGCAACGAGGACATACTATGGCCACTTGGTTTGTCTGTTTACGTCTATGTTAAGTAAGTTGTCATAGATTAGTTGTCGAGCTTGTGTTTACCTTAACCATGCATAAAAAAAAGATTGGCAATTTACTCTAATCAAGTTATGTTTTGTCTAAGTTTGAAAAATAAAAAGTTATCTCATCTCGCTCTTGTAACAATTTTTTATTTTTTTTTTTTCGCAAATAGGCATGTAACAATTACATCTAAAAATCCATTGAAAGCTTTACTATTTTTTTTTAAAAATAAATAAATTAAATAAATTTATATTTACCTAGCACCTAAAAAGTAATGGATGGTTCTAACGATTCGATCTAAAGTAATAAATGGTTCACAATTATTTAGAAACATCGTAATAAAAATAATTTTCCGGCCACGTTGCACAGCAGACTTGCAGTAGAAAAATTATTACGCTGTTTCTCGTGGCGGACCTGGTCGTGCCCTTCCCGGGCCACGCTGGGCCAGCAGGCCAAACCCTACACAGTTGGCCATGGCGTCTGGGGCTCGGTCCACGCGCCGCAACGGGGCAAGAGCACGTGCCCGAGGCCGACCGCGGTCCGCGGCTCGGTTAGTCCGCGCACGCCCGGCCTCGTCGCGAGCGCACGCCGACGCCGGTTCCACCACCAGGTTTCAAAGAGAGAGAGAGAGAGAGAAACGGGCAAATCCACGCGAATATACAAAAGCGGGCCCGAAACTGTCGCGTGGGGGCGGGGCACAGTATGGACCATCGAGTGCTCTCTCGGCGCTCGTGGATCGTGGAGGGGCCGCCATGGAGCGCTTTTGCGCCAAGGCCCTCTGTTCTACGCGTAATTCGTTTGCTTTTGGGCCGTTTGCCTCTCGTTTTTGCCACGGCATGGCAGTTGGCCGGACGCGTCCCTTCTTCTTCTTCTTGTCGGTGGATTTTTGCGTATTTCTGGCGTTCAAGTGTGTGCGTTGTGTGATGTTACTCCATAGGAGTAGCATGCTCGCAAGTCACAAGTGGTCGCAACTGGTAGGTGCTGAATAAATTTGGCCGCCATGTACCGAAGCATTGAAAACGATATAGCGAAAGACTGTAGTCGCTTTCGCCATTAAAACTCCGATTTAGAGCGTCAACACCAGATCAATCCAAACGAATTTATGTGGCGACGGCGTATGCAATATGAAATGTGCGGGGCGTGGTGGAATATTAGGATATAGTATTATTTTTATTACTACTACTTGTTACTACCTCGTGTGACCTTTTCTTTTATACTATTTAACAAAGCTTTCTTTCTCTTTCTTTTTTTCCTTTTTATGGGTCGTACACATGCATGAAAAATAATAATGAAACAAAATTTGGGTTTATAGGAATTTGAGCATGGAATAAATATTTACATATATATAAATGAATAAATATCATAATCCGTATATGTTACTGGATTATTTAACAGTCTTACATGGACAACCGAGTATACATTAGTGATTGATGTGGTTTCTTGATTTCAATAGTTTGAATGAAGACGCAATTGCATATACTAGTGGATGCTCATGTGGATAGCTTGCATGGTGAAACAGAAAGCTTGCATGGTGAAACAGAACACTAGGGTTGATTGAAAATATAAAAGATATATTATAGATATAAATATAAATATAGATATTCTACATAAAAAATTATAAATCTAACCTTTTAATGCTAATCAGCCTCAAATTTATGTAGCTTTCTAGATAATAGCATCGACATTTATATCTCTTTTTGTATATCTATTATATCAATATCTAATATTAAAGAGCTAAAACTTTATTATATTTTGTTGACACCTTCTCATAACTGTTCTTCTATCACGGTTTTTACTTTCCAAACTACACTCGTGCCCCCTATATCTTATATAGTATGTGACCTAGACTCAAATGATCAATTAGAACAACTTTGCGTCTAGCATTGCAGAGTTGGATTCCAAGATGTATTGGGCCACAATGCCACATCCTCCATTCCTTACATGACCTAGATTAATAACCCATGCTTAAGAACAACTCGTGTCAAGCAATGATCGATACAAGAGTCGAATTTCAGGACGTATTAGACTACGTCCTCCGGTTCATACATGACCTGGACTCATAACCCATGCTTATATGAACTAGAACAACATACGCCTAATGATTATTGATACTGAGTTTGATTCGAAGATATATTGGATCACACCTTCATATCTTAGTGTGACCCGAGTCATGAATTGTACTTATTCGAGTTAGAACAACTTATGTTTACTAGTTCTAAAAAATATTCCATATCTGATCTAGTGATATTTATCCTGCATAATAAATATTTTAATATTTTTTACTTCAATCTAGAATCGATTGTTTTCTTAAGAAGTTCACCTTCATTTTTGGACTACTTGAAACTCGCAGCATCTTAGTAAATACTAAACATTTAGATTTTTTCAAGAAGGTTGAGTTAGCTCTTGGTACAAGAAGGATAGATCATCTCTAAAAATGAAAAATAGTTCTCAAGGAGTAATTGATAAATGAATGAATTTCCAAGTGGCTAAAAAAAATTGGGAGCGTAATTTATTATTTTTTAATACAATAGTTTCAAAAATCTCGCTTCTAAAATATAGAAATAATTTTTGCATTAGGAATCCTAAACACCCTAACTATTTATATACTTTCTTTCTCTTGTATATTTGCCGGTGAAAATCGTATCCTACTATTACTTCTTTTCCATATCCTTCTACATCTAGATTGGTGGATCGATACACGCATATATTTGCACAGGATTAGATTGTTTTTTTAAGTGTGGAAAGTTTAGGAGTCAATATAGTGAGAGTTGTTAGAATGCAGTTTTTTTAAATTTTAAAAAGGCTAGATTCAGTGTGAGCCCACAAAGAATAACCTTGGGCAAAATACCTGATACCCATTACCCGTACCCGAACTATCCGAACCCGGACCCGAATTACCCGAACCCGAGGTACCCGATCCTAAGTTTGGATACCAATTTGTTTTACCCGATATTAGTTCGGGTAATTCGGGTAATATCCCTCGGTACCCGAATTGCCCAACCTACCCGAATATATGTCTATTTCTTTGTGCTTGTGATGTATTTTCTATTGAACAGTTAAACCTATCAATTTACTCGTATATAATTCTCTCTATTTGAACAAGAAATTGTAATATATCATTCTCTCTGCAAATTGTTGTTAAAATTTAATATAAATTGCTACTAAAATTATGTATAAATTACTACTAAAGTTTTGTGTAGGTTGCCGTTTTCTATAAAGTTCGGGTATATCGGGAATACCCGAACCCGAAATTTCGGGTAGTATTTTTTCGGGATGAATTCGGATACCAATTTTTATTACCCGAATTTTGGATTACCCGAATTACCCGACCTAAAAAATTCGGGTAACCCGAACGCCAGGGTTAACAAAGAAGGCGTGGAATAATAATAATTCCACCATCTTTTAATTTGCTTTGTTTAAGAAGAAATAATAAAAAAAATAATTTCTCACTATAATTCACGCGAAGGAACCCCTCGGAACTCTGCAAACAGACCTTTCTGTAACACGGAAGAAATGGCGAGGAGTTTCGTTGCCGGAGCCCACGCGCAAAGCTACAAGAAACGACAATGCAGATAGAGCTGGCACGGAACCCTAGGTAGACGGCCGGTCCTTTCACCGAATTCCTACCTACCCTGGGGTCCTGCGCAGAAAAGCGCCGACCGGGGAGGGGCTTTTGCGCTCCCAAAACCAAAACCTCCCACGCTCTGGACTCCACTTCGTCCCCGTCGAGCACTCCACGCCGCTCTAGTACTCTCTGCGCCCTCCTCACTCCGCTCTCTCTCCTCTCCACTGGCCTTTGTTTTTGCTCGCAAGAGAAAGCCGGAAAATCCTACGCAAATCCGCCGTCCTCTCCGCCGCCGAAGCTTCTGGGTCCTCCTCGCCGCCACCACGCGTGAGATCAGCCCGCCGGCGTCGGTAAGCAGCCCAAAGATCCCGGCTTTTTCGTTGTCCCAGGCTCTTTGTCCCCGTGTATGTTTCATTCTGCTGTTTTCTTCGAGCCCGTGGGGGGAAAATGGTAATGCCGGTGGCCGCGACCGCGGTTCCTTGGTCCGACCCTGTTTTCCGTGTAGCTGCGGGATTCGCGCTTGCTCAGCCGGCAAGCGTGGCGCGGTTCAAACGGTTAGGCCTTTAGCCCACAGGTGGTTTCTCTGTGCTCTTGAGTTGTTTAGGGCGGTAATGGCGTGGGATCTGGGTTTTTGCTTCTTAGGTCATCGTTGATAATTTGAGAGGAGGGCGGCAGTGGGGAAAAAGCTGAGAAAAAAGAAGGCTAGTGAGTTGGAAAAAGGTAAAGCTGTGTAATTATTGGTGCCCTTCTGTACCTCTTGGCTTCTTGCAATGCTGGGGAAGATGCTGGATCTTTTACTCGTTGGTGTTTTTAGATCTGTTATTAGTTTTAACTTTCATGGGGGCTGAGTCCGTTTACTCCTTTACTTCCCTCCAAATAAAAACAATGGTTACTTCGTTAGAAACCCTTTTGTTTCGCACTGTAGTAGTTGTCGAGTCTTTTTTCTTTTTTTGAGGTTGTTTCGTTTTTTTACGATGCACTAAACTCCTTGTTCTTGGTTTGGTGCGCAGCTACTAAATAAAGATGGTTACTTTTCTGTTTCTTTCCCCTTCCTTGCATTTTTGGTAGTGCTTTGCTTAGTCACTATCCGGCTGTCGCAATGTTTACTGAATATATATCTGAAGTCAGATGGCTGCAGTTTTCGGGCAGGATTTACATTGAGTGAAATGCAGTTCCTTTACAACTACCTGTTTGGTTCATTCCAGTTTCCTACTTGCTGCAGGTCTTTTTCCCTGACTGGTGATGTAGAGTTCCTTCTCTTAATTCGAATGGTTTCCTCCCACAGAGCAAGATGAGGAAATGTTCAAAATGCTGTAGCTGTGTCGCCTGACAAGTTTATTGCAGAGGTACTAGTTTCATCTCAATTTCATATTATTGTTCATTAATGCTCCTTCCTTGTAATAGCTATCTAAAGCTAGTTGTTTACTTTTGTTCTGTTTTAGCTGGTCTAGGACAAGTGGACAACTGAGATTTCTTGGCGCTTTGTCAAATTGGTGAGTAGAAGTTTGGTGGAAGATCGTCTTCATTCAAGATGATGCAGAGGCCACCGCTCCGTCCGGAGGAGTACTCCTTGAAGGAGACCTCACCTCACCTTGGTGGAGCAGCTGCTGGTGACAAACTCACCACCACCTATGACCTGGTTGAGCAGATGCAATACCTTTATGTGAGAGTGGTAAAAGCGAAGGAACTTCCAAACAAGGACATCACTGGGAGCTGTGACCCGTATGTTGAGGTGAAGCTAGGAAATTACAAGGGCCAAACTCGGCATTTTGAGAAGAAGAACAACCCAGAGTGGAATCAGGTCTTTGCCTTCTCAAAGGAGCGCATTCAGTCATCAGTTGTGGAGATTGTGGTCAAGGACAAGGATCTTGTCAAGGACGACTTCATTGGACGTGTTGTATTTGATCTGAATGAGGTCCCAAAGAGAGTACCACCTGATAGCCCATTGGCTCCACAATGGTATCGGTTGGAAGACCGAAATGGACACAAGGTGAAGGGAGAGTTGATGTTGGCTGTTTGGATGGGTACTCAAGCAGATGAAGCATTCCCTGAAGCATGGCATTCTGATGCAGCCTCTGTCCCTGGCGATGGTCTTGCAAGCATTAGATCGAAAGTGTATCTGACTCCAAAGCTTTGGTATCTCCGTGTCAATGTCATTGAAGCCCAGGATCTTATACCAAATGACAAGACCAGGTTCCCTGAGGTTTATGTCAAAGCAATGCTAGGCAATCAAGTCCTTAGAACCAGGGTATTAGCAAGCCGGACCTTGAATCCAATGTGGAATGAAGATTTGATGTTTGTCGCAGCTGAGCCATTTGAGGAGCACCTAATTTTGAGTGTAGAGGACAGGGTGGCCCCAGGAAAGGATGAAGTAATTGGAAGGACAATCATTTCACTGCAGCATGTACCCCGGAGGCTGGATCACAGGTTGCTCACCAGCCAGTGGTATAACCTTGAGAAGCATGTGATTATTGATGGTGAGCAGAAGAAAGAGACCAAGTTTTCAAGCCGGATTCACCTGAGAATTTGTCTTGAAGGTGGATATCATGTCTTGGATGAGTCAACACATTACAGTAGTGATTTAAGGCCAACTGCAAAACCTCTGTGGAAACCTAGCATCGGCATTCTTGAGCTGGGTATCTTGACAGCACAGGGCCTGTTGCCAATGAAGACCAAGGATGGACGTGGCACAACTGATGCCTACTGTGTTGCAAAGTATGGACAGAAATGGGTGCGTACTAGGACTATAATTGACAGTTTCACTCCCAAATGGAATGAACAGTACACCTGGGAGGTGTATGACCCATGCACTGTGATCACAATTGGTGTATTTGACAATTGCCACCTGAATGGTGGGGAAAAGGCCAATGGTGCCCGCGATACCAGAATTGGGAAGGTCCGTATCCGCCTCTCGACACTTGAAACTGATAGGGTGTATACCCACTCATACCCTCTTATTGTTCTGACACCTGGTGGCGTTAAGAAGATGGGTGAGGTGCAGCTTGCTGTCCGTTTCACATGCTCATCACTGCTCAACATGATGCATCTGTACTCACAGCCCTTGCTGCCCAAGATGCACTATGTGCACCCGTTGTCTGTGATACAGGTGGACAACCTGAGGCGCCAAGCCACAAACATTGTCTCAACAAGGCTGGGCCGTGCAGAGCCACCACTGCGAAAGGAAATTGTGGAGTACATGCTTGATGTGGACTCGCACATGTGGAGCATGAGAAAGAGCAAGGCAAATTTCTTCCGCATCATGGGTGTCCTGAGCCCTCTGATTGCAGTGGCGAAGTGGTTCGATCAGATCTGTCACTGGAGGAACCCACTTACCACCATTCTGATCCATGTCCTCTTCGTGATACTGGTTCTATACCCAGAGCTGATACTGCCCACAATCTTCCTCTACCTGTTCCTGATCGGGGTGTGGTACTACAGGTGGCGGCCAAGGCAGCCACCACACATGGACACCCGCCTCTCTCACGCAGAGACTGCCCACCCAGATGAGCTCGACGAGGAGTTCGACACCTTCCCCACCTCCCGCCCGCCGGACATTGTGCGGATGCGGTACGACAGGCTGCGCAGCGTTGCAGGGAGGATCCAGACCGTGGTTGGCGACCTCGCGACACAGGGCGAGCGGCTGCAGTCACTGCTGAGCTGGAGGGATCCAAGGGCCACTGCGCTGTTCGTGGTCTTCTGCTTCATCGCCGCCATCGTCCTGTACGTCACCCCATTCCGCGTCGTGGTCTTCCTCGCAGGCCTGTACGTGCTGAGGCACCCCAGGTTCCGCCACAGGATGCCATCCGTCCCGCTCAACTTCTTCAGGCGTCTGCCAGCGAGGACCGACAGCATGCTGTAGGCGCAGCAGGTGCCTGGCTCCATTGCTGGTGCGGTGGTTTCGCCTGTCTCACAGATGGTTACTCTCTTTTAGTAAGTGTATCAGAAAACAATGAACTGCTAGCTATCTTTGCTACTTTTTGTACCTTCTCCCTGTGGCATGGTTGGTTATGTATTCAAATGGTTGTGAACCTTTCCTGTAACAACCGAACGCGTGATGGTGACTGACTAGGTATGCATGCATGTGTGATGCTTGAAAACTCGAGGCTTTAGTTATTGCTTTACCTACTTGTTCAGAAGCAGTGCTGTCAGCTAACGTGGTTCTCTACTGCTGCATGTGCGTCGTGTCGTTTGGTTTAGTTTACCAGTTTGCTATGTGAATGATTTCAGTTTTACTTGGGAAATACTGATCTGAATTCCAGGTGAATTATGAATAGGTGACCCTTTTTTTTTGAGGTTTATGAATAGGTGACCCTGAGAGTTGTCTGTTATGCAGACTGGAATTAATTGGGTGCCCATTTAAGCAGTAGCAGGTTGTTGTACTTCTGAACTCATGTCAAAGTTGAATTTTTGGGGCTAGGAGAGGTCCTGCTAGACTGCACGTATGTGGCAGAGCATGGCCCAACTGGACGCTCTCTCCTGTTGCTATGGGCTGTCTGCACTTCGGATTACACTAGAAATGGCCGCGGCGTTGCCGCGTATGGCCAGTGTGTATACGTGTTTATATATGTGTATCTACATCATATATTGCAAGTATATTATGTTATTTATGTATATTCATTTGGAGTATCTATATGTGTGACATGATGTACTCGTATACACGAATGTATGAAATATCATGTACCATATATAGTGAAGTATTATGCTATGTATATGTAGGTACGCGATTATTTATATTCGAGTATTTGTACTATGGGTTAGCGTTAAATAAAAGAATTAGGAAATAAAGATTAAGGAAAAAGGTATAAATTTATAGGGTTTGATTTTTGAAGTTTTTGGATGGAAGAATTACGGGATTTACGTAGCAATTTAAATAAAGAAACTAACTCTATTAAATATTTTCAGAAAACTATAGACAAATCTATATTTATGTTTTTTTAAAAAATTACAATAGAACATGCATACAATGTTATGTGTTTAAATTATAGTGCTAGTTGTGTAAGGTACAACAAACTTGGTTTGGTATTTTCTGATTTTTATTTGATTTATTATGATTTTTATAAAATTTTAGCCGGTTTATGTAAATAATAAATTCAAGAAAAAGAAAAAACAGAGTTGGGCCATATTCAGCCCACCGAGGCCTAAGTGGGGAGGGAATCCGGCCCAAAAAATGGTCCAGCCATGGGAGGAGGCATGACTGGACCGCGGGTTGGTTTTGGAAAAACTTGAGGGCTTTGTTGCAAGAAAATCTGAGAGAGAGGATAGGACTGCGGGTTGATTTCTTCTGAGTTGGAGGGCTTTTTTGCAAAATGACCGATTCTCGCCTTATCTGGGCCGTTCGACCGCCCGATCGGACGGCCGAGAATTGCCTGCGACGTGGCCACTTTCATTAGGCCTCTTTTGTTGCAGCTTTCGTATGTAGAGATGTACTCTTTGCATTTGCGCTCACACGAGTCACAGGGTGCCATTTTGACTTTCAACATAATTTTCATCGTTAGTATTACCTTTAAAGTCCCCTCTCCGTGTGATTCCAAATTTGATGCTAGCTCCGTAAAATGGAATACAATTCTGATGTATTTTTGTTAAATTGTAAAGTTAACAAAATATACATATCTAAAAATATTAATGTGTATGACATCAGATAAATATATTATATTTTAACAAATACCCCTATATTACAAAGGTATGTTTTATGAAGAAGTTAATGGTACGTATTCAGTCATTTAGTATATATAAAATATCATTATTTTTTAATAACCTGATTAGTCTTGATATATTTTAGCATAGTATTATTTTAAAATTATTTATCTTGGGATGGAGGAAGTATCTCAAAAACGAATCGTGGAGCTCCTAGGTTGTCAGTGCTTTGCTGGTACTAGTATTCCCATCCTGAGAAAAATACGTAGGAAAGGATCAGCGTGTTCTCACAGTCCGAACCAAATTCGTTCTTCAGAGTGTCGTTCCGTTCCATTGAACTAGTAAACCCTTTCCTTTCCCAACATATGGCCAAATCAGTCTAGTGATGGTCAAGGCAAAAGAACTCAAAGCTCGGCCAGATCACATCACATGACCAGTACAAGTAGGAAAGTTCACGAAGTCCGGGTGCTTCACCTTTCAAAGTCCGTTCCTTGCTGCGACGTCAAAGCTGGTGAGTGGTGACGGGCATTTTGTTTCCAAGACTCGAAGGGCGAAGGCCCCAGGAATGTGCATCGTCCCGGTCACTGTCTGTCGTGATCTTTGGTCGCTTTACTTCACCTGCAGATACCGTCCCTTTGCCACATGTCATATTCTGATTCTCTGTTTGAATTGAATGTTCACAGTATGTACGGCCCTGTTGTACTTCACGGGCGGCGCCTAGATTGGATTTCTTTTTCCCCATTTCCGCTTGCAGGCCAGGGATTTGGTTCTCTAGAATTGGTGCAAGATTAATATCTATATATAGTGTCTGAAGAAAAAGCCTTGGCCAGGCATCTATTCTAGGCGTTCGATTTTGGACGCCTGGGGCAGAATGCATTTGCATGGCACTGGCAGGGCTGCATCCAAATAGACCTAGTCTAAAATTATTTGCTTTGAACTCTTATCTTGAAGTCTGGATTCTTTCGATGCAGCACTACAACTATTTGTTGAATTAAATTGGTTTTTTCCCCCTCCAAATTCTGTACATGCTATTCCTAAAAAAAAAAAAAAAAAAAAAATCTGTATTTGGTGGTTTGGCCCGAGAATCGATCAAATTGAAGGTTTACCAGCAGACAGTAACCGATTAAAATGCTATAATATACCAGGAATTAAGGAGGCGGACTCAGATCAAAGTCCACGATCATGAGCTAGCAGTTTCACTCATTTATTCATTCATTCGTTCAATCATTTTCTGAACCTAGCATCAGAAGTTTCTTCATAAATTCGGAAACAACTGTTTATGCACATGCTCGCTAAAATATATATGGTTGTCTTCGAAGGATTACTTTTTCTTTATTGGAGCTCCATACTAGATTAATTTTGGTGAAACATGTCCATCTGGACCCCTACTTGCATTTTTCTTAAATTAATCTAGAATTTAACAGTTAGCCGACAGCAAAAGCGTCATCTATACCATCTTAATCTTCCGGAGGTGTTTATAAGGGCAGAATTTGCGTATGTATGCATTTATAGGGCTAAGTGTGGGCGCGTGTTTATGGGTATTTGCGTCTGTATTACTCATACATTAATAATTTCTTTGAAACAAATGAATTTTAGTTTAAAATTAGTTTACAAGACAGATTGTTCATTGGGTTAACTAGAACCATTCCATTATAAATGTCATGGTTAGGGAAACACCACTACTATTCATTTATTTGGAATCATGCCATTGCACCTTTTTGTTTACGTGAGATCTACCACAATCTATGTCCCGGTCACCGTTGTGGGCATGTGCAGACCATTAACATACACAATAATCTTATATGGACTAGATTGCCTTCATCTTGGTCATCTTCTTCCTTCATCTTGGTCATCTTCTTCCTTCCTTCTTCATCCCTTCTCACATGATGTGAGCACCTACCGCTGCTAGCCGTGAGCCATCCTTTGGTACCTCCGAGCAACATTGCAGCAACCTGGCCTAATCTGCGTCACCGGCTCACTGCCTCGTGGGGAGGATGATGCCATCCACGACACCCACCCCCTCTCCGGTCTTCATGACCTACTGTCGCCATGAGTCCCCTATGTTGGAAGTGCACAACCAACGTGAGCTTGGTGGCGCCACACCTCCTGCGGCTTCAGGAGGAGCAGCTTGGTGAGCATGGCATGGAGAGCGTTGATGAGCAGCTTGGTGAGCATGGCATGGAGAGCGTTGATGAGGCAAGGCACAAGAAGCCATTGTTATGGGAATGTTCCTTAATTTTGTAGTGAGTAGAAATAGAGAAGAAAGGGGTGTTTGAGGCAATAACAAAATTTAGGCTCTGTTCATTCGGATGATTTCGAATGGTTTTGGATGGTCTCGGATGGTTTATGTGAAAAGAATAAGCTGAACGAATAGAGCCTTAGTCATTTGTCTGTGGGCCCAATGTCGCCAAAAAACGTAGAAATTGACATGGTCCAAGTAGACATTGAATTGTAATTCTATGTTTTAAAATAGACAAATAGTAATTCTTTTTCCTTGAAACCTTAACATTTATAGTGGCATGGTGCTTAGCCATACGTCCGTATATATATATAGTGGCATGGTGCTTAGCCATACGTCCGTATATATATATATAGTGGCATGGTGCTTAGCCATACGTCCGTATATATATACAACATTGTAGTAGCTTTTTTTTTTTTTTTTTACGTAACGGAGGGAGCTTCGACACATGTACTAGCTAGTTGAACGGATCGGCTGTTACGTTGGACTAACAAAATAAATAAAGAAGAGAGACAAAACAATTTGCCATTCGCAAGAGAGCCACTCTTCCGATCCCTCACCCCCCCCCCCCCCCCTTCCATCAGATGGGATTAAGTCTACTTATTAGTCTCGTAACCAGAATCAAGTATAGATAATTTAACACATTAACTTAAATCTAGAGGGAAATGGATCTATCTGCTTGAGGATGACATGACACCTAACCTTGATAGCGGGCCGAACGACAAAACAAACTCGTCTTTTAAGCTAATAATCCCACTGAATAATCCGATATATACCAATTTAACTAATTTAAACAGAGAATTTTTTTCTAGCTATTTGTATCCGCAAGATAGACAAGGCACAACAAACCAGTGAAATTAAGCATAGAAAAGGGCCTTTCTATTCTCATTTGTTTCTTTTGGATTTAATATGGAATAGCTCTTGAACTATTATTCTACCCATGCAAGTAGATCCAAAAGATGGAGCCAATTTGGACTCATTCTTCTATCAGATAGGTTTTTTTAAAGAATCGAACCAAATCCACCCTCTGAAATGTCAATATGTGAAAAGATATGAAACAACGACAAGTGTAAAACCACTCCAAAACTATCCGATTGCATAGACTTCATCACATCTCTTAATTCTTTATAAAGTCTGAAGATATGTTGCTTTTCCAACTTTTCAATAATAGCCACTGGCTCCCTTCTATTTCTTGCACAACCACTCCTCCATCCCCAAGCCAAAAGTCATCCGTTACCTTCTGGTCAGAAGAAAGGCCACACAAACTGATTTTGAGCAGGCAGGAAAGGGGAACAAAGACGGCTGCTGCTGATCAGTTTCTTTTTTGTTTATCTCCATTCATCGATCATAGCAACCCTGTTGCGAAGAGGAAGAGGAAGAGGAAGAGGAAGAGGAGGAAGAAGAAAGAAAGTTTGATTTTGGTCGGGAAGGATGTTTCACTCCATTTCAAGATGTGTCAATTCTATATGAAGTGGTCAAGAAGCAAGTTCAGAGCTGAGTTCTTTCTTCAAGGAAGCATCTGAATGGCTTATCCATCCACCTCCGGGATGGTCCAAGCTTCTTCATCCCTCCATGGCAGCATGTAAGTTAACCCATCCATTTAGCTTCCTCGATTTGGTTTTTTTTTTTTTTCCTCAAAATTGATTTGCACCATATGAGTTACTACTTCCTTTTCAATTCTATACAGTTGATGATTTCCCTTGAGAATCTTGTTATCTGGTCATCATGACTAGCAGCAGAAGTTCACCATGGTTGATAGAAGATCTGATCCCTATTTCCTTCTTATGGTCTTTGTTTCATCGTGCGATGAATCTTCTTTTCAAGTTAGCTAGTTCAAGTTGTGTTGTGAATAAATGATTGCTATATATCAGATCGACCTGACCATCAATTAATAAGCTTTACCTGATTACCTCCCTTCTCACGCTTCTTTTTTGCTTCTTTCTGGTTCTTCCTGTTGGAGAGCGATCGATTCGATGATATGCAATATTCCGAGACAAATAATTGATGTCCTTTGGGTGAACAACCTATAGTAAGAAAACAGATTAGTTCATCCTCTCTGTGGCCTATGCAAGCTATATATTATTTCAGTACTACTTTACTTTCTTAATTAATTCCCTTTTCTTCTCAATTAACGAAAGCTTTTTAAACTTGTGGAACTAACTACTCAATAGAAATGAGAGCAGTTGTGATATTCCGTTGCATTTGTGAAAGTGCAGGAGAAGGGATCCCGAAGGATATGACATGTCATCCGATCTGGATCAAGCCCTACTCCTCTACTTTGATGGCCAGCAAGCTAAGACATCAATTCAAGAACAACAACCGCGTAAGCTTGATTTCTACAGAAAAAAGTTCATTATTCTGAGAAACGCTTCTTTGTCACTTTTCACTATAAGCATATATGTACTCCCTCCGTCCCAAAAATGATGTCGTTCTCGCTTCCCGAGAAACGATTGCCGGCAATTTTTAAAAATAGTAAATAACATCGATTAGTATCACAATTAGTATTGTTGAAAAGATCTTTAGATCTAGTTTTTTAACAAATTTATTTGGAGATATAAATATTATACGTATTTTCTATAAATCGAGTCAAACTTGTGCCACGAACGCCCAAAACGTCATCTATTTTGGGACGGAGGGAGTATGATGAAGGAATATGTCATTGCCAAATAAAATTCTATTAGTTCCAAATTAATTTATGGCAAACTTGTCCATATAAGAGTTTTGATATGACTGGTTTAAATTATTGTAGCTTTGCCAGAAGTGCAAACCAAATTATGGTGTTCAGTAGTCTTTGGTTTCCTTGCCGCTTAGCTCTCTCGTCGACCGTTTGCAGATTTCAATGTGTTTATTTCCTAGTTGATCCCAAACTTCTTCAGTTGTCGTCACAGTTTCTCAGAATACTTCTAGCTACCGAGTACTACCAACTAAGTAGCTAGCTGATGGGGTAGAGTGACACGTAACGAACACTAGTTGATATAGTTTCAAGATGTGTCATGCTAAAATTAGGCAACTGAACAATTATTATTCCACGCTTTTTCCCCTATTCCTGACACTAACTGTACTAACTACCAGGCATTTTACACCTCCTTTTCCCTTTGTTATAAGTTCACCACTTACCATTGCGTTTGCGTGTGAAATGAAAAAACAACATACATGAGAAAACCAACCATATTAGGAAACACAATAGTATATGTGCACATGCGTGCGTGCGTGCGTGACTGCGTGTGCCTCTACAAAGTCATAATGTTTGCAGGACTTATTTCATGCGTGCAGAGACTCTCAACATCTTTCCTTCCCAGCCAATGCATATCGAGCCATCTCCAAAGGTATCATCTCTGCAAGCTCTAATAATACCGTCCTAGCTAGATAGCTATACCTCAAAGCACAAGAGATGATTGATTCATGATGATGCCAGACATACATGCATATGCCCTTCATTCCTCTCTTCCTATCCAGGGTTCCATGGCGGCTTCTTCAGCGGCGGCAGCACAAGTCGCTGGCCCTTCCAAGAACTCGCAGGTGCCGTCGTTGAAGGTGGGAGGCGCCGCCGCCGGCAAGAGCTCCAAGGCATCAATCAAGGTAGTATATATATGCAATCCGATCAATCTCTTCGACGATCTCCTGTCGGAGGATGTGCAGCGCATAGCAAATGTAATGCTTTGTTATATATGAATCACAACCAGAGAGAAGGTAGCGCCGGCGGCAAGCATGGTGCCGCCGGAGCTTCGAGCTCGGATCAGGAGGGCCCCGGACGCCGGACCCCAAGACGTTGCGGAGGCTGGCGCAGAATAGGGAGGCCGCCAGGAAGAGCAGGCTGAGGAAGAAGGTAATTATGTACTATTTGTATATAATTTGTTTACTGATGATGATGATGAGGACCTCTACCGCTACCCGAGGTAGTAAGCAGTAATACTGATTAAAAAATTAGTGGACAAGTCAACTCTCAAAACATGAGGAGAAAAAGTCTTGCAAGAAAGGGCAACTGACAAATGAAGAGATGGGGATTGGGGAGTAGACTGGACATATTATAGGGTGGGAAAGTTAACCTACTACCTAAGAAAATAGTTGTTTTAGACTATACACACATACATACATATATTGTTTCTGAAAGTTCCATTTCTTCATCTTCATGGAAGATATGATCGGCGAGTTGCACTAAATAATAGAGAAGCTACTTAATTTCTTATGTCTAGTTTTGCTGCGTATGAAACAGGCTTATATTCAGCAGCTAGAGTCAGGCAGGATCAGGCTGGCACAGCTAGAGCAGGAGATGCAGATGGCAAGAACCCATCAGGTAAAGTGATGAAGAATATATAAACGTAATTTGTTGGCTTCCAAGATATGCCAAGGCAAAGAATTAGCAAGCCATGATTTTGGATATTATTTAGTTTGCTCATAAATTTGCCACACATTTGGCTTGTTAAATCTAAACAATCTTTTAACTAACTTTGGCTTGCCAAATCTTTGACATGACAAATTTTAGTCACAGACCAAGCAGGTACTAAATCTTGTTCGAATGTAGAAATATTTTAGAACATTTTGGTTACAATGATAGAGATCATAGCTTTCAGAGGAAGTTTGCTCACATTACTACTGCAACAAAATGGCTTTCTTATTATATATATATATATATATATATACAGAACATTGAAAAGATCAATCTATGTATATTCTTTTTTGCTTATATTCTGAACTGTCAAGTGCTAATTATGCTTCTCCATTTCTTCATATAGGGTGCACTATGGGGTGGTGCAGGAACTCTAAGCCCAGGTTTGCTTTGCTTTGCTTTGCCTCGCCACTGATGACATACAAATTAATGCCGGCATCTCTGTCATACAAGGCTTAAGTCCGGCTGCACGTGCATTTGCATGCAGATGCGGCGCTGTTCAACCTGGAGTACGAGCGGTGGGTGGGGGAGCACAGCAAGGTGGTGGCCCGGCTGCGGGCCGCGGCGGAGGAGCACCGGCCGGACGGCGAGCTGCGGGCGTACGTGGACGAGGCCGCCGCCCACTACGGCGCGCTGATGGGGCACAAGGCCCGGCTCGCCGGCGCCGACCCGCTCCACCTCCTCTCCGGCCTCTGGAAGGGCGCCGCCGAGCGCTGCTTCCTCTGGATCGGCGGCTTCCGCCCCTCCGAGCTCGTCAAGGTATGTACGGTCAAATTCACCATCTGCCGCCGCTAGCTTAAAATTCATCTCTTCGATTCCATCGACCAAAAAGACCAAGAAGCTAGCAAGAAGGTTGGGTACACACGCAACGCATATACATTACAAGTACGGACCTGAAATGTGTGTCACTGACATGTGTGAGTGTGACCGTGGTTCGATCGCACGTCGTCAGCATGACCACCGTAGCTCACAGCACAACCAACCAATAATCTAGCTGCCAAATCCCCAAAAAATTAATCTTCTATGTACACACTATTATATGTCGATGATGGATGGCATGCATGTATATATATTATTATTAGTAAAGTCTTGGTCAAGCATGCAGGGATTAGGTGCAGTGGATTAGCAGGGGCAAGTAAGGAGCTAGAGGTAGCAGGTAGGACGTCACAGTAGTAGCTGATGGAACAGTTCGTAGTAAGCTCCGTCCAGAGAAGTCGTCGTCGTGTGCTATAGTAAACAAGCCGCTAGACGCCGGCTGCGTACGTACATGATCGAGTGTCACGTCAACGGAGTCTCCATCGATCTACAGCATCCATCATCAGTCGCAACTCGCACGACGGGGAGTAGGTGGCGGAGATGGCGATCCACCAGCTTCATTGCCGCCGGGCCGGTGTCATACACACGCTCGACGAGCTCAATCGATCGATGGACACGTCGCGTCACCGGCGACGACGACGACGACGATCTATGTGCGTACGTGCGAGCTAGTAGGCTCAGAGTCTCAGACACCGGCAACGTCGCCGCCGCCGTCGTCGTCGTCGTTCTACAACCTCGCTGTCGCTGTCGACGGCGATAGATGATCGCGTACGTGCTTGGATTAATTTGGAACGCCACGGATTATGCCAGCTTAATTTGTTCGTTCGTGGGATTGGGATCGATCGATATCGTCTTCTTTTTTCCTGATGCTACCTGCTCCTCGGACCCTTTTCGATGACGCCAACATGCACGGGCGCACGCAGGTCGTGGTCCGGCACGTGGAGCCGCTGGCGGAGCAGCAGGCGGCGGCGGGGGCGCGCGACGTGGAGCAGGCGGCACGGCGGACGGAGGAGGCGCTGGACGCCGAGCTGGAGGCGCTGCTGCGGTCGCTCTCCGAGGTCGTGTCCTCGGACGCGCAGCCGCCGCCGATGTACGGCGGCCAGCTCTACCACCCGGCCGACGTGGCCGCCGCCGGCTACCTGGGGATGGGCCACATGCACGTCGCCCTGGCCATGGACAAGGTGGCCTCGCTTGGCACCATCCTCAGACAGGTATCCTTTTATTCTGCCTGTCTCTTCCTTCGATTCATTTCAATTTGCATCCAGAAAGCGAGATCCATGCATTGCTGCTTCCTCGTCGCTAGCTAACGTAGCGCAATAATGCCGCAGGCGGACGAGCTGAGGATGCAGGCGTTGCACGCGCTCCGGCAGATCCTGACGCCGAGGCAGGCGGCGCGCTGCTTCGTCGCCGCCGACGACTACTTCTGCCGCCTCCGGACGCTCAGCACGCTCTGGACCACCAGCCGGACGGCCCAGCTGGCCAGAGGCCCGGCCGGGTAGGCGCATTATCGCATCACGGCATGGATCGGGATTGGAATACATACGGGTAGCTACTAGCTTAGCTATGACGTAGTAACCTAGAAAGCGTTAAATTATACATATCACATGAAAATGTATCGGTGGTATATAGATATAAAATATCATATAGAAGAAGTGCTCTAGTGGTTCTCTTTTCAAAGTTGCAACGATTTGAATGCAGATTAATTAGTGAGGTACATTACATATATACAGTATATTACTAGTATATACTTATGTGTTTGAACTTTGAAGGGAGAACCATCGCTTCTTCTGAATGAAAACGATTGTGACATTCATATACCTCTAGAAGAATTTGTTCACATCTGAAAGTTTCGGTGGCGATGGGATGGCATGTCGGACCAGAAAGATTCTCACCAACATCAAAATGGCTAATAGCAAGGTAATTACTTAAGTGCCCTTTCTAAGAAGCATTAGTATAATGCTGGCTTTTTAACAAGAAAGGATCACCGGGCTAGGGTACTTATTTTGTCGACTTATTAGTGTTCCTTAGCTGATTATGTTTGGCAAAATTTGCTAAGAGGCACGAGAAAATGATGTCATGGACAGTTTGGTTTGTGACAAATTGCTGTAACACTGCATCCATTAAAATATTCGTTTACAACTAACAAGGAGAGAGAAAATTTCAATACAACATTCGATGCCCCACGAACACATGTACGCACAAGATCACCATTAGCGACGATGGCCGAGGTCTAGGGGAACACCACTCAAGAACTAGCATTTTTCTTGTTAGACTGCCCCAAGTGGAGAGCATACGGTGCGATGCATATATATGCTTGAGATCGTGATTAGCGGTAGCCGAAAAACCCTCAACATCCCGCTGACTGTGCTCCTAGGGTCTAAGCATCCCATGCTCCTTTTCAACCACAAAACTGTCCTAGTCCGCACTAACTCAACAGGACAAGCCCTGCCTTATTTAGGGCCTGTAGCATGCACGTTTAACAAAGTCCCATGCCTAGGTATCAACCCACGATGGTCCTTAATTGTCTAGAGCAAGCACCTTCCACCAACACGTGACACACCTCTCGCAGGTGGCCGACTCCACAATTCCTGTGTCATATCAATCGTATAAGCATATCCACAAGAACCATATCCGAGGCACTCCATACCCCGGTAGGGTAATCCTCTTGCTCCAGCCGATATCACCAAAGAAGAGGTCAAGGCATGGAATATCTCCAGATTCCTAAGATCACTAAACCCACACGAGATTCAATGCTCCCATCGCACTAATCTACCATCTACCTCTTCGAGGAAGATAACCCTATCCACCATCCACATCATCCAACCATCCATCACGCATCACAATGCAAATGCACATATGTAATTATGATGGAATTAAATGCAAGCAAGCAGGTATATATAAAAGCGTGAGCGCGAAGCTAGGTAAAAGAGTGAAGTGGTTTTCAATCAAGGCACTCAAGACTTAGGCAACAACATGATCACATATACTAGCAAATGAATAAATGTAAAGTGCTAGCAATCTACTTTGCAATGCCTAATAGGATTTTTCTAAATAAGGTGCCACCATGACACCTTTTATGTGAAGAAAGTAGTAGTACACGTCCCTAAGGGCCTGTTTGGGTACTGTTGTTTTCTAAAACTGCAGTATTGAGAAACCATAGTTTTAAAAACTATAGGCATGTAATACCATAGTATTTACAAACTATAGTATTTCTCAGTTTCAGATAAACCATGATGTGTTTGGCTACCCAAAAAAATACATTGCCTTTTGAGACTAGTTGGTTGTATCTTGCTGCTAAAAATAGCATGTATCTCTACATACATATCAATTCTTTTTATTCAAATGAATGTTTATAGTACTATTGAACTGATTGGATGAGCAGCCAAACTGTTCTTCATCTGATCACATTTATTTTTATTAGTCTCGCCATAGTTTATAGTAGTAAAACAAAAGGAGACGGTTTGTAGTGAAAATAATCTGATCACATTTATTTATGTTAGTCTTGCACTCTTGCCGTAGTTTAATAGTAAAAAGGAAGAGAAGACGAGCAGTGAAAATGAGTACGTGCGCCACAATAGGAGGACATGCGCTGAGCTCTGTAAAAGAAAAAGAGGGTCTTGGTGGAGTTTCCAAAACTCCAAAAATACTGTAGTTCTTCAGTTTTTAAAACTCTTCAAGTTTTGTTGTATCCAAACACATTCTTCCTACCTGATACCATGGTATTTTCTAAAATCATAGTATTTTTCTAAAACTTTAAAAAAACTTTGTATCCAAATAGGGCCTAAGAGTTATTGTAGCTGACCAGTGGGAGTCGCCTTTTCCATTGGAACTTTCCATGGATCCATCCAAGCTTAAGTCGTTACTACAAAAGTAAATGCCACAACGACAACCAATAAGAAGCAAATAAAAAAGCAAGGAAAACTGATAAAAAGAACTACACTAGAAGATAGTATGATTTTAGAAAAAATATGAAACTGGTTTGATAATTTTCGGAGTTGAGATGAATTTTCTGTGAATTTTTGAAGTCGGGAATGTGTTGTAGAAAATAGATAAAATGGAGAAGGGCTAGGGTCTTTTGCGCTGCTGCTGGCCCATCAGGGATGAAGAACGCCCATGTGAGGTTGGAGACAAGGCTGGGCCTGACATGCTTCGGCTAGGGCTCGAGCGCCCTGTTAGGCCTAGCTAGGCTGCTGGCGGGCCTGCCGTGTTTCCTTGCTGCAGAAAGGAACGAAGCAGAGAGGCCATGCCGGCCAGGTGTTCGACGTGTACCCACTGGGCGCTCGCCATCGAGCAAGGCAGCGGGACAGAGGCTGGGGTGAGCTTGTGCGACCAGCTGTCGGTTGAGGACGGGGACGAGAGGGGATGGCCGGGGGGAGGTGGAGATCTGCGCCCACCATAGGTGCTCAGCAGGGAGGCGGTGCCATGGGTTAAGGCACGGGTTCATCGGCGGCAGGACGCGTGGTGCCAGGGAGGGTTCGAGGCCGGCCGTGGCGAGGCGGCGACGTGGTGACGTCATGGCCGCGCGTGACGTCGTTTGCGTCGCACGCGTCGAGAGCGACGGGGCAGAGCAGAGTGTCGTGCAGTGCTCCTCGCGGTGTGCTTTGGCAAGGACGGGGGCTCACCGATGGCCTGAAGAGCCAAGGGTGCGTGGAAGATCAGTCGTCATAGGTAGGGATGAAGCTACGCCAATCGCTGTGGCGTGCAAGCCCCTCCTCCTCCTTTGTGTACGACATATGTATGGTAATTTCGTGAAGTATAGCTAGAAGTTACACAGAGATACTACTTCATATTCATATGACATATTTCTAAGGGTGTAGCATGGGACTTCTATCCAAGATGGCCTGCTCCACATGCAAAGCGAGCCTTAGTCTAGACAAAGTAAAATTAAAATGAGCTAGCAATTTAACACGTCCTATGGTCAAGTTATACATAAACAAGCACTAACAACTAGAAGTATTTTTATATTTAACAATTAGAAGTAGTTAAACCAACACCAGTTAGGTAAATTCCTCATGTTCTGATTTACTGTTGCACCAAAATGCGAAATGGAATATAATGAAATCAGTATAGAGACAGATTCTGTGCATAAAAAGGAGGAGAAATGATCTTATTTGATTGAGGAAGGAAGCAAGGAAATCATCCAAGTCATTAGTCTGCATTAATTCTGTGCCTCATTAGTTTTCATGAGGAATTCATTGATGTTATTGACTTGGTCACTAACAACTTGTTGATTAACCCTGCTACCTTTATGGATATTGTCACTTGCACCACAACCATTCAGCACCTGGTTCAGTAAGGCAGAAGGAGGAATTGTCTATCTGAGGGTCAGGTCTCGTGCTTAAAGAGCTGGCCAAAGCAGAATTGCCGATTGGCATCACTGTGGAGTGTGTGTTATTTCCAAAGCTGAATGGTGCCACCAGGTCTCTGAAACCTACCACTGGTATGACTTTCCCTAGGATTCCTGCGTTTTCATTATACCCATTTCCAAAAGTTGGAATCGACTAGAGTAGCGTGCAAGTCTTGACAACCGGTTGATCTTAAAATGTCAACTTGTGAAGGATCTTCGGATGTTCCAACTTTATGATCAAGATCAGAAAATCTTGATGGCACAACAACTTTCCAGGAGTTGCTAGGTCCTGCAAATTGGTGATCTTCCCTGGCAACCTTGTTAAATAGGCTAGCAGAACATGATTGAAGTTGAACCAAAGGCTGGGTCACCAACTTAGGAAACTGTAATGGTAAATGAATAGAAGGAGCCATCATCTCACCATTTGCTATGTCTTCGAAAGGAATACCTTTGCTTGATCCCAAAATCTTGGCACACAATATGCTCGCATAGGAGCTACAAATATGAGATGAAGCCCATGTTCGAGGTCAATGGTGGACTGTTATTTGAGCTGTTTGCAAATGAAGTCCTAGGAATGTCAACAAAGAATGGCTTGCTTGACATCTTGAGTTCAACACCACACCATTTGAAATATTTACAAAAGAGCTGCCAGAACCAAAAGGGAAGTACTGGCTTGCACCTGGCAGCTCACCACTCGATACAGTTGCATAGGACTTGCTAGAAGAGATGAATTTGCAAAATGGTTGCTTGAGCTCAGAGAGCCCATGAAGAATGAGACATTCATGTTTCTCCACAATTCTTCAGTTTCATTAGCAAATGGATTAGAATTCCTCAGTATGCCCTCACTGAGGTTTTTGAAGAAGATTCAGTACTTCTGAAATCACAAAATAGAAAAAAATTGTTAAGAAAAAAAATGAAAAAGCCATAAAATGAAGGAATTGATCCCTTATGGGAAGAAACAAAAGAAATTAAGGAGAGGAAAAACTAACAGTAGAACTGCAAATGTGTACCAAATTCAATACATGTGTGTACGCCACTAGAGCTTTGTGTGTGTGGCACATGGACATTCCAGTTGAAGTGTCAGACACACAAACAAATTCCATTGACATAAACAGATTATTGAGTTTGAGATGGCGTGGAGGTAGTCGAGAAGCACCGGCGTGCCATGCCACCCGAGTACACCTAGATCACACTCTTCATTGAGACAATGCTTGTCCACCCTCACGATCAAGGATATGCCAATGCGGTGGACGATCGCGTAGGGACGGTGACAACAACAGACGACGGCAAGCTGCTTCTGACCAAGGAGTGGACGGCCAGGATGCAAGAGCAGCGATCTGTGGAAGGTTCCTCTAGCTATGGCGGCGGTGATGCTAAGCATCATGGCAAGCCAACACCGCACCAAAGAAGAAGGACAGTGACGCTACGTCATGTCCAACGGATCAGAATACTTGTCGGTGTTGTGGGCATGGCTCAGCCTATTCGCATCTAGCAAACTAGCTCACCCTGTTCGCATCCAGTAAGCTAATTTCCCGTCGCCACGGTGGTGTGGTGTACGTGTGTACTCACATAACCCACAAAATCCACCCAAGATCCAACCCAAACCCAGCTAACTCATGTATTCATGAGTGGATCAAAACATCTAAGCCCACCCATGCACAGGCCTTCCAAGAAAGCAACAGCCGACCACCAAATTCCCACAAGGAACCCGAGAAGTCGAATTTTCTTACCTACTGCAATGCCTTAGCTTCCATCCAAGAACCTCTAGGGAGCACCAGAGATAAAGGAAAAAGCAAAGTAAGCGAGGTGATTCCCGAGCGAAGAGCAATGCAACGAGTGCGAGGGGAGGGGGAATTTATAGCAGGGTTAGGGCCCAAGGGGGTTTAGGGGAGGAGCGGGGATCCGCAAGCAGGCGGTTGTAAAGATGCAAGGTGTTCATCCTCATCCTTGTGTTGTGGAATTTCCCTCGCATTAATTCCTACCTTCAGTTACCCTCTACTGCTTCCACCACCAGACTTTCTATCTTTGTTCGCCGCTTGCGTGCTGTGGTGCACTTCAGTTTCTTGATGGATGGAAAACCAGCCAAACCACCCTAGAAAAGCCCATGGTTCAAGCCCAGGGAGCTTCTAGGTCTATAGCGGCCGAACTCCCCCGTCTTCGCTGCCAGTCATGGCCATATATAGGTCATGGGTTGGTAGGTGTGGCACACCCACATCTCCTACCCAACTTAACACCATAGGTTAAAAGCTACAAATGATACAAAAGTGAACTAGAATGACTGCACTAGAGAAACATGGGGATTCCTTCCAAGATATCTTGGTCCTAGGTAGCCTACTACAAACCGTACAAATTTGAGCATACAACATGCAAGAACCATGAATTGGCTAGCTGCTGGGCAATGCAGAAACATCTCTTTTCCGTAGATGGAGTTAAGGGGAGAACTCCCCAGTCCCCATCGATGAAAGGATCACCATTGTTGATGAAATCCGACTGAAAGAAAACTAGTTCAGTTAGATAAACATCATATAAGTAGTAATAATCAATTCCACATGCAAAATCGAAGCATTTTAACATGTCTTATGGTCAAGTTATGACAAGCAAAGATGAATCGAGGAATGCACTCGAGTACTAACAACTAGAAACATTTTTTATTTAACAACTAGAAGTAATTAAACAAACATCAGTTATGTAAATTCCACATGTTTAATTTACTTTTGCACAAATTGCAATGTGGAATGCGATAAAATAATGACAGAGACATTCATTATGCATAAAAAGGAAGAGAGAAATGATCTTACTTGATTAACCAAGGAAGCAAGGAAATCATAAGTCATCAGTGTGAATTCTATGCCTCACTTGTTCCCATGAGGAATTCATTCAAGTTATTCACTTGGTCACTAACATCTTGCTGATTAACACTACTACCTTTATGGAGGTTGTCACTTGCACCACCGCCATTCAGCACCTGGGTCAGCATGGCAAAATTGTCTATCTGAGGATCAGGTCTGGTGCTTAGCCAAGGCTGAATTGCCAATGGGCATCACTGTAGGGAGTGTGTTATTTCCAAAACTGAATCCTGCCACCTACTCTCTGAAACCTACCATTGGTATAGTGTTCCTCATGGTTCCTGCTATTTTCTTCTGATTCTCATTTCCGCAAAGTTGGAATCTATCAAGAGGAGCCTACAAATCTTGACAATTCAATACCAAAATGGTGGGATTCTCCTAGTGTATTTATGTAGTAATAAAACACTACCACTAGTCATAGCACATGGGAATCCTCCCTAGTAAGCATTTGGTAGGAAAAGTTTATACTAAATTTTGAATACCAAAACACTAGGAAAATACCATCTCACTAGGAGAATTAGAAAAATCTAATGGTGACTATTTTATCTTGAAAATGTTACCCTACGAAGGACCTTCAGACGTTCCAACATTATTACCAAGAGCAGAAAAACTTTGATGGCACAACAACTTTCTAGGAGTTGCTAGGTCCTGCAATTTGGTGAACTTCACTCGCAACCTTGTTAAATTGGCCACTAGAACATGGTTGATGCTAAACTGAAGGCTGGTTCACCAAGTCAGGAGACCGCAATGGTAATTGACTAGAAGGAGACAAGATCTTACCATCTAATATATCTTCAAAAGAAATACCTCTGTTTGACCGCAAAATCTTGTCACGCAATATGTCGCATAAGAGCTGCATGAAGGGGATGAAGAAAAGGACATGTTCGAGATCAATGGTGGTCTGTCATTTGAGATATTTGCAAATGAACTCCCAAAAAATGGTTTGCTTGCATTCAACACCACACCATTTGAACTATTTGCAAAGGAGCTGCCAGAAGGACCAGAAGGGAAGCACTAGCTTGAACCTGGCAGCCCACCACTAGATACAGGTGTGTAGGACTTGCTAGAAGAGATTAATCTTCTGATATCCTACACTGGCATAGGCATAACATCTTTATGCAGGTTGACGCTGTGGCCAACTGGTTCCATGTTTGACCGAGGAATGCCCAGGTTTTTCTTTGAGATCATGACCAGAACAGACTCTGTAGGTAGCAAAGTTTGCGTTCCAATTGCAGGTTAGAAATTCATATTTGCAAAATGATTGCTTGAGCTTGGAGAGCCAATGAAGGATGGGACATTCATGTTTCTCCACAATGCTTCAGTCTCATCAACAAATGGATTAGAATTCCTCAGCGTGCCCTCACTGAGGTTTCTGAGGTACATTCAGTACTTCTGAAATCACAAATAGACAGGTACATTTTGTTAAGAAAAAATGACAAAGCCATAAAATAAGTGAAGTGGGCTCCTCTCAATACATGTGTGCACGCCACTGGAGCTTTGTGTGTGGCAGACACATGTTCTGGTTCAATTGTTGAAGTGTCAGGCACACAAATTCCACTGATATGAACACAATACAGAGTTTGAGATGGAAGTTGTGCAGAAGCAAGTTCTAACCAAATATGTTGAACAATAAGATAGTATATGGGAACACGAGCATAGTGATTGAGCATAAGAGTAGAAAAATAAACCTACAGATGACTAGCGACATTCTCTCTTGTAAGGGCTTCCACATTCATAACTTCTAATATCTTCTTAGGAACAGCCCTGGCATTTACAACAATAAAATATTTGTTAAAAGAAACAGATTTAACAAAAAAATTATTGATAGATAAGTCCATGAAATGCGAGAACTTACTATCCATGCCAATCTGATGGATAGCTTGTAAAACTTCTAGTGTAGTTGGCCACACCACTGGACCCTTTGCTTCTTCTGGGTTGATGTGTTCTCCTTGTCCTCGTCATCAACATCCACAGCCTGTTTGTTTTTCCTAGAATACTAGTTGGTGTCGTTTGCTCCAACCTTCTCACCTTTATCACCATTCCCAGATGTTATCTTCCAAACAACATTATCACAACTTCTATTGATGGTGTTCTGTGGATCAGTCTTACTATTGTTCACCACATGTCCATATGACCCTAAGTTGTTCGAGGCGCACCGGCTTTACCATATAATCATAGGCCCCATGCTTTATCCCTTTCACTATAGTTTGCGTCTCACTGTCTGCGGATATACTGCATAACATAAGGTAATATAAATCTATTGTGATATACAGAAGTCAATAAGCTTATTCATGTTTATTTGACTATGCCTATTTTTCTATTTTTGTTTTCTTTAGGCATTACATGTGTCCTTTATACTTTCATTTTTAAGAAAATGCGTCATACACATAGTACGTAAATGCAATTCTCTAACATTTCAAATTTTGTCATTTCAAATAAATTCATAAAAGAAACTTGTGTCAGTATTAAAATTTTTATTCTATTACAATTTTTATTCTATTAAAATTTTTATTCATCAGCTAGATCAATCTGTGAAGTAATAGTCATATAAGTTGACTGATAAGATAAACCGGCTAGTTTGCTGTGAGAGAAAAATATTGTTTGAACGGCTAATAGACTCGGCTGCTAAGACAAGCGAACAGGGCAAAGAATAATTAATTAGAATTAATTCATTATGCTTGGTGATATGACTAAATGTTGCTACTTAACCACGCATGCAGTCTTACTTCAGAGTTTGCACTATCCATGTTATTTTTGCCTTTGGCTGGAGCAATTTTCTTTGGCAGAAAAACTAAACCTGGTGGTAGCAGGCATAGGTCGTTTAGATAGTTCTTGTGCATTGAATTCCTTATAGTTAACCTAATGTTGATCATGCTAGATGGAATTGACATGAGCAGAATGGCATACACTGTTACTCTGAACGTTAAGTATAGTTGGTTTATCCTATATAAGTAGTTGAAATCTCAGTTCAGTTTGCCACATTGAGAGCAGCAGAGCTGCTGTTTGTGTTGTGTTGTGTGTGTTGTGCTCAATTGCTTCTTCTACCGCTAGCTATAGTGTGTGTGGGCATGCTGGTGAGCTAATTGCTCACCTATGCAGGGAGTTCAATGACCAACAAGTGGTATTGGAGCCGAGGCTACCACTTAGGCTGATCTCTGGCGGTGGCAGGCGATGATGCTGCAGCATCAGCACAAGGGGGTGGAGTGGAGACTCCACCACGCTAGGAGATCATCATGCACAAGACCATGCAGGAGGTTGACATAGCCAACTGGCCAGTCCTCACTTGCACAAACTATTGTGAGTGGGTTGTGCTCATAAAGGTCAAGCTCAGAGCATGTAAGCTCTAGAAGGCAACCGAGAAAGGCGCCGGGGATGAAGAGGAGAACTGCTGGGCAATGGATGTGATCATCTCCATTGTGTCTCATGAGTATGTGGAGTCACTATGCATGAAGGACGACTCTAGAAAGGCTGCTTGGGACACCCTCAAGGCCATGCACATCAAATCTAATCATGTGAAGAAGGAGAAGGTGCAGCAGCTACGATGGGAGTGTGAGGTGCTAGCGTTTCATGATGTCGAGGCAACAAAGGATTTCTCGCTCTACCTGTGGTCACTCATTAGCTTGTTGGCCGCACACGATGTCACCATCACTGAGGAGGAGGCAATCAAGAAGTATTAGCGTGCCATGCCACCCAAGTATGCCTAGATCGCACTCTCCATTGAGAAGATTCTAGACATGTCCACCCTCATGATTGAGGATGTGTTAGCGCGATGGACGAACGCACATGGACAACAGTGGACGGCGGCAAGCTGCTGCAGACTGAGGAGTGGACGGCCAAGATGTAGGAGCAGCGGTCCGAGGAAGGCTCCTCTAGCCGTGGCGACGATGATGCTAAGCATCGCAGCAAGCGGATGCCAATGGAGAAGGACTACAACGCTACAACATTTCCTATTGATCGGAGCACTTGCCAGCATTGTGGGTAGGCGGGGCATTGGGCTCATGTAGCAAGAATCCTAAGAAAGAGAAGAAGGAGCAAGCACACCTTGTGTAGCTAGACAACAATGAGCTAACTCTCCTGATTGCAACATCCTATGCACTGCATGACGTCAATCTAAAGATAGAGGAAGAGGAGGTAGTGGCGAAAGTGTTGCAGGGGAAGGCATGACAGGTTATTCACCTCGACGAGTCGCACGCCAGTCCATCCTGGACATGGCGGCGTGGTGTAGAGGGGTGGTACCTACACTCTGGCACTAGAAACCACATGACCCCTCGAGGGAAGCTTTCTTCGAGCTCGATGTCGGTGTGACTAGCTCGCCAAAGTTCGATGACGACTTGAATATGGAAATTTGAGGCCGTGGCATCGTGATCTTCTGATATTGGTACAGCGAGCAGTGCTTGCTGACGGATGTTTGTACATCTCGCAACTACGATCTAGCTTCATCAGCATTGGGTAGCTGGACCGGGCGCAACCGCAAGGTGTTGATCAAGAGCGGCATTCCAAGGATTTAGGATCAGGAGAAGCGGCTGTTTGCCAAGATCCAGGACTCTTGGAGTCAGAGGAACCATGGCTGTGGAATGCCTGGTTCAGCCACCTTAGCTTCGATGTGCTCGGCTGGTTGGAGAAGATGAACCATGGCTGTGGAACGCATGGTTCAACCACCTTAGCTTCGACATGCTCAGTCGGCTGGAGAAGATGGTGCGCTGGTTGCCGCATATAAGCACGCCCATGAGCTGTGTGATAGGTGCCTGGAGGGGAAGCGAAAGGAGCTTGTTGCTGTTTTTGAAGGTGGCCAAGGATCACATGGCGGATGTCCTAGAGCTCATCCACTGCAATCTCAATGGGCCGATCATGCTGGCCACGTATGGTGGGGCAATGCTATTTCCTGCTCATGGTTGACGACTACAGACACTACAAGTGGCTACAGCTCCTAATGAGCAAGGGCGAGGTGGTGGAGGTGATCAAGTGGTTCTAGGCATGGGACAAGGTAGAGTCTGGGAAGCATCTGTGCGTATTGAGAACAAATCACGGCATCAAGTTTATAGCAATGGAGTTCGCTGTCTACTGTGCAGATCAAGGGATGGTGCACAATCTCATTGTGCCGTACTTGCCACAGTAAAATGGCATAAAGAACGGTGGAACCAAACTGTGGTGGGCATGTATCAAAGCATGATGAAGACAAAGTGGATGCCGATAGATTTCTGAGGAGAGGCAGTGAGCATGGCGATGTTCGTCTGCAACTGCACGCAAGGTAATAAAATCCACTGCTGTTTGTGAGCTAGCAAGGCAATAAAATCACAGTTCAGTTTGGCACATCTCGGAGTAGAGCTGCTGTTTGTGCTGTGTGTGTTGTGCTCAATCCCTTTATCTACCTCTAGCCATAGTGTGTGTGTGTGGGCATGCTGGTGACCTAACTGCTCACCTGTGCAAGGAGTCCAGAGGCCAACACTAATGAATGTGCCATAACATGTGAAACTAAAAATAATATCATTAAGAGGTCAATCAATACCACCACCATGCACTTATGAACAAATAGTAACTGTCTAAGGGATACCAAAAAAATACAAAATTTTAGTTTCCATGCACAAACAAATTGTGAGTACGAAGCTACAAGTGACAAAAATAAGTAGCCAGCTCCATGTACTTAGCACTTAGGAACTTACGGTAACATACACAACTAAAATATAACACTAGCGTAGTTATTGACTTTATTATATCTGAACACATGCACCCCCACAATAATCATGACCTATGATTGGTATTCATAGGTACCATTTGTTGATATCCTACCCAAACATTCATGACCAATGGCTCTACCGGATATCGTGCACCAACCGAGTTATAAGCAATCCATAGAGTTTAGACAAGGGTTTTACTTATGACTATGAGATCCATCTCTAGGCCAATGAGCTCGAGGAGCTTGAAGCCTTCCATTTTGGGCATGGAGACGTTGCTGATCATCAGGTCAAACTGGTTCCTGTCCTTTCTCTCCCTGAGCATGTCCAATGCCGTCTAGGTGTCTGCTGCCATTGTCACTGCATCATACCACCAGAATTCCAATCGTAACAACAAATCACCCACAACAATTCATCATCTTGTATCACAATAGAAATGGGAAGAAATAGGGGCAGCTAGGAAGGCAAGAACACACACCATTGTAGTTGTTGTTAGAATACATGTCGAATATTATGTATGAGTTTAGTTATACGCTCTAGGACTCTGAGTTGTAGTTGGTAGTATAGGATAGAGTTGGAGTCGAACTCTGTATAACTTGGCCTCCTAAAAAAATATGAAAGGAGGGCTGCCGTTGTATCCATGATGATGTAGTGATAGGCTTGCAGGAGGGCAGTGGAACATAGCTGGGATGCTGGAGAGGAACGCCCATAGTCATTCCCTCAGGACTAGGCTTCAGCTGAACCTCGTCAACAAATATCGTGCCTCTAGTGCCTTCTGTGATCTTTCATGTCTCATCTCGATAGATTCAATCAATGCTTTCATGTGTGTAGATTAGCAAACAACTTGCCGCTATGGAGGCATGACTAATTTCTAATGAGGCATCAGAGCCCATGGTCAGAAAAATTTAGAAAATCTCAAAGATCACATGTGACAGAGGAGCCTATTAACGTCTTAGAGGTCACATGTAGTTGTGTATGATATGGAGCATTGGACTTAGGACTGACAAATGTCTTCCGGAGATCACAGGCTTTGGGGTTTTGTGATGTGAAGAGGTCTGATGTGTGACGGAGGTGATTGTTGAGTTTAGTCACACATCGGTAATTGATGGTAGGAGAGTGCAACATATAAGGCAAGAGCAGCCCTCACCTATCTGGTTAGTCTTTTGAGAGTTAGGCCTAAGGCCTGGATATGTTATGGGCTCTGATGGACTTGGGCCCGAGGGGTGTCGGATCTGCTGCGTACTCTAACAAGTGGTCAGATTGGATCTAGAGGCTCTGCGGAAGATCATCAAGAGGTTCAAGGATTATGGATCTACAAGGTGTTGTTGCGATTAATGTGTAGTGTGAAGCGGATAAAACACAAGATGGAGCATGGTCGTGGTCAACACGTGACCAACACGTGCATGGCCGCAGCGGGTTGACGGTAATGTTGACGGTGACTAGAGTTTCTAGTTGGATTTCATTGTCGAGGAAGCCATGGGTGTTGTGACTGTTAACACTGGATTTTGGTAAAGGCCGAGAAGATGACAATGGGGCGAAGACGTGGCGAAGCAAGTATTCAGAGCATTCGGCAAGCATCCATTCGGCTAGCTCGGGCAGTTCGGTAAGCATCCGTGCGGTCGGCTAACTCTAGGCGATTCGCAAACATTCATGCAAATCGGCTATCTTTGAAGGCGGTGGCTCCGCTCGGGAAGTAAAAGGTGGCAAGTAAGAAGCCGAATCGAAGGCGAAGAACGTGATGATCAAGGACTCCGAGGAAGACCATAGCAAGAGAATCGCCATACTTTTGAGTTACCTTTAATATATTGTGTAAATCGTAATCTCTTAGGATTCATGTTATGTCCGTGGTATAAATATAGACCCTCGACCATTGTAAAGGATATTCGCAATCAAATCAACACAACCGCCCCGTGCCAAGTTTCGAGTCCCTTTTTGTCATGTTGTCGAAGTTCTTCGAGAGGAGTCATCGATCCGTCGACCTCCGTAAGTTCCGGCAACCTTGCTATCATGTCTAGTATCATGCGGTGGATTTAGATATTGATGCAAGTAGTCTTGCTCGTCTCGACCGGATGGCCGTGGCGGCAAAAGCGCCCGCTTGATGATCGAAGTCTTTTGCTTATGCTTTGTTTATCTCGACTAGATGGCCGTGCGGCAGCGCCCGCTTGATAGCTTAGCGAGGCAAGATAGTTATCGCCTTTGTTTATGCTTTGTTTATCTCGACTAGATGGTCGTGCGGCAGGCGTCCGCTTGATAGCTTAGCGAAGCAAGGATTAGTTATCGGCTCTATTAGATTTGGCAAGATCTAGTAGATTCATTAAGTTACCCGTAGTGTTGCATGCTTTATTTATTTATTTATTTAATTATTGCATCACTCTTTGCCCAATCTAGATTGATGGAGCTTGGCCTTATATCTTTTACATATTTAATCTGTCTTTTATGCCTTCATGTATATCTTTTCATGATGATTAAATCTAGCGCTTGCATTGGTCAAGTTAAATTAATCTAGGTTGTCACGTGTTGCGGGTTCAAGCTTATGAGATACAGATAGGTCTTGACAGAGCTGAGTATCATGCGGTAGATGCAGGCTTTTGGGTTTTTTTAGAGCTAGTCATCCGGTGGACTAGAATTCGATTCAATCTGATAGATCCGTTTGTATTTAATTTACTTGTTCCTTCTTCATGGACCCCGAGTCGGCTAGACTGCCAAGCTTGGTTATGCTTCAACTTATGATCAATTTTCACTTGTTCAAACATGTCTTCTCATGCATGCATGTTCGGCAATCAATGCTTCGCGTGTTTTGTCTTCATATTAGACGAATGAATCGTATGCATGGTTGGCAGACAGCTTCTATAGCTGTATGTCGTCGTAAGTGGCTTCAGGGCCGTATATGCGGAACTGCCTCGTCTCAATCCGCACGCGTTCCGATTTTGTATTTAATGCTTTCTTTGTCCCTTGTCGGTTTTGGGTCAAACCGACCGCACGCTTCGGATCTCCGGACCGTGCGGCCGTCCGATTGAAGCCACGCTTTTCGGCTTGCTGTGTGTTAGGCGCAGAGTCACGTTTTGTGTCAACAGTGACGCATGAGTAGAAGTCCATGGTTATCCATGGCAGAGTCTGGCTTGGGCCTTGGAGATGTTCATGTAAATGTATGGGACTCTCAAAGAGATGCAATGCTTATTGGAAAAGGTCTCAAAAGTTATGGTCTCGTTTGGGCTTGTGAGTTATTAATTAAGAAGGGATTTCTTAATTAATGTGTGGCTATGGCAAGGAGACTTCAGAGCATTGCAGCTCGATGGGAGATGCACAATTGGCTTCATGAGAATCAAACTTAGTTTGTTTAGGCGAAAGGATGCCACAAATGTCAGTATGATGGAGCTGTATGTGCTGAGGCGCACGGGCTGGAGTCCGAATAACGCGGGTGGCGCCGATGTTTTTTCAACATGGAGGAGTTTGGGCAGACACGTGATGTGTGCGTCGTATTAATGCAGGCCGTGGAAATACATGCTGGTGGCTTCTTCATGCTGGCTGATTTCTAGTACACATCGGATTAGGAATATCCGTGTGATTAAAAGGAAGGAAGATGCGAAGAGTTTCTAATGGGACAAGAGAAATACCAAAGAGGACTCGGTGTCAAAGTTCTTTTTGTTTTTTCAATCAGGATATGGACTCATTTTACTGTCTTTATTTGGCATCACGACTCCAATCGTGTGGGGAACTATATAGAACTCAGGGACTTTGTGGGCTGCATGTATACGTGGCTAAGAATATGGAGCAGCTTGGCATTTGGTGTTTGGTGAACTCAATCAACATTAGTTCAGGTGAGAACAAGTGCATTGCCACAAAGTGATTCGATGATGGTAGACAGTCTATGGTGCTGGTGGATAGTCTGGTGATCGGCAGGATATGTTAATCGGATCAGCATAGAACACAACGGGATATATCATGGGAATTGTGGCAGGGTTGTGCATACAATGGAGCTACAAGGTGCGACATGATGTTGTGGACGCTGATGGAATTTTGCAACAGGCGGTGGAGGAGAGGTAGCATTTGGCTGACTAGACCTTAGGGTCAGTATTGCAGTGCTCGTTGGCGACGAGTGGAGGCTATCAACAGTGTTCGGTCGTGGTGCACATAGCAACTGATGGGAGTTTGATAGTGGTGTTTTTTAGCGGGTGCTCTTAGAAACGATGGAGTCAGATGCAGACTGATAGGGTCGAGGTGAAGAGCAGCTCATTGGTGATCTGTTTGTGATTGATGGATGGCGCATAGTTTGCTTGGAAGGTGAACATGTCATGGTGCATGGCAGAGAGGCTATTGACAATAGACTAGTCATACCACGGGGTAGATACGATGACAGGATCAACAACGACGACATAGGAGCATGGTAGTTGATGGGGTTCTTCATTCTTTGTGGCATGGCGACACATGGCACGAGCTCACGATGTGGGTTTCGTTGGATGAGTTTACGTGCTTCCAAATCAGCAAGAGCATGGATCAATTCAAATTGCACGTGCGGAGTTCTGATGTGTGGATCGAATGATGTGAAGAAGCTTCAAAGGCTGAACTAGAAGAAAGTAGATGGCGAATGTCTGTACTTGCAACTAGAGTAATCTGGTTGGTCTAGGCTATAGGAGGCTACAGTGTTAAACGTTTGGCATAGTATTGCAGTGGAAACAGAAAAGTAGCTAATATATAACTTAAATAGTGGTTGTGAAGTTCTCATGTCATGTGTGTAGTCAGCTTGAGTATGTTATTGGACTCAGGTAGCTCATGTAGTGCCTAGCATGGAGCAGACATGCTTCGGGAGTCAGGCATGTCAAGACTAGAGATGAATCTAATTTTACTCAACAGGGAATATGGTGATAAAAGGATGCACAACAGCACGTGGAGTCATAGAGCATGAAGTTGCGGGGATAAAAAAGGTTCTTGTTTGCAGTGGGTTTGCTGTGACTCGTTAGGCAGCTCTGGTGGAGCAGCGAAGGCAACAACTCAAGTCAGGTGTACATAGAGGTTCATGCATGGATGACTTCAAGTTGGCAGAATATTCGCCAAGGTGGAGTTTGTTAAAATATGTGTTGAATATTATGAACGAGTTTAGTTTTGCTAGGACTTTGAATTGTATTTAGCAGTATAGGGTAGAGTTGGCATCGGACTCTGTAACTTGGCCTCCTCATAATAAATATGAGAGGAGGGCTATCATTGTAACCATGATGACATTGATAGGCTTGCAGGAGGGTGGCGGCACATTGCCAAGACCCTGGAGCGACCGGTGTTGCTGGTATTGGAGAGGAGCACCCATAGTTATGCTCCAGGGACTAGGCTTCGACTAAACCTCATCAATAAATATCGTGTCTCTAGTGTCGTCTGTGATCTTGCATGTCTCATCTCAGTAGATTCAATCGACGCTTCGCGCATGGAGATTAGCATACAACTTACCGCAGTGGAGGGCTAATTTCTAACGGTTGCAATGCTTCAGCTACCTCTCTAGAACCTTAAGGTAGACACAGTTGCCATCAACGACGAGCACGCACAGCCCCGCTGGGAAGATGTCGAAGTCCATGTCATCCCTATATCCAAGAAAGCAACTGCTGACTAGCCATGGTCTGGTTACAACCCGGTTTTACCTATGAATGGGTTAGATAATAATATGATTTCTTCTTTATGCCACCAGCATCATCGCCCTACTGGATGATATCCCCATTGCTCTCCTATAACACCCAGTTTTAAAAACAAAACCAGGTATGACATATGTGTATCTAGGAAGCCCACACATACAACAATAGAGTGAATAGTATCAGAAAACAATGTTATAAACAACATAAAGCTATATTAACACTTACATTAGAGTATCGCATAATGGTTGTTAATCTTCTCTTCAAGCTTCATCTTCCCAGGTATGGTTGACTGGGGTACAATCCTTTCTAGGAACTTGGTGGTGGTTTAAGCGCTTCATCAGGCACATGACATCCCTGGGCTTCATTCAATCGAATGCTAATTCGTCGCTCTTCGTCTACCACCTCAACGGCGCCACGGCATATCTACTTCTATACATCAACGACATGATCTTGTCCACCTCATCAACAAGTCTTCTTTTGTCATATCATCAATAGGATCCACGACGCCTTCGCCGTGAAGGACATGGGGACCGTCCACCACTTCCTCGGCACGTCGCTGACCACGCATTGGGATGGCGAAATGCAACCCTGTTGCAACAACAGCGGACACAAAACCAAAGGCTCCTACAATAGAAAACAAGCCCGTTTACTACACCACTTCCTACCAAAGCCTCACCGATGCTCTACAATACCTGGTGATTAATCATCCCGACATCACGTATGCTATACAATAAGTCTACCTTCACATGCACGTGTTGCAGGACATGAGCCAGACAATGCTAAAGTGTATCCTTAGTATATTAAAGGGACCATCAGGGACCATCAGTTTCGATGTTCAGCTACATCTGCAACATCATTGTTGGTATTTATTAACATGCACATAAAAATCCATAAGCACATGGATACCCATGTAGCGCTTCACCAAAAAGTAATATAAAATATCAAACTCAAAGAAACATGTGTGAGGATAACTAAGTCTAGACTTAACCCCTAAGTAGTAGCTAAGGCCTGAGAATATAGGAGCATAAAGAAGATGAATAAAGTCTTCTAGTCCTGACTTCAGTAATATGTGTTTGGTATTGTTCAACCGGAAAAATCACTTAGGAAGAACAAAAATAGAGTATAATCTTCCTAGAAATAGCTCATGCTCAGCCTACTAAAGGGAGGTGGGATATATAAGATTCAATGAGACTATAAGAGTCACCCTCGCGAGCTACCACCAATCTAGATGATAGGGTACATCTACCTGTAACCGAGTCTAAGCACCATGCTTACACTATTATACTAATTTAACCTAGGAGTGACAAGGATTAAAGTACTCAATGGAGTGTCACAAACCTGAAGAACAATGCAAATAATGTTATTTACTTAAATCAAAAGTCAATTAACAGAGAAATCTTAGAAGCAAGCTCCAAAGAATTTGATTCCATTATGTACAAACCATAGCGAGAGCACTGATAGGATGACACTTCCTCCAAGACTCTCTCTTCCACTCCATCCCACTATTTCTAAATATAAGGCTATATCCTATTCATGGTAGGACTATTTTTCTTCTTGAATTAGAGGCTCTGGATCATGATTATGGTTTTCGATGAGGCTTAGGGTTTCTCTAGATTAGGCCTCCCTGAGGACGGGGTACATGGCTCTTTCTATAGCCCGAAGCGATGAATCTAGACCCTTGAATCAAACTAACCTTGATCAACAATGTAGATGCAAACTCTAATAAAAAAGGAACTGATGTATGAAGAAGAGGCTGACAGGGGGCCCCACTAGGCCAGTAGGTCTATAGGTGGGGCCGGCCGGCCCCACATGTCAGTTCCTAGACCGCTACATCGGTTGAGAGCCCTCTGCTATCCTCTGGTACCTTTTGGAGTTGGTTCCGCTTTGTAATATTGCGATCAGGTCTAACATGTAGGTCCTCTTTGATGGTTTGTTCTGATTAATCCCTGCTAAAGCACATAGATTCACTAAAACTCATAGAATTCATCAGTTTAAATCCTATTTATATGTATGTGGTCCTTTTTAGTCATTAATGCAAGGTATGTTGATGGTTTATATTGGATGTTATTGGCCGTCAACAGTCGCCCATGATCACAGCCTACTTGGACTAGGCTAGCTACCCCGACACACGGCGATCTACATCAGGCTTCTACATCTTCCTTGGCAACTCCTTCGTCTCGTGGTCCCCTAAATGATAGACCATGATATCGAGGTCAAGCGCTAAGGCAGAATATTGCGCCATCGCCAACGCTGTCTCAGAGTGCTCTTAGCTTCATCACCTCCTAGCCGAGGTGCATTGCAAGGTCCCATCAGCGACAGTAGCATTCTACGACAACATCTCATCTGTGTACATGTTCCAGAACCCATTGCACCTTCAGCGAACCAAGCACATAGAGCTTGACATTCATTTCATCCAGAAGATCACCATTGACAAGATCTATGTCATGCACATTCTTAGTGCACGGCAACTCGCCGATGTGTTCACCAAGGGGCTGCCTTCGGCACTATTCAACGACCTCGGGGACAACCTCTCCATCACTTCAGATGACGTCAAGACTATGGGGGTGTCAGTGGAACAATGTCTCCAACATCTCCATCGGCTAGAGAGAGACCAAGTCTTCAGCGATGCCCGCTTCTCGCGCACTAGCTGAGCCCACGTCTCTAGAAAGCGTGCTCTGCCGCACACACGCGCGCTCAACACGCTCACCCACTCACGCATGTATAGGTGTGACCAAAGGCCGAAATTGTAATATATCTACATTTATACTAGAAGAATGCCCACGCGTTGCTGCGGGAATTATAGGATTCATCTTCAATATCAGAAAGCTAAGAAAACATCTATCGATAAAACTGTGTCTATGTATATATCTTTGTAAAGAAAATAGATATATAATATGTAGCAACAAAGAGGAAGACATACAACTACTCACCTGTAAAAATCTCTTGGGAGCTTCTCAAATGCTCGGATCTGTCCTCGCAAATCGCAAGTAGCACAATCTTAAAAGATCAGGTTGCACTATACCCGTGCGCGTGCTAGCCAAAAAGAAAAAAAATCAAAGTCGAACCATACAGAGCACTATCTCCCACATACTTTGGAGCTCAATGACTTGTGGGATCCTTGGATGATGTGGCCTCACAAAATTGCAGAAAAAATATTATAGTGGGGTTTAGCTTTATAAGAGTTTAAGATTTAAGATATATGTACACAACACATGATGAATACAATTTTTCCAATTGATCAAACCCATTCTACATAATGGAATGACGCAGTCAGTTAGACAAATTTAAGGAGGGATGATGGCACAGCTAGACAATTTTATGAACTGACTATTCTCTTTGTAAAAAAATCTATATGCAAACAAATTTCTTTCTTATACACTAGACTATCAAACATTGTTTACAAGTCATCGGACTAATCGTGATTAGTCATGGTGACCGACTAGGGGTATCGTCGACTAGTACAAGTCGTTCAATTAATCGACCTAGTCGATCCCATGGCAACTAGATTCGACTGGCCGACTTGTAAACATTGCTATCAACAGAGGAACATGAATCATGTATTGAAGGTTCTTCATGTCATGTACTACTTTTATTTGGCTCGGAATATAGTAATGAACAATAGAATATAGTAATGAACAATGGCAGTATTGTGGCACTTATTCTGTCTGTCCTAGTGTTCCATACATAAGATCTGGGCTATCAATGTAATTTCAAGAAATAGCAACATTTCACTAATTCAATAACAAATGAAATACAATAGTTCAAATAGTTCATAAAATCATATCACTGGATAGTTAAAACATACATAGAAACTAAAAAGAACCCCTAAGAGGGGCTACGTTGTTTTATATATTAAAAAAATGACCACCAAAATTCAAGCCAAAAAGGAGCACATAGGTTGGGGGTTGGCTGGGGTGGCAAACCCACACCTCCTGCCAAACTTAACACCACAGGTTAAAATGTACAGCTCATACAAAATATATAGAACTAGCATGACTGCACTAGAGAAACATGGGGATTCCATCCAAGATGGCCTACTCCTAGCTAGCCTACTACAGCTAGTTCAAATTTGCACATACAACATGCAAAAACTATGAATTGGTTAGTAGTTGGGCGATGCAGAAACATCTCTTTTCTAGAGATGGCGTCAAGGGGAAAACTCCCAGTCCCCATCGATGAAAGAATCACCATTGTTGATGAAATCCGACCGAAAGAAAACTAGTTCAGTTAGATAAACATCATATAAGTAGTAATCATCAATTCCATAAGCAAAGCTAGATAGTCTAGACAGAGTAAATTTAAAATAAGCAAGCAATTTGACATGTCTTATGGTCAAGTTATGCATGAACAAGCGGGATGAATATGAGTAATGCAATGAGTACTAACAACTAGAAGCATCTTTTTATTTCACAACTAGAAGTACTTAAACCAACATCGGTTAGGTAAATTCCTCATGTGTTAATTTACTTTTGCACAAGTTGCAAAATAGAATACAATAAAATTAGGACAGAGACAGATTTTATGCATAAAAAGGAGGAGAAATGATCTTACTTGATTAACCAAGGAAGCAAGGAAATCATCTAAGTCATCAGTCTCTGCATTTTGTGCCTCACTTGTTCCCATGAGGAATTCATTGATGTTATGCTCTTGGCCACTAGCAGCTGGATGATTAGCACTGCTACCTTCATGGAGGTTGTCACTTGCACCACCACCATTTGGCACCTGGGTCAGCAAGGCAGAGTTGTCTATCTGAGGATCAGGTATGGTGCTTGAAGAACTAGTCAAAGCAGAATTAGCAATGGGCATCACTATAGGGTGTGTGTTATTTCCAAAACCGAATCTTTGTCACACCACCGCTCTCACGAAACCTACCATTGGTACGGTGTTCCTCATGGTTCCTGCTATTTTCTTCGATACTCATTTACGAAAGTTGGAGTACGTCGGGAGGAGCACGCAAATCTAGACAATTGGTTGATATTGAAAATGTTACCTGTGAAGCACCTTCGGACATTCCAACATTATTACCAAGATCGAGAAAATCTTGATGGCACAACAGACTTTCCGGGAGTTGCTAGGTCCTACAATATGGTGAACTTCGCTTGCAACCTTGTTAAATTGGACACGGAAACATGGTTGACGCTGAACCAAAGGCTGGTTCACCAAGTCAGGAGACTGCAATGGTAAATGACCTGAAGGAACCAACATCTCACCATCTAATATATCTTCAAAAGGAATACCTCTGCTTGACCCCAAAATCTTGCCACGCAATATGCTGGCATAGAAGCTGCAGGAACGAGACTAAGAAAAGGACATGTTTGAGGTCAATGGTGGACTGTCATTTGAGATATTTGCAAATGAACTCCCAGAGACTGGTTTGCTTGCATTCAAAACCACACCATTTAAACTATTTGCAAAGGAGCTGCCAAGGAGGAGCGAGAAGGGAAGCACTGGCTTGAACACGGCAGCCCACCACTCGAGACAGTGTGTAGGACTTGCCGGAAGAGATTAATCTTCGATATCCAAAGATCGGCATAGGCACAACATCTTTGTGCAGATTGACACTTTGGCCAACAGGTTTCATGTTTGACCGAGGAATGCCTAGGTTTTTCTGGGAGCTCATGACCTAAACAGACTCTATGTGCAGCGAAGTTTGCGTTCCAATAGCACATAAGGAATTAATATTTGCAAAATAATTGCTTGAGCTTGGAGAGCCAATAAAGGATGGGACATTCATGTTTCTCCGCAATGCTTCGATTTTGTCGACAAATGGATTAGAATTCTTGAGCGTGCCCTCGCTAAGATTTCTAAGGTACATTCGGTACTTCTGAAATCACAAAATAGACAAGTACATTTTGTTAAGAAAAAATGACAAAGCCATAAAATGAGTGAGGTGATCTCTTAATCATGAGGTCAAACAAAAAGAAATTTAGGAAAGAAAACTAACTCCACAAGTGCAAATGTATGTAACATACCAAACTCAATACATGTGTGTACACCACTGGAGCTTTGTGTGTGGCAGACACACATTCCAGTTGAATTGCTGAAGTGTCAGACACAAATTCCATTGACATAAACACAATATTGAGTTTGAGATGGAAATTGTGCAGAAACAAGTTCTATCTAAATATGTTTAACAATAATATAGTACTCTGTAGATGGTAACACAAAGCATACTGACTGAGCATAAGAGTAGAAAACAAACCTGCAGATGACTTGCGACATTCTCTCTAGTAAGGCCTTCCACATTCATGACTTCTAATATCTTCTTAGGAACAGCCCCTGCATTTACAACAACAAAATATTTGTTAGAAGAAACAGATTTAACAAAAGAATTATTGATAGATAAAGCCATGAAATGTGAGAACTTACTGTCCATGCCAATCTAATGGACTGCTTGTAAAAACTGCCGGTGTAGTTGACCACACCACTTTGGACCCTTTGCTTCTTCTGGGTTGATGTGTTCTCGTTGTCCTCATCGGGAACATCCACAACCTTTTTGTTTTTTCTAGAATACTTCTTTGTGTGGCTTGCTCCAACCTTCTCACCTTTATCACCATTTCCGGATGTCATCTTCCGAACAGTATCATCACAACCACTATTGATGCTGTTCCGTGGATTAGTCTTACTATTCTTTACCACATGTGTCCATATGCCCCTAAGCTGTTCGAGGCGCACTGGCTTTACCATATAATCACAGGCACCATGCTTTATCCCTTTCACTATAGTTTGTGTGTCACTGTCTGTGGATAGCACTGCATGACATAAGGCAACATAAATCAATTATGATATACAGAAGTCAACAAGCTCAATAGACTAGACATTAAGTGATCTAGTCGCCTTCATATTCAGTTGACGAGGCACATTTTTCAAATTTTGTTTTCTTTAGGCATTACATGTGCCATTTACAGTCAACAATATTTAGTAGTAATTGAATTCACCTACTGCATATGAACAAAAAGTAGCATATGAAATGAACTACAAACAACAATTCAGTAGCTAGACTAGACTGATTCAGCAATTTGGAATTGTTAAAAATTTCTTTCATGGCTGAAATTAATGAAATTCACAAAATTTCAGGAGTTCCGGTCCAAATTGCAGGAAAAAAAGTTAGATGAAATCTGAAAATTTGAATTTCTAAATGGTTCATTGATATGCTTCCTACTTTCTATTTACAACTTAGCCATAGGCCACAGCCTAGTGGACTAGTTTCATGTCATGGGTAGTTGGTTGCGCCTATTGGGCTGGGTTCAGTAGTGTGGCCCATTAGAGTTAGGGTTAATTAGAGATATGGGTCCCTTGAGGAGAGGTATCCTTTGAATTGAGCAAAAGAAATAGAGTTATTATCCCAGTCCCTTCTCCTATCCCTGATGGCCCTAACCCAAGCAGCCCAACATTAGCCTGTAGCTGGACACCCTCAACTAGGTGAAATTCTGACCGGATTAGAAGGAAAATTGGCCTCGTGAGCCCTAGGCCAGTATACTGCTTATCTTATGAATTTGCAATTACATGATATGCTTATTGGCTTCAACAGATGGATCTATTCGGGGATTCAGTGCAAAGGTATAATAAGAAGCCGTAACAAATGTTGTTTATTCAATTAGTTGTTCACATTATTCATTGATCACTGATTCTATGTTACGAGTTTGGTTTATGTATGAGGAGGCAAGTCAAATAGAAAATGATGCAATGAGCAGCATAAGCACAAGGGCAGTGGCATCATTTTTAGCTGAAGAAAAAGTGATAGATTTGTACAAGAGAAAATGTGAAGGACCATTAAGAGCCTGTTTGGTTGCCTACATTTAGCTGAACTAGGCTGGTCAGATGTAGGATGTCCTTGTTTGGTTGCTTGGTCCTAAGGTTGGGCCAGACTCTGGGCATGCAAGCTTCGAAGCCAGGCTCCAGGAAACATGGGTATCGGCCATTTCTGCCGGACCAAGCTCACCTGGTGTAGGTGCTTAGTTCACTAATGATGTTATTACTTGTATGATTAGTAAATATCAAGGGATATTAATGTGTTTTAAAAATGTTTCAGACATAATTAGATAAAACAAAAACATTAAGAGTATATTTGTACAAAATAAAAATCATAATCATAATCTTATAATATTTTTATCTCATGCAACATATCTTCATAGAAGCAACCAAATAGCATCTCTTCTGAACATACATTCAACCAAACATGCAAGTGTTGCATGTGCTTAGCTCCATGTGAACCTGGCTCTCAGATACGAGCCAGGCTTTACACATATGTGAACCAAACAGGACCTAAGTAGATCAGGATGAAATTGGCTTTGGGGTTTCTTTCTTCTTGCTGTTTGGTGTTTATGCAGCTAGCTTCTAAGCTGGTGCAAGGTAGATGAGTTAGTGTTGAATAATCTGCTGCTGGTCCTGTAAGTCTGCATTACAGACCAATCTTCTGCAGCTTGGTGAGAACACTAGAAGTCTACAACTGCATACAACTTTATAAGACTGAAAAACAGTCAAAGCTATAGTGAGAACACTAGACTAGAAGTAGGCTAGTAGTGTTCCTTAGCTAATAAGTTTTTATAGGCTTATCCTGCAACTAGAACAATAATTTTCTTTGACAGCAGCCCACCTTTAGTGTTTCCAGTTCACACACAACTAAACCTACCCCTCTATGTATAAGTAGGCAACCATGGTAATGTAATTTTCAATTTAGCATTTGCCACATTTAGTCTTTCAGAGAGTAGCTCTCAGCAGAGGTATAGCTCGAGTGTGTGGGGTGTGTGTGTGTGTGTTGTTCTTAGTTCAGAGCAGCAACAACATCATTTTGGAACATGTTGCTGCACTTTCCTTTTGTGTGTATGTGCTGTGTTCACCGATCATCTTCTACTTACTACTGTGAGTTGTTGTGTGGGTGCTGGTGAGCTTGCTGCCCAACTGTGGGGAAGATCGAGGGCCAACAAGTGGTATCAGAGTTGAGGTTGTGCTGTTCGTGATCACCGGTGGTGGCTGGTGAGGATAGCACATCGACGACGGTGCTAGGTGGTGGAACAGAGGCACCACCAAGCCAGGAGGTCATCATCAAGAGGACCGTGCGAGAGGTTGGTAGGGCAGGGCCAACTGGCAGGCCCTCACCTGCACAAACTACGGCAAGTGGGTGGTGCTGATGAAGTTCGAGCTGCGTGTACGCAAGCTTTGGCGGGCCATTGAGGAAGGCACCAGGGATGAAGAGGAGGATAGCTCAGCGATGGAGGTTATCCTCTCCACTGTGCCTCCTGAGTATGTGGAGTCACTAGGCGCAAAGGACTCCACAGAGGCTACTTGGGACGCCCTCAAGGCCATGCGCATCGGGTCTGACCGCGTGAAGAAGGTGAAGGCGCAGGAGCTGTGGTGGAAGTATGAGGCGCTGGCATTCCGCGATGGTGAGGCAGTGTAAGATTTTTCACTCCGTCTGGAGCCGCTTGTCAACCAGTTGGCGGCGAATAGCGTCACCATCACTGACGAGGAGGCAGTCGCCAAGTACCTGCGTGTCGTGCCACCCAAGTACACGCAGATTGCGCTTTCCATCGAGACGCTGGTCAACATGTCCACCGTCACGATCGAGGATGTGGGCAGTGGACGAGCGCATGGAGTCGGCAATGATAACGGCCGGCGGCAAGGTACTGCTGAGCAAGGAGTGGTGCCCGGATGCGGGAGAGACGGTCCGGGGAAGGCTCTTTCGGACGAGGCGGTGATGGCAAGCCCCGCGGGAAGGCCCCATAAGAAGATGAAGGACAGCGTGCCCATGGCTAGTGACGCCTGTCGTTGTTGCGGGAAGAATGAGCACTGGGCGAAGGAATGTCTAGACAAAAAGGAGAAGAAGGCCTAGGCTCACTTGCCTAGGTGGACGACGATGAATCTACTCTCTTGATGGCCTCGTTCTGTGCTCTGCACGACGTTGAGCCAGAGGCAGATGAGGTGGTGGCCACGGAGCAAAGGACCGCAACGCAGGCCATTCGCCTCGACGAGCCGCGCACACAAGTCTACCTTGGACAAGTTGGCAACGGTGGTACTTGGACTCTAGAGCCAGTAACCACATGGCAGGCTCCAAGCAAGCCTTCTCTAAGCTTAACGGCAGTGTGATAGGTCAGTGAAGTTCAGTGACAACTCAAAGGTGTAGATTCAGGGTTGTGGCACCATCATCTTCTGGTGCCTGAATGACGAGTAGTGCATGTTCTGGGATTCTACTACATCCCACAGCTCCGGCTGAGCATCATCAGCATCTGGCAGCTGGATGAGTGCGGCTGCGAGGTGCTAGTCAAGAGCGACATCCTAAGGATTTGGGATCAGGAGCAGCGGCTACTCGCCAAGGTCCAAGCTCCTAGAACTAGTTGTACCTACTAGACTTGAAGGTGGAGCAGCTGGTGTGCCTGGTGGCACGGCACACCACAGAATCGTGCCTATGGCATGCATGGTTCAGGCACTTGAGCTTCGATGCGCTCAGATGGTTGGAGAAGCTGGTGCGAAGGCTGCCCCACATCAAGCACACTGGCGAGCTGTGTTATAGTTGCCTGGTAGGGAAGCAGAGGAGGCTACCATTTCTGAAGGGAACAAAGTATTGTGTAGGGTACATGCTGGAGCTCATCCACGACGACCTCTATGGATCAATCACGCTGGCCATGCATGGCGGACGGTGCTACTTGTTGCTCATGGATGATTGCAGCCTCTACATGTGGCTGTAGCTCCTAACGAGCAAGGATGAGGTGGCGGCGGTGATCAAGAAGTTTTAGGTGTGGGCTGAGGCAGAGTTCAGGAAGAAGCTGCATGTGCTGAGGACCGATTGTGGCAGCAAGTTCACATCGGTGGAGTTTGCCGCGTACTGCGCGAATTGGGGGTGGTGCACCACCACGATGCCGTACTCATCACAACAGAATGGTGTGGTGGAGCGGCGGAACCAAACTATTGTTGGCATGGCTTGCAGCATGATGAAAGAAAAGCACATGTCGGCTAAGTTCTAGGGGGAGGCAGTGAGCACGGCGGTCCCTGCACCCATGAAGGCACTAAAGGGCATGACGCTGTTCAAGGCTTGGTATGGGAGGAAACCAGATGTCTCCTTCCTATGAACGTTCGGGTGCATCGACCACATCATGAAGAGAAGCCAAACCTCACCAAGTGGAGGAGAGAATCACGCAGTTGGTGCTCCTAGGCTACGAGGAGGGTAGCAAGGCCTACAGGATGTATGATCCACGTGGAGCCAAGGTAGTGATCTCGCGGGACGTGGTGTTCGATGACAAGGCGGCCTGGGATTTAGAGGATCCAGTAAAGGGGGAAGCTGGTGGCGTCAACAGGATGTTCGTCATCGAGTATCTCGTCATCAACGGTGACGGAGACGCTGGAGCAGTGGAGCCAACTGCATGCGTCAAGTGCAGCAGTCGTGGCGGCATCAAGTGAGCTGCCAAGTCTAGCCATGGTGGGTAAGGGCAACCAGACTCCACCAACGACCGCGCACACACCACCACAATTCCCTGTTGCGACAGGATAGGGGCACCTCCAGCTACACCGGTCGAGTTCGTCACTCCTCCAAGCGATATCGACGAGTACGTCGATGCCTTCCATGACGGTGAGGAGGTGTGCTTCCACACCATGGGCAACCTCATCAGAGGTTGCACCAAGTCTGGCGGAGATGAAGGTAATCGAGGATAACGAGACTTGGAGCTTGTTGGTTCGCCTCCAGGCCACCGTACGATCGGGCTAAAGTGGGTGTACAAGGTGAAGTACGACGAGCATGGTGCCATCGTCAAGCACAAGGCGCGCCTCATCGCCCATGGCTTTCTCCAACACGAGGGCATCGACTTCGAGGAAGTCTTTGCGCCAGTGGCGTGCATGGAGTTGGTCCGCTTTGCCGCTAGCTCGTAGTAGGGAAGGACTGGCGCATGTCGTCCTTCCTCAACGGTGAGCTGGTGGAGACAGTTGTCGTCAAGCAAGCTCCAGGCTTTGCCATCAAGGGAGCAGAACACAAGGTGCTGCGGCTCCACAAGGCCCTGTACAAGCTGCGGCAAGCACCGCGGCAATGGAACGGCAAGCTCGATGCCATGTGAGCGCGCTTGGGTTCACCGGCTGTGCGACAGAGCACACACTCTACACATGATAGCAAGGTAAGGAGGAGCTCATCGTCGATTTGTATGTGTACAACATGTTCGTCATCAGAACGCGCGTGGAGGACATCGATGGCTTCAAGTGTCAGATGGTGGCTCGGTTCCACATGAGCGACCTCAGATAACTGTCCTACTACCTCAGTATTGAGGTGAGGCAGGGAAGCGACTCCATTACGCTGGGCCAGCGCGCCTATGCGCAGAAGTTGCTGGAGGATGGTGGCATGGGCTGACTTTAAGCCATGCACAACTCCGATGGAGGAGAGCTAAAGCTGTCGAAGGACAACACCATGGTGATGGACGCAACGCGCTACCGAAGCATCATCAGCGGGCTACGCTACCTGATTCACACACGACCAGACATCGCGTCTGCTTTGGGGTATGTGAGCAGGTTCATGGAGGACCCCAAGAGGATCATTGGCTATGATGAAGCATCTGCTGCGCTATGTCAAGGAGACCATCGATCGGGCGTGGTCTTCCCCAAGAATGGCGAGCAATCTAGCGGCTAAAAGGCCTCAATGACACAAACATGGCGGGCGACATTGATGGGCGAAGAGCACATCCGGCATGCTCGTCTTTCTTGGCTCGGCCCTGATTTCATGGCAGTCACTGAAGCAAAAGATCATGCGCTATCTGCGTGCAAGGCGAAGTACATAGTAGCGGCCACAGCGGCGTGCCAGGCAATCTGGTTGCGCCGGCTGCTGGGCGAGCTCATCGGAGAAGAGGCTCACCCACCAACACTGATGGTGGACAATCAGCCCACCATCACCCTTGCAAAGAAGTCCTCCATGACCGGAGCAAGCACATTGACACCTGTTTTCTTCACTTCATTTGTGATCGTGTCGATGGAGGACAGATTGTTCTAGAGTTTGTCGAATCTGGACGGCAGCTTGCAGACATCCTCACCAAGCCACTCGGCCATCTTCGGTTCATGGAGCCGAGGACGAAGATTGGAATGGTGGAAATCAAGCAAGAGCAGCAAGATTAGGGGAGGAATTGTTTAATAATCTGATGTTGTTCTTGCAAGTTTGCATTGCAGACCAACCTTTCGTACCTTGGTGAGAACCCTAGAAGTCTGCAACTATAGACAACTTTGAAAGACTGAAAAATAGTTGAAGCTGTAGTGAGAATACTAGACTAGAAGTAGAGGTGTCCCTTAGCTAATAAGTTTTTGCAGGCTTGTCCTGCAGCTAGGATAGTAATTTTCTTTGACTGCGGTACAGCAGCCCACCTTCAGTATTTCCAGTTCACAGACAACTGGACCTACCCGTCTATGTATAAGTAGGCAACTATGGTAATATATTTTCAGTTCAGCCTTTGCCACATTCTATCTTTCAGAAAGCAGCTCTCAGCAAAGCTGCTGCTTGAGTGTTGCTGTGTGTGGCCAAAGGGCCTCTAGTTGAGTTGGTTAGAGGATCCCAGCGGCACTCCTCAGGTCCTGGGTTCGACTCCTCGTGGCAGCGAATTTTAGGCCAGGGTTAAAAAATCCCCTTGCCTGTCCTTGGCCAAAGCACAGGTCTAAGGCCCGGCCTCGGTCGTGGTAGTCTCACATTGGCTATGGTGCCGCTGTGTATGGGTGGGCCAGGGGTTCGGGGGTTTTCTTGACCTACGTGAGAAGGTCTTCTTATATGCAATTCCCGGGGGCCGGGGCCTTTCTTACCCCTCACCCCCCCTGCAGGTCAAGTTTTTTTAGTGTTGCTGTGTGTGTGTGTGTGTGCTGTTCTCGCCTGAGCAGCAGCAAAGAATGGGGTGTGTGTGTGTAAACGCGCGCTTGTGTGTGTGTAGGCAACCATGGTAATATAATTTTCAGTTCAGCATTTGCCACATTCAATTGTTCTGCTCGAGTGTGTGTGTGTCTGTGTGAGTGCTGTTCTCAGTTCAGAGCAGCAGTGTGTGCTCACTGATTATCTTCTACCTACCGCTGTGAGTTCTTGTGTGGGTGTTGGTGAACTTGCTGCTCACCTGTGGGCAAGATCGAGAGCCAACAGTTAGTGCTTACAAAAGATAGATTATATACAAAGATCTTTACATTTATAAAAGTTATTTGTCATTTTCAGTAGTCAGATTTCAGCCAACCAAAACACACACATATATGTCAAATTATGGATAAATAAGTAGCAGCCTAGCATGTGACATCAGTTCTTTCCATCCTATGATACATATACCCTTTTTGTTCCCTTGTCAGTCGCCAATGCAAACATCATTGCAGATCTACAGCTTGAAAACAATGGAGCCCAGAACAATATGTATGGTTTTTTCAATAGACAAATGATAACCCATCAAAGCAACAAGGAATATGTATACCAAAACGGTCCTGAAGTTGTACTACTGCAATTTATAGATTTACCCATACAATTGTTTGCCTGAATTTATCATACTTCTACAACTTGGAGGTCGTTATCATATCTAGAATTTTGTCTTTATGCATTTATCAGCTGAGGTTGTCTTAGATTGAAAAGAATGTAGAAAGGTATTCTCATATTTGATTCACAACAACAGGTTGTCTTCGAGGTTGCTTTGGAGAGGGGTTTGCTCGCTACACACGTGTGTCCCGGAGTTGTTGCGGAATGCAGACCGACAAATAGTTTTTTGTCGGGATAACGCTTAGTGCTGTCCTAATGATTATCCTATTTGTAATACAGGTGATGTTGCCAAAATTTTTTTTGCTGAATATTAGCAATTTGCTAGGTTTATTTGGAGAATTTTCAGCATTGAACATTCAGAGTAGATCTGAGATCTTCACCTCCCTCACATCCCAGCTCAAAGGATTTGATCATTGCAATGCTTGATGCTTTCTATAACCAGATATATCATTTATGTTTTTTGATCATTATTATCTTGGTAACTTTTGATCATTTCTGTTTCAGCATTCATTGGCGTTTCTTCCGCCAACCGTTGAAAGAACGGTTTGTGTTTGAAATTTTGAATCATTCATGAATTGGTTTTAGCCGATACAATTGATGTCTGAGGTGACACTCTATAACTATGCTTATTTGAGATGGAGAACTAAGTCGGACATGGAGGCTCGATGATAGGGTGGCCGAGTTCACAGATCTGTGTGGCATCAATGGTTGGCGGCACTTCATCGCTTAGTACCACGGCTATCGCATGCAATCAAGGCATTTGCTACCAGCTACAGTCCTACGATATTGGCACATCATTTGCGTGTAAATTCTCAAATAATTTGTAGTCACCCGTGATCTGGTGGATAATTGGCATGATTCTTTTTTATTTCTGATATATGCCCACTGATTTATTGGTTTTGATCCTGTTCCTAAAAAAAATACATGGAAGTTCAATAATGCTTGATTTGGCTATTGCCATGACGATTTTTTCTATCTGTTTTAGGCTACAAATTTCAGAGTATCTGTAAGGTATATTTCACTTACTTTTTGTAGCACTGATTTCTCATCGATGTCAACCTGAAATTCCCATGGTCATTGCATATTTATATGTTTACTGGAAAATGGTACCTTTCTTTTGCATTCATTGATGAAATTCCCGTGGTCGTAACTAAATAAGAGTAACTATGATACATGAACTGCAGCCATTCTGCTCATAATTGTTTCAAATTTTATACACTCAAAAGCTTTTACATATTTTGCTTGGGAAAATGTGTGGGTGTGTGTTAAGTGGTCGTAGCATATTTATTATATGTTTACTTTACTGGAAAATAGTACCATTCTTTTGCATTCATTGATCAATCAAAAATCCCAAAATAACTAAATAAGAGTAACTATGATACATGAACTGCAGCCATTGTGCTCATAATTGTTTCACATTTTATACACTCAAAAGCTTTTACTTGTTTTGCTTGGGGAAATGTGTGGGTGTGTGTTAAGTGGTCATAGCATTTTTATATGTTTATTTGGAAAATGGTACCCTTCTTTTGCATTCATTGATGAATCAAAAAATAACTAAATAAGAGTAACTACGATGCATGAACTGCAGCCATTATGCTCATAATTGTTCCACATTTTATAAACTCAAAAGCTTTTACATGCTTTGCTTGGGGAAATGTGTGGGTGTGTGTTAAGTTAGTAGAGCCTGCTGTCTTTTTGCATTTAGCTGATAGCTAAATAATAAAAGTCACTTGTTTTGTGTCTTGCATTTAGTGTTTCTACTTGGACGAGGCATAGGCTGATTTTTCGTGGCTTTGGTGATGGTGGTTATGCTGCCCGTTACACGCACAGCTTGTAGCAAAGGTATGGTTTAATGAAATTTTCACTTCTGATTTTTTTCGATTTGGCCACATTGCACAATGGAAAGTACTCTTCTATTATATCTGAAACTGTTCAACAATCGAGAAATTAAAAAATCAGGCAGCATATTGCATAGGAACTGAGAGCTTTTGGATACCCATACAAACAAACTGTTTGAAGCTACAAATGGCAAATAAGTAGCCAGCTCCACTGTACTTAGCACTTAGAAACATACGGTAACATACAAAACTAGAACACAAACAGTAACACAGTTATTAGCTTTTTGTATCTTAGCACATGTACCCCCAAAATCAAGACCTACAATTGGCATATGTACCATTTATTGAAATCCTACCCAAACATTCATAACCAATAGGTCTACCGGATATCGCATGCCAACCGAGTTATAAGCAATCCATTCAATGCATCAATCCAGAACAACATCCAAAAATAGTAGTATTACAAGTTCTCATGATTGCTATTCTCTACACGATCAGAACAATTGCATGCATAAAACAGGGAAATGAGTTTGAGCAAGGGCTTTACTGATGACTGGGAGATCCATCTCCAGGCCGATGAGCTCGAGGAGCTTGAAGCCGTCCATGTTGGGCATGGAGACGTTGCTGATCACCAGGTCGAACTGGTTCCCGTCCTTCTTCTCCTTGAGCATGTCCAATGCCGTCTGGGCGTCCATCACCATTGTCACTGTGTCACACCACACCAGAATTCCAACCGTAAAAACAAAATCACTTAAAAAGGCATCGTCTGGCCTAAAATTGTATCACACGGAATCGGGGGGGATATAGGGGCAGCCAAGAAGGCAAGAACACACACCATTGTAGTTGCAATACTGCAGCTGCCTCCCTAGGACCTTGAGGCAAACGCGGCCGTCGTCGACGGCGAGCATGCGCAACCCCGCTGGGAAGGTGTCGGCGTCCATCTCTTCCCGTATATCGAAATAAAACGTACACGATCAGTTCCAAGAACAACCGGCGACCACCAAATCGCCGCAAGGAACCCGAGAAGACTCGAACCTTCTTACCTGCTGCAATGCCTTCCGTCCAAGAACCTCCGAGGAGCAAGAGCAACAGAGACGACGGAGGAAAAAGCGAAGAAGCAAGCGGGGCGATTTCCGGTGAAAAGCAATGCGGCGAGTGCGAGGGGGAGGGTGGATTTATTGCAGGGGCAAGAGGGATTGGGGGAGAAGCGGGGATCAGAGTGCAGGCGTCTGCAAAAATGGAAGGTGCTCATCCTTGCGAGGTGGAATTTCCTTGCATTAATTCCTGCCTAGCTTCAGGTACCCTGTGCTGACACCACCAGACTTGCTGGCTTGCTCGTCGAGTGTGTGCTGTGGCTGGCTTCAGTTCTTGATGGATGGAAAACCAGCCAAAACACCCAGAATCGCCCACGGTTTAAGCCCCAAGGAGCTCCTAGGTCTGCAGCCGCCAGACTCGCCCGCCTTCGCCGCCGGTCCCGACGGAGGAGCCTCCCGCGATGTGGACTCGCCGGCCATGGCGTACACGACGCAATTGGAGACCTCCGACCAGCTTTCACAAGACTCTCCATCCCCACTATCTATCATCGGCAGCCCAATTTGTTTTCTGTTGGTGCTTCTCCTGGGTTGAGGTGGAGGTGCCGGCGACGGCGAGGGAGGCGAGGGGGTTTGGTAGGGATGGCAAGCGTTGACCTGGTGATAACGAGTGGTCCACGACGGTCAAACTGCCTACTCATCTTCCAGCTCGTTTATTTTTTTATTATTATATGTAAACAGTGAATTAATGAGTACATTTGTATGTAAACAGTAAGTTAATGAGTACAATTATGTACTTACAAATATAATAAGACACCACTAGAGGCACCACCAAATGTCACTTGCTACCTACTAGTCCCTCCATTTTAAAAAAGTGTCATGTTTTGAGTTTTAAATACTGTATTTGACCATTCATCTTATTTAAAAAAATTTACGTACTCTAAAATAAAAAAAATTATTACAGCCATAACAAGATATATAATATTTACATAAAAATTTTGAATAAAATAAATGATCAAATATAATTTTTTGAAAGTCATACCATTGCGTTTTTAGACAGAGAGAGTAGCTAGCAACTTCACGCAGAAGCAAGGGCACAGCATAGCACATCAACAACTGGCTGAGAATTTCTCTTGAGAATAGCGGAACATGACGGCCAGCAGCTAAACCATCCACGATACTATTTTTAACTGCTAGCGTCCGATTTAGTTTTTCCTTCATCCGGCCTTACCGCGTGTCCGCATTATTTACTGTACTCTCCTTTCTACGTGCCTTCCTGCTATTTGCCCTTCCTGTCGGTGCCTTTTTTTTCACCTACACTACACAAATTGGCTGCCGCTTCTCATTCGTTCTCCTCCTTCCCTTTGCCTTTCTCTGGTCCTTCTTTCCTCGTCCGCTCCGTCGCCTTCGTCACTGTCGCTTTCCTTCCATCCTTGTTCGCTCCGTCGCCTTCGTGACTGTTGCTTTCCTCGTCGTCGCCTCTCTGCTTTGCTGTCTGTGTCTTCTTCTTTCAGGTTTGTGCCTCTAATCCGCTTCCTTTGATTGGTTGCTTTGCCTGATTCTCTGGTTTCCATTTTTTCTCCGTCGTCCTTTGCTGTTCTGATCTGCTCCGTCCTGTCTTCTCCTTCTTCTTCTTCGTTATTCGTTCTTGTGCTTCGTCCCTGCTTTTCCCTCTATGTATTTGTTCTTCTTATTGCCCTTTTCACTTGCGTTTTGTTGTTCTGGATCTCGCTGTTCTTAGGGTTTGGTCGGCCTTTATTTTTTCCCCACCGCCCTTTGCTGGTCCGATTTGCTCCGTCCTGGGTTTCCCTTCGTCTTCTTCTTGGTCTATTCTTTTTATTGCCCTTTTTATTTGCGTTTGGTTGTTTCGGGTCGGATTGTTCTTGGGGTTACGTTTCTTCTTCCTTTTCTTTTGGTTGATGTTCTTGTTGGTCTGTGCATTGATTTAGTGTTAGATTTTTCCTACATCTTCGACTTATCTGTCCTTTTCTTATACTTTTTTTTGCCTTTCTGATGTTTTCTAGGTGTTGGGATTGGTACGCCATGTGCTCATCGTGAGGCTTTCTTCAACAGTATACAAATACGCCCAAGCGCCCAAGTTTGTCAGGTATGTATGGTCTTTTCTCTTTCTCTTCACTATTTACCTATTGTCTTAGTGTATTTCTGATAGTGGTCTTTGTGTTCGTGTTGATATTGTGCTTTCTTGATCCTTGTTTATTCATACTCAGGCGTTGTGATGCTCTGCCATTCAGTCTTGTTTGGCGCGCTTTTCTATTGAGGTATGTATGGTCCTTGGTATTTCTTATATTTAGTTATTGTTTTATTGTATTTTCGGATGGTGTTGTGTGTATATATATATATAGATATAGATATAGAGAAATATCTCCTCATTATGGTACTAGGTATATTTTTAGGTACTGTCTTATTATACTTTCTGATGGTGCCGGTACAAATATTTTTATATGCTGCTCATCAGTAGAGCTATGGTTTTGCCTTCTGTTTAGGAATAAAGAAAAATTCTTCTCGCTGTTTCTATGTAGCTTATATACTTTCTGATGGTGCCGCTACAAATATTTTTATGTGCTGCTCATCAGTAGAGCTATGGTTTTGCCTTCTGTTTAGGAATATACGGATTCTTCTCACTATTTCTATGTAGCTTATATATATATAGGTTAGTTCTTCGTGACTGTTTATTCATTCCATGTCCATGTTCCTAAATTGGCACTGACATTGCCTTTTTTTGTCTTGATTTTTGGGGTTTCTATTTCTCCCTTGTGTTTTCTTGTCTGTTTCTTTTTGTTTATGTGGTTATGTTGTTTTCCTCCTGTAGTTGTTTCTGCATACGACTCGAATTTATTGATATTTATAGTCATTTGGTTATGTTGTTTCTGTCCTGGGTTTTTCTTTTTTTTGTGTGCTTTCCTTGTCTCTTTCTTTCCTTTTTTGGTATTTTGGTATTTTTTTTCCTTTTGCCAGGGTCCGAGATGTTCGTTGTTACGGCCTCATATATATCGCTTTTACAAGTTGTTGCCAGGCGCTGCTGCCTTCCATATGTTTCCTTTGTCCATGAGATTGGCCATCATCGTGACCATCTATATGGTGTGGAACTGGAGTTGCCTCCTGTGTTCTCTCAAGGTCCATCGAAGACACTTTTCTTCTGGTCCAGGAACCACACAGATCCTTTTGCTGCTTATGATAGCGCGGTGTTCGAGGCCGTGTGTTTTTTGCAGGCTATTTATAGGTTTGTTATTTTAGATTATAGTTCCTACAGACTTATTCCATATGCTACAGCTGCTCGGTTATCAGCGTCAGTTGTAGCTGATGGTGTTAGATTAGCTACCATGATCATGTGTAATGGAAACATTATTAGCTCTTTTAATCCTGATTTAGTTGTTCAGGCACACCGATTCTTGCAGGCTGTTAATACTGCAGATCTGTGCCGTTTTTGTTGCTGATGTATCCACGTATGGAATAAATGTACTGCCGACTATTGTTGTTTGTTATTTATGGTTAATCGCTAATCTAATTGTTATTATTTCTTATTATGTATGGTTTCATGGCCATATCTACCGATATGTCTATAGATGGTTCCTATTGCTTGGTTATCATTAAAAGCTATAGCTAATGATATTAGGTTACCTATGATGATCATGTGTGCTGGTATTATTCTTCATTTCATTAATCCTGGCTTCATTATTGACCCACATGGATTGTGCGGACCTGTTGATTGTGCAACCTCTTATTTCTATCTCCTTTGTTAGTAATATGCATGTATATAAAATTATTGTATTGTTTATTGTTATTGTATATGTTTAAATATGACTCCTACTTGGTTAGTCATCACTGCCGATCATTGAACTAATGATATTAGGTTGTCTATAATGGTCATGTCTACTGGTATCATTATTCCTTTTTTTAGGTGTTTAGTTCGTTGTTTAGGTGCATAAATTCTGTACTGGTTTTGTTAATAGTGCATCTATACATGAAATCAGTGTGTTGCCTATTTTTATTATTTGTTATTTAAGCTCCCCTTTTCCAATCTAGCTATATGATGTATCTGGTCTATGACTTCTTACATATTCCGTCGTTTAGCCTTTTCTGGTTGCTTCTATATAATGTACCTGTTCATTCTAGACCTCTTTCATGTCGACTACACCTCCTTATGGTGGCGGTGATGGGTCATGTATGTATTCACTTACCTTCTTATGTTTGGTTTTTCCATAGCTCTATATTATAGTTTGCTGTAGCTAATGTTTTTTGTTTTCTGCATGTTCCTTTTGTGTGCTTTTGCATTGTTCGCTTGCCATCATATTACTGATCATAAACTCATCTAGCATCGTCATCATATCGATCTGCACGACGCCCTGTGTTGGGTCGTAGAAGGAATCGTATGTTCTTTGCCTCTTTTACACTTTACATTGTTTGAGTTTTATTCAGGTTTTTCCTTTCTTCTTTAGAATTCTTTGCTTAGTGTTTTATCTGCTCCTGCTAGGCACTGATGATTTGCATTTGTCAATTGCTGCTACTTCTTCTGAGTCTCGTGTTAGACGGAAAAAGCTGTTAGATCAGCATCGTATGGTTTGGGCAGGTATGCAGTATAGTCTGCTAAGCCTTTTTCCCCCCTATTATTCTTCTCTGATGTCTTTAGAACGATCTTCCTATCTACCATGCAACTTTGCTTCTTTACAGCCACATCAACTATTGATAAGTCCTCTTTTGAGTGTGGCCATTTCGATGAAACATATATAAATGCGCTTAAAGGTATCTTTATTCTTCTTTCTTTTTTTCTATTTTCTTATTATTTTGCTGCATGATATACAGTAGTGGCTAACTGTGCCTTTTATTCTTCGTATGCAAATTTTCTCATCGCCTTTTCCTTGACCTTTTACTATTCCTTTTGTATTTTCCGATTTTACAATGCGCTAACTAATAGCCTCATATCCTGATAGATCCTATTATGGTCCTCCAACTTATGAGTGTGCTTATTGCTATGCTATATTTTGGTATGGTGAGAGAGTAAAATATGAATCTTCTCATGCTGATCAGCGTGTAGTCTATAATAATTGTTGTCGAGGTGGAAAGATATCAATTCCTCCTTTTCAGCCTCATCCCGAGCCTCTGGCTTCATTGGCTTCTTTTAGTGGTGGCCCTCGATCTAATCATTTCATGAAGCATATTAGAGAGTATAATTGTCTTTTTGCATTTACTTCTATAGGAGCCAATATTGATCGCCCCATGAATGATGGTCGGGGTCCTCCTATTTTCATAATCCATGGTCAGATCCATCATCGTATTGGCTCTTTGTTGCCTCCGGATGGAGTTCTGCCAAAATTCATTCAGCTTTATATTTATGACACATCTAATGAAGTCTCTAATAGAATGCAAGCCTTAAGGACAGCTGAGTGGATAGATGAGCCTTTGGACACTTCTATTACTCAGGATTTAATAAATATGCTTGATCAGCATAATCTGCTTGCAAAGAGTTTCAGGATGGCCCGGGATCGATTGCAGCAACAAGACACTGAAGATTTCATTATAAGACCTATAGGGGCTAGAGAAGGGGATCCTATTCAGTACAACCTTCCCACTAATGATCAGCTTGCTATGCTTGTTGTGGGAGATTTCTCTTAAGACACGTTTAAGCGTGATATAGTGATTCAAGCCCGTTCTGGAGAGTTACATCAAATATCCTCGTTGCATCCTGCATACATGGCACTTCAATATCCTTTGCTTTTTCTGTATGGTGAGCGTGGTTTTCAGGTTGGGGTTTTATACAATGGTATTTTGCCAACAAAGAAGAATGCACACACAAAGATCAGCATGCGTGATTATTTTTGTTACATGTTTCATTATAGAAAGAACCAGCCAAATCCATATCTTTCATATGGTCTTCTATCCAGTCAGGCTAAAGTTGATGCTCGAGCCTCTATAGATGAAAGTAGATTATGGTACATCATTGATAACCAGCCTGATCTTAGGGTTGAGAATATCCAGGGTATATCTGATGCTATTGATCGTGGCTGTGTTAATGGTAGTGAGATGGGTAAAATTACTATTTTGGCTTCTTCTTTTACTGGTGGTCGTTGTTACATGGTGCAAAATTATCATGATGCCATTGCAATTTGTCGAGCCCATGGCCTGCCTGATTTCTTTGTCATGTTTACGTGTAATGCAAAATGGCCTGAGATAGCAGAAGGTATTCTCCAATCCGGCCAGAAACCTAGTGATAGAGCTGATATCGTTGTTAGAGTCTTCAATATGAAGCTCGAGGAACTTTTGCATGATATAAAAACTGGAAAGGCGTTTGGACCCCATGCTGCGGGTACTTTCATAGCTATTATGTATTGTTTTGATTTTTATATCCTTAATATTTATTTGTACTGTTACTGATCTCCTGTTAACATTCTGTTTTCTTGCATTGACCTTCCTTATCTGTTTCTCTTTCCTTTGTTGCTGTTTTACTTCCAATGCTAGATCCCATTATTTTTCTGGACTGTTTTTATTGGTTTGATTCTTAGATTTTTCTATGTTATTCATATTTCTTCTAAACTGGTTTTTCGCCTTTTACGTTACTCTTTTGCTCGCATGGTATGCTCTGTATTTTTTTTTTTTTTTTTTTTGAAGGTTTCATGTTCATACGCTTTGTTATCGCCTTTATGCTAGACTCGTTGGCGATCCTCTTTCAATTCATATTCTCTTTTCTTATTCAATTTTTTTGAGTCATTTCTTTCATTTCCATGTTGTATTGTAGAATTCTTTTTCAAAATCTGCATATTAATACATGTTTCTTTATGCTTATATACATTGCAGTTTTACATACTGTTGAATTCCAAAAACGTGGCCTGCCTCATGCTCATATTATTCTTTGGGTTGCTACCGATACTACAGACCCTACTCAGTCCTTTATAGATTCCTTTGTCAGTGCTGAGATACCAGACCCTAAGGAAGATCCATTAGGTTATGCTCTTGTAGCGGAACATATGATGCACGGTCCCTGTGGAAGGCTTAACATGAACTGTCCTTGTATGAAAAATGGCAAGTGCTCAAAGAAATTTCCTAAAGCTTACCAAGACGAAACTCTTATAAATGAAAATGGATTCTCTTTGTATAGACGGCATAGAAATTCATTGTTTATCCAAAAGGGAGGCCATAGATTGGATAATTCATGGATTGTTCCATATAATATGCTTCTGCTTAAAAAATACCAGGCTCACATTAACGTTGAGTGGTGTAACAAGAGCATGTTTATCAAGTACTTATTCAAATATGTTACCAAGGGACCAGATTGTAGTAAAGTCTATCTTCAGAGGCTACGTGATGGTGCAAGTGCTCCATTCGATGAGGCTACACAAACTATTAATGAAGTAAAAGAATATCTAGATTGTCACTATATTTGTGAGCAAGATGCATGTTGGAGAGTCTTTGGTTATGACATTCATAGACACTTCCCTTCTATCGAGAGACTGCCTGTTCATCTACCAAATGAGAATTTTATTACACATAGTGCCAAACAGAACATGTCTCGTCTCCTCTCACAAGAATTTTTAAGAAGAACCATGTTGACTCAATGGTTTGTTGCTAATCAGACTCATAGTAGTTCTAGAAATCTGACATATTGCGACTTCCCTTCTAAATGGAGATGGGAGGAGAGTTCACGATCATGGGAGTCACGATGTCATAAAAATGGCAAGATCGGTCATATTCATTATGTTCATCCTACAGCCGGTGAACGGTATTTTCTCAGAATGCTGCTCTTGGTGGTAAAGGGTGCTACAAGTTTTGAGGATGTGCGAACTTTTGACGGTGTATGCTACCCTTCTTTCAAAGATGCATGTAGAGCTCGTGGTTTGCTTGGTGATGATTTAGAATGGCACACTGCCTTTGATGAGGCTGCTGCATGGGCTACATCTAGACAGCTTCGAAAACTTTTTGTAACCATGCTTCTCTTTTGTGAGGTAGGAGATGAGTGTGCTTTCTTTGAAAAAGTTTGGAAACTCTTAGGTGATGACATACAGTACCAATATCGACATCTTATTGGAAATCAAAACTATCAAATGCCAGATGATCATCTTAGAGATCAGGTGCTGGCTGATCTAGCTACTTTATTTGTTGAAAATGCCAGTGATATTAGAAACTTTCGCCTTCCACACAAGAAAAATGCATCTCCTTCTTACTCTATAAATCGCTTTCATATCCTGTAACTACCATGTCAGATCATCCTGCTTTGCTATCAACCTTAAATCATGAGCAAAGACATGCTTTTGATTGTATACTCAATAAGGTCACATCCAATGAACCTGGATTCTTTTTTGTTTCTGGTTATGGTGGTACAGGCAAAACTTATCTTTGGAACTGTCTCGTGGCGCATCTACGTTGTCAGAAAAAAATTGTGCTAACTGTAGCATCATCAGGAGTTGCCTCTTTACTTCTTCCTGGTGGTCATACAGCCCACTCTCGTTTTAAGATACCTTGTGATCTTGATGAAACAGCTGTATGTGATATTAGAAGAGGAACCATGTTAGCTGAATTAATACAGCTTACCTCATTGGTTATTTGGGATGAAGCTCTTATGACTCATAGATATGCTTTTGAAGCTTTAGATAAAACATTTCGAGATATTCTATGTCAAGTATCTCCTAAATTGGCCCATATACCTTTTGGTGGCAAGGTTGTTGTTTTGGGTGGTGATCTAAGGCAAATATTGCCTGTGATTGAAGGTGGCAGTCGTGCACAAATTATTTCCTCTGCTATTATAAATTCCTCACTCTAGGCCTCGATTCATCGTTTTAAGTCTAACTATAAACATGCGCTTATCATCTCCTACTCTGGACCCTGAGGCTCAAAAGGAGCTGCATGATTTCAGCCGCTGGATCTTAGATGTTGGTGACGGAAAATTGCATTCTATTGCTAAAGACGGTGAAAGTGAGCCCTCATGGATTAAAATACCACATGATCTACTCTTAATGCCTACGTAAAATCTTATATCATGTATTATACATGCAGTTTGTCCAAACTTACAAACTATGTATTGTGATTCTTGCTATCTTAGGGAATGAGCCATCTTGACACCTACAAATGAATTGGCTGAGACAATCAATAGTGAAATCATCTCTTTGCTGCCTGGTGAAGATAAAGAGTACCTGAGTTGTGACAGAACAGAAAAGGTTCCAAGTACTCATGATGCATATGATTTATTATATCCAGTGGAGTTTCTTAACTCTCTAAATGGTAAAAATTTCCCGACGCATCGGCTTGTTCTCAAAGTAGGTGTTCCTATAATATGCTTTTAAGAGTGAGGTGGGCAGCAGCACAACCAATCTCATCAAGAACAAGGTCGGGCCTTTAAAGTCGCCCTTAAAATGCTTCAATTGCAACGAAGAAGGTCACCATTGGTCCAATTGTAAGAACCCTGCATTCTACTATAGCTGTAGAGATACTGGCCATAAGTCTGCTAATTGTCCCCTACGTGGAAATAGAGGTCTGAGCTTACGTGCTATGGGCATGCCTGGTCAGTTGTTCTATTCTCTTAATCTGCCTGAGACAAAGAAAGCTGTGAAAATTGATGAAAAACAAACTATTAGAGCTATGGTTTCGGTGTTGGAGGGTAGAGGTACTAAACTTAGAATTCAGACTGAATTACAATATATGGTGGACTCTGAGTGGAACTAGAATGTGAAAAGGATATCAGGAAGTGAATTCTTGGTTGATGTACCATCAAAGGCTGTCATGAATCTTTTATCCAAGATGGGTACGATCAAATTCAAGCTGGCTGATGTCCTTGCTGTGGTGGAAGAGACGACCATGGACCTAGAAGCCTTTCAAGTCTTGCAATCAGTATGGGTTAGAGCAGTGGGTATCCCCCCAATTGCTAGGACTGAATTTGCTGTGTTAGAGTTAGCAAGATTGGTGGGTGATCCTGAGGAAGTTCACATTCCCTCTCTTCAATGGAGGTCTGTATGGATCAAAATCTCCTGCAAGGACCCTAAAAAAATTGAAGGTATATCTAAGTTTTTTATCAACAAGCAGGGGAGAAGGATTTCATGGTACTACTCAGACAAATTAGTGAAAGCTCCACCATCCAAACCTGATGATGATTTTGGGCCTGATGATGATGCAGCTACTGATGAAGAAGAACCTAAGTCCCAAGAAAGCCATGGTTGGTTAGAATCTGGAAGATCACCACCTAAGGACCCAAAGCAGCCTAGCTCATCCAATTCCAATCAGAAAGGCAAAAAAGTTGATGCTGGTACCGGCTATGTGACAATTAGTATGAGCCGTGGGGAAGTGCTTTGGGATCTTCTTCTTTGAGATTGGGATCCGTGCCATTGTTGTGCGTAAAATCTTGTGTGCCCGATAGATCCGAGAGGGATGATATAGCTAAATCCTCAACTAAATCCGAGAGAAGATACTTGTCTCAAAGAAATCAAGGATCCGGGATAGTTGGAAGGTTTGCTTACACGAGCAACAATGAAGAGTCTGCTGCTTTGATGAAACTCACCGTTGGGAGAGGAGTCTGTTAGGGTGCTTGTTGATGGGATGGAAAGACAGGAGGAAATCACGACCCCAGCAGCCATTGACAACAACAAGGTAGACTACTTGACAAATGGTCCGAGAAGGATGTATCACTTTGCCACATCCTGTTGATCCGGAGGTCTTGGGTTTCTCTCTCAGTGGACTCTCCCCAAAAAAATCTCACCAAGCCTAGCCAATATGCATGAAGCAACTAACCAGCTCTCGGTAAACACAGAGGGGCAGCAAAAAAATTAAGATGTACTCTGTGATGAAGGATGAAGCACCGTAAATTACAAACACCGAGATTGAGAGTGAATCTGAGCTGGGTGCGAAAAGAGAAAGATGACTCGTGTGCGAAAGAATTGCCAAAGAAATCGATGATCAAAAGGGTATCAACACAGGCAAGATGCATGTGGCTAATCCGAGCTAACAAGACAGTCCTCTAGAGTTAAAACTAATGGCTCTACAATGCTTGAGAAGGCAATGGTGAGGAAGATGATGGCTTTCAACTCCAAAGGTAAAAAACCACAGATTCCCACTCCTCCTCTTATCTCTTCTAATGATATCAACTCTATTATTAGAGCTTGTGGTGTGTCTTTGGGTTCTGAGGAAAGTACCAGATTGGCAAATATATCCATGTTACAGGCAAAGGATGAAGCCTTGGCAGCTATTCAAAGAACAAAAGAAAAACTGAAATCGAGTTCTAAAGCAGCTTTAGAGATATTAGATACTCAAACAGGAGCTCAAACTGGTACTAGAGTTGTTCACCAGAATTCTAAGCATGATGCAGGGGCTTTACATGATTCTAATTTATCCCCACCTAATCAAAGGATGAAGATTCTATTTTGGAATGTTAGAGGCTTGGGAAATGCTGGCAGAAGGAAACTTCTTGTAGAGTTAATCAACAAACATGGTTTTGATGGTATCTGCCTGCAGGAAACAATCAGAACATCTTTCAGACAGAGAGAATTAGATAGATTAGCTAGACAGAAAGATATGAGTTGGTCCTAGGTACCTTGTGTGGGCCACTCAGGTGGGATGCTGATGGGTTTTGACAAAAGTGTAGCTCATGTGACTAATGTGGATCATGGAGAGTTTTTTTAGAGTGTTCAACTATCTATGCAGGATGATGGTTTTACATGGGAATTGGTTAATATATATGGCCCAGCTCATGACAATAAAAAAGAGTTTTTTTGGAAGAAATTCAAACCAAGATTTTGGCAATAGAGATACCCATTTTAATGGGGGGTGATTTCAACTTAGTGAGGAAAGTAGCAGAAAAATCTTCAGGGAATGTGGATATTCCATTAATGGATGCATTTAATGAGATGATTAACATCACTGCTCTAAGAGAGGTACACAGATCTGGCAGTAGATACACGTGGACGAATAAACAGAATCCCCCTATTATGTGTGTTCTAGATAGAGTTCTAATTTCTAATACATGGGAAGATAGGTTCAACTTGGTGTCTCGTGATGACTGCCCCAAGACTGGGATCCACCATAATCCTTTGATTTTAGACACGGGGGGAAGTACTGAGTTACAACCTCATTATTTCAGGTTTAGTTCACATTGGATCAAGCGACATGTGCTTTTGTGATTGGGTGAAGAGTAAATGGCCAACGAGGTATAAAAGGGACCCTCTCGAATCATTGGCACATCATTTCGTAAATTGAGGAGAGCAATTAAGGGATGGGGAGAAATGAGGATAGTCAACGTAAAAAAAAGTTAAACAAGATGTCATGGGTCGATTGCCAAACTCGATGAGGATTGTGAAATTAGAGATCTAACTTGTAATGAGTGGGAAAGGAGGTATGAGCTAGAGAAAGAACTAAATGAGATTCGACAAATGAAGAACTGCAATGGCGTAGAAGAGGTGGAGAAAAATGGATACTAGAGGGTGATTCTAACACTTTGGATTTTTCCATAAGTGTGCCAATGATAGAAAAAAGGAAAATGAAAATACAAATGCTAGAAAGTGAAGGTGATACAATAGTGGATTCTCGGTTCTTTGAAAAAATCATGTTACTGATTTCTACAAACAATTGTTTGGTAGAACACGCATACCGATATACACCTTGAGGAGGATATGTGGGCAAGTGACAAACAAATTTTACTTGAGGAGGACAATGAGTGGCTAATTAGATCTTTTTCTTTGGAAGAGTTAGACCTGGCCTTAAAGGAAATGAAAAATAATACTTGCTCCCGCCCCGATGATTTTAGCATTGAGTTCTTTAAATGTTTCGAATTTACTTAGAGAAGACATTAAAGAAATGCTAGACAAATTACATGAAGGCACTCTTGATCTATGGCGTCTGAATTATGGAGTTATTATTCTGTTACCCAAGGTGAAACCTGCTACAAATATAAAGCGCTTTAGACCAATATGCCTATTAAATGTTATATACAAGATCATCACCAAGGTGCTAACCATCGGGTTGATCTGCAATCATTGATAAAGTAATTTGCCCCTGTCAGACAAAATTTTTTATTCCCCGGCAGAACATATTAGATGGTGTCATTATAATTCAAGAAGTCTTACATGAGTTGAGATCTACAAAGACTCCGTGAGTTATTCTAAAATTAGATTTTGAGAAGGCGTTTATATAAAGTTAGCTGGAATTTCTTAGCGAGGGTATTAGCCAGAAAGGTTTCTCTGATGTGTGGATTCAGTGGGTTAACCAAGCTGTACAGGGGGGTAGAGTGTGCATAGATCTCAATGGCGAGAGGGGCAGTTATTTCAGAAGTTTCAAGGGTCTTAGACAAGGTGACCCGCTGTCTCCTCTCTTATTCAATCTGTGGTCGATGCTCTTTCGAAATGCTCAACAAAGCAAAGCAAGCGGGGGGTAATTCAAGGGCTGATTCCACATCCGACAAACGGAGGCCTTACTCACTTACAATATGCAGACGACAATTTGTCATCTTCCTGAACTTCTCGATCGAAAATCTACGTAATATAAAACTGATCCTGTCATGTTATGAGGCAATGTCCGGAATGAAGATTAACTTTGAAAAAAGTGAGGTGTACACAATGGGGTTAGAGTTAAATGATCAACTGATTGTGAGAGATATCCTGAAGTGCAAGGAAGGATCTTTCCCAATGATATATCTTGGCATTCCTGTTAGTGATTGTAAAATATCTAAAGCACAATTGAGGTATGTTAGTGACAAAATTGAGAAGAGATTAGGTACTTGGCAATGTGACTATCTTTCATCGGAAGGAAAATCAACTTTAATTGAGTCTTGTCTATCTAGCATCCCTCTCAGATACTATGGGTGTTTACCAATTATATGAAGGAAACTTTCAAATGATTGATTCTATCGGATCAAGATTTTTTAAAGGCAAGGTACCTCCAAGAAGAGGAAATACCACATGATTAAATGGGAGGCCCTAAATAAACCCAAGGAGTTTGGAGGTCTAGGCTTTACCGATGTTAGAGTTATGAACACATGCCTCTTGGTGAAGTGGATTGATAAATTGGAAAGAGGTAATGACAGTCTTTGTTGCTCAATTCTGAGAAGGAAATACCTAGATCAAAAGAGCATTTTTCAAATTAAAAACAGAAAAGGATCCCAATTCTAGAGATCTTTGCTGGACCTTAGAGAGTGGTACCAAAAAGGTAGAGTGATTCAAATCAAAAGTGGGCAGCAAACTAGCTTTTGGCATGATGTCTGGCTTGGCAAATGCCCTTTGAAAGACAATTTCCACAGATTATTTCAAATCATTCAAAATCTGAATATTGGGGTAGCTGAGGCCTTCTCAAATGATCATTGGAACATAGAATTCAGAAGACGATTGAACGAAGAACCCAGAGCAGATTGGCACCGGTTACAACAACTGTTGAGTGAAGTAAATCTGTCAGATGGAAGAGACACAGTTCTATGGGCACTTGAGCCTTCCAATAAATATAAAACGAGGTCTCTGTACAGGTTGATGACGGGGTAGAGATACCAAAATGCTCCGTGTGTGGAAATGCAACATTCCGTTGAAAGTTAAGATTTTCATCTGGATGGCCGCCCATGATAGAATTCAGTCAGGTGTTCAACTGAAGAAGAAAAGATGGAAAGGCCCAGAGGAATGTGCAGTGTGTGACAGGCTAGAAACAACCGATCATATTCTCTTTCAATGTCCTATTGCTATGTTCCTTTGGTCTTTTTTCTCGGGGATATCTTCAATCGGTCGAAGTCGCCAACAAGCCGTGAAGAATTTTTTTCTACATTTGTTGAGAACCCGAGAGGGAATTTTAAAAAAAGTGATCTTGTTTATATGTGCAGCTGCAATGTGGACTATATGGAAAATGAGGAATGATGTCGTCTTCAACAACAAAGTGTTGTCTTCTCCCGTGGCGATCATGTTCAAGACCATAATGCTCGTGAAATCCTAGATTCCGATGTTGAAGCAAAGTTGAAGCCCTCCGCGGAGGAAGCCATTAACCCGATGGCGGTGAAGGCAAATTGACAAGAAGACAGAGCCGTAGCAGTCCAAATGGGAGTTTTCTTTTGCTTGTGATAGCTCGTTAAGTAAGGGTAGTTGGTTAGCCCGTGAGGCGGATGTCTGCGCCGCTTAGATGTGTCAAAACTCGAGAGCTTCTTTTGGAGAGTTCATGGCGTTGAGCTGCCATCGCGCCCGCCCGTTTTTTTTTTCTCTCCTTCTTGCTAAGCTTCGTTTGTAAAACCGGTATCCCCAGTCTCGGATCGTGGGCTTTCGTTAAGCTTTCAATAAAGCCGGGTGAAATGCCTTTGATCTAAAAATAATGCTTTTAAGAAACCTTAGTCGGTCTGATGGTCTTTGTAATGGAACACGCCTAATTATCACTATGCTTGGAGATATGCTTATTCAAGCTAGGATTATAACAGGCAATCATATTGGTGAAACAGTTCTTATACCAAGAATTTCTCTTACTCTCGGGAATAATAAGTGGCCTTTTGCTTTGCATCGACGACAATTCCCTATAAAACATGCTATGCCATGACTATAAATAAGAGCCAAGGGCGACGCTTTCATTTGTTGGTGTTTATCTTAAGAAACCTGTCTTTACACATGGCCAACTATACGTTGCTTTATCACGTGTCACTTGCAAAAAAGGACTGAAGATTCTTATTGAGGATGAAAATGGAAATTGTACAGATGAGACCCGTAATGTTGTTTACAGAGAGATCCTTGATAGTATATCGGATTCCAATAGTAATATGGAATCCCATTGATCACGGCTTTCTACCAGCTTATATATATCTTTCAAATATATGTACAACTCCTGTCAAAATTTTATTGTATAATATCTCATATTAGTGTGATATATATGAATATGTACACCGATTATATATTTTCAATGGTATGTTCAAATAACTGATCATATATATTGTTTGTTCCTTTTTTTTCGGGCATACATCTAGTGCTTACTTCCTCATATCTTCTCTATTTATCACATTCTAATCTGTTTAATTCTATGCTTCTGCAGCTTCTTCTCATGGCTCCACCACCCTTTCTTAAAGCATTGTCTGAGCTAAAGCCAAAAGATTACAAAGCTACTATACATGTTCATGTTGTGAGAAAATGGAATTTCCATGGCAAAAATGAAAATGGACCTATCCTGCATGTTGACCTTATCCTAGCCGATGCAAATGTATGCAGTTATATTTTTTCTTCAATAAACTTCCGATATATACATCACCTTCCATAAAATTTGTTGATTATATATTTCTGCCTCTGCTTTTATGTATACAGGGAAATGTTATGTACATGGAGATTCCAAAGGATCAGGTTGAAGAAAAAAGCCCTTTGATCAAGACTGGAAAAATATACAGCATCAGTAAATTCAGAGTCAAAGCTGCTAAGCCCTCGTGCATGCCAGTCCATGGTGATATCATGATAGAACTTACTTATTACACACAAATTCAGGCACTACAGCTCCCAGAAGATGCGTTTCCAACGTATGTGCAAACAGTTGTTCCTTTTGATCAGATCTCCCATCATATAAAAGAGCATCCCAATTTCATTGGTAAGCTTTTTCTATACAGACTAGCTCCTACATTATAAAAACAACAGGTACTTAATCATACAGCTTTACAGATGTTATTGGAGTCATCTCAAAACTGCATCCATTGCTTCCAACACGCTTACCAAGACAGGGAACTCCAGTCATGACCCGTGATATCATTATCAAAGATATTAGGTAAATAATCTATAAATATTATACACACACATTCTACTTTCCTTTAGTGACTGTCACATATATTTAGCGTTCCCTCCACATTGTTATTCTAATAAGTAATATGCTCAGATTACTTTTCTCTTCAATCTTATAGTCAGAGGGAACTGAGAATTATGTTCTGGGGTCAACGAGGATCAGCATTCAACCTCGAAAATGTCTACAATGATGCTGATCCTACAGCAATAGTAGCTCTATTTGTTGGATGCATGCCAAAAGAGTATCAAAGTATGTTAATTACTTCTTTGCTTTTCCTTTGTATAACTGTTTAGGCTTCACACTATCCATACCAAATGCTTCTTCTAAATAATGTACTTCACAGGAACTGAATATCTTACTGGAAATAATGCTTGTCACTGGTACTTCAACCCACCGATCCCAGAAGCACAACCATTCTATGAAAGGTATACAAACTCCCGTGACCATCATTCTAACACAAACTTTATTTGTATGTGATTTTGCATACATCCCTTCACTAACATGATGTTTTATCCAGGTTTGCAAACCAGCGATTTCCAATAGAGTTTGTTGTAGCACCTCAGGAACATCAGGAGCAAAATGCAGAAATAGTTACAATAGAGCATAAAACACTTCAAGAAATAGATGAATTTCTGCCTTATGATTTCCCGGTATGTTACACGCTCTACTCTTTAAACCATTCTTACTAGATTTTGAAAATATACTCACATTTGTTCCTGTCATATGAATTCTACTATACTCTTTACAGTATAATGATTTAATTTTCACCCATTATTTACTAATATTGCCACCTACACTCAAATAGGATCAAGGATTCCATTGCACAGTCAGGATTACTTCTATTCCACAGGATAATTCTTGGTGGTATCTAGGCTGCCGTAGATGTAAAAAATCCACAACTGACTACCGTGATGGTGCACCATGGTGTAAACACTGCAGTATCTCAGACTTTAAACCGAGGTAATACCCAATTATCAATTATGCATAGATTATAATATATTATGCTGGGACACCATTATAACATGGCTAATAACATTATATGTCTACCTTACAGATACAAACTCAGCTTCACTGCTGCAGATGCAACCGGACAAGGACCGTTCTTTGCATTTGATAATATGGCACAAAAAATTGTCAAGAAAGAATGCCAGGATCTATTCCACTCAGCTGATGCTTTGAATGCGACGCCACCTGCTCTAGCTGCTATTGTTGGAACACAATGGACATTTGCTATTGGCCTTACAGCTGAGTCTTACCGTTCAAGGGATGCAAGAACATATCTAGTCAATTTTATTGTTCAAGATTTTCAAAGGCCAGCATATGCTCCGCCTCCTCTTCCTCCAGGTCCACCTGCATTACCTGGAACCTCTACTTCCTCCCAGCAACAGCTAACTATAGAACCAGCAACTCCCTCATTCTCAGATGCACAACTATCTCAGCATTTACTTACACCGGTAATAACTACACCTGATCTTGCCACACCTAATCAGATACTAACCTCTTGTAATCTACATACAAAAAACTATATTTATTGTATTGTATCAGATTGTAGCCTATAAATTCCATATGACCAATTACACTAAATAATTTCACCCTTCCTGTAGCTCTCACCAAACATCATCGCTGATAGCACTGCATCACGTCAAACCACAATCGAGTAAGCTGCTCCATTATTGTTTCTTACATCATATGCATAAACATATGTATCCTTCCCTATGTTATATGAACCATTTTCAGTGCTTTTAATCATCGCCTACTGAACATTTCCATACTGCATGTGTTTTTAGACTATCAAAAACATTGGCACCCCTGGAGAAAAAAACCGCGCAAAAAAGGCTATTCGACGAAGGAGATGATGCTCATCAGGTAATTGTCATGTGCCTACATATACATATTTGCCTCCATATCAAACTTGCTTCCTCAAACCATTATAATAAAATGCTAACTGTCGAAACAACACAGGCGCAGCTTCCTATTACCGAGAAAGATACTGATGAAGAAAAACCGGCAGAGAAGCAACAACTGGTTCCAGCTTCCTCGGGAAAAAAGGTGATAGGAGAGATTTTCTTCAAAACATCATTCATATACTACACTATGCCTATACTTTTCAAATCCAGCTGAAACAAACCTTTGAAATAACAAATATAGAGTCCAGGAAAGCAAGACTCTTGACAAAACGACTGGCCGAAAAAGCTCATCCAGTCAATCCAAGAAATAAAGAAAAGGTAATAAAGCTTACCTGCTACTCTACTTTATATATCTCCGTATTCTTCTAAGTACCACAATGATATAATTATAGTTATTTCCGCTCTATAATACATGCAGGGATATGAAGATCAAAACACCATCTGCTTTTGCATCTACCACGCTGCTCCTATGTGTACAGACTAAGACTAATCAGTTTAGTTGCTATGAAACAACTAGCGAAAATATAATCACCTGTTCTTTTGTTGGCATACAGGTGTCTATGTAATATATTATGTTAGATCACTACCTGTCAAACATATAACACTATCGGCTGTACTGCCTACTACAAGTAGCTCGTGAACTCTCCTGTTTCACTTTTATGATGTTAGACAGACAAATCCCTATAATATATAACTATTATCAGCTTCCAAATATTGTAATGCATTGGCTACACCCATGAACTTCCACACGTGCCAATCCAATTATACAGTGTGCTCAACTACTTTCAAACAGACTACATAAATAGCATTCACGTGCCTCTATTCGCCACCTTTCTAGAACTATGCAGACCAAGAACAAATGCAGGCAATAAATGAGAAGGCCAGACCGCTCATCAACCAGAAATTTCTAGACACGGTCACTCCAGTGCTATAAATCAAGCATACTCCACTAGAACACCTCTCATGTAGTCCACTGGATCACCTAGCACAGACTACTCATGGACGCCAACAACAATAGCGTTCACCGGTATGTAAACATCTTTTTCACATGTTCACTCTTTCCCTGTCAATATCATTCTTGTAATTAAATCTCGACCAAACTAAATTCATTTTTCTCCTCTGCTTTACCCTTAAGTATGATTAGCTAATAATAATCGAATAAATAGTTCGATCTCACTCATATTTTCCTTAAAACAGGAAGCTCCAGTTCTTTACATCAGCCGGAAATATATATTTGAAGAAGCATGTAAATAATTGGGGATGAAAGTGATTAAGGATTATGCCAGCCAGCTAGATGCTCAAAACTACACGGCCTCCATTACAGTAGCAAACATACCTATAAAAGGAACCTCTAGCACAGCCACCCAAACTTTCTACGAACATTTACGCCAACAAAGGAAGCCTTGTATGGAAAATGCATATAGTCAATGCCTTGACTACTTAGTCAATGAGAACCTCCCCTGACCATCGACGACTATAACTACGATTCTTCGACTAAAAGCAAAGCCGAGCTCTTCGCAAGAAATTCATGGGATATGTTGCTCAGAGACAAAAAAAGAAGAAACATGTAACCTCAAATCCTACCATCAATTAGCAACAGGCATGTAATATAGGGCTTTACCATAAATGATGCTATTAATATCTATATAGTACTCTGTTCTTGTACAAATTAAAATAATGTATATGTAAAAATATTATCTTCATATATATACATATATATTTATATGCCTGTATGTTTTAAATTCCAATCTATCGCTGACATTTCTCCTAAACTCATCACTTTGTTCCCACCCGCTGTGGACATGCGTTCCTTCCTCATTAAGCCAGCTCTATCATCTAGCACTTACCACACCGTCCTTTTGGGTCAGGCCACCGCCTTCCTCCGTGCCATCATTACACTTTTCTATCTCCTTCTCCAACCCATCCTCCACGCTTCCACCTCTGCTTTTCTTCTCTTCTATTCTTGCCCTCTCCGTCTTCACCATGTACTCCCTCACATCTTCACCGCACTAACAGCCAGCACCATCCACTCGCCACCAATTCACATCCTGGAAGATCCGATTCGACATCCATTATCCCTAACCAAAGAACCAGTCAGCTTCACCATCAAACAACAGCAGCGTACACATCTTCCAGAATACCGTTCCCCACCATCCATGCCGCATCCCAAACCCTAACGAACCATTCTACACCAATCAAAGGCGATTTCCCCTCTCCAACAACGATTCTAACCCCAACCGAATATTCTGCAGCAGCTCAAGACAATTCCACATCTCCAGGTACGATTTTCAAAATAATATTATATACTAAAACCTACTTCGCCTTCGATCTAAGACTTAAGCCTCATACCATAGATTATCCATTAATTCATATATACTATTAGAAAAACAACATTACAGAGCATGTTCCTAACCCTTACCTATATTAGAACAGAATCCAGTTAAAATTCATTGTATAATTGGTAACTTTAAATTTTAGAATTATAACAAAATACCAGCACCTAAAAGTGATATATGTCTTTCTAACCATAAAATAGCTCAGTATTTCCATGTATTAGCTTTTAACAACCTGCATCCTTACAATCTACTACTTACACAGGAAAAATCAATATGAACCCAAGTTGGATACACACACCTGAAGGTCAGATCAAACTACAAATATGCTCATTTACATTTAATATCGCTTATTTTCATTAATACTAATACCATGTATAAATTACAGATACTGACCATGCAATTATTGGACGTATAACAAAAGTCGCAGCACACAACCTGCAGCCACACCAAGTCATACTTCGCATTGCACAACAGCTACAACCAAATGTCCGCCCTTCAGCAATTACACACGTATATCCAAATTACATCATCCGTACAAGCAATCCTTATATCCAGGAGCATATTCTAGCAACTAAAGTTATTCAGACACTGGACTTTGAAATGGAGATCCTACCATGGTCCAGAGAGCATGAATATACCCAATTACCATGGATAACAGGTATTTCATCCATTTTTTGATAAAAGAGAACAATACGCTTAGACTTCTTCCCTCCAAAATAACTTCATGGTCCTAACACATTTATATACACAGAAAACTCAACAGCTGATTCGGAGATCATAATCGACCCATTAACAATACTGCCTATAACAATTAATAACAAAACCCTACCAGGTTTACTCTTGCTCACAGTTACTTTCCAATGAAACAAAAGATCACCTAATTTCATTGACAGCATCTATTGCTTCGCAGGTGCTAATCAGCTGAAGGACCAATTTGCACAGCAAATTCCAGTCAGTTATGATGCTAGATCCCCTGACTACAGCTATCTCGTAATAGCTGATTTACGAAGTTACTACCTGACAAAGTTCAGCATTTTCAAGCAGAGCAGACAAACAATCTTGCAGACATATAACTCAAGTCATACCTTCCAGGCAAAGGCACAGGAACAAATCAATCTTATCTGCAATGAAATAGCTGTTGCATCAAACAATACCATACCCAATCATGACAAATATGTCCAAGATTTTGTGAATCATCTCAGCCATGCCGGAATAACTCTCCCAAGTCTTTGTCGAACAGCAAACAATTTATTGATATGGCCAACCAAGAACCTCATGAACCCCTCTACTTGGATGGATTTATCAATGTACCCTCCTCCTCAAAGGTAAATACCTGACACTAAAAACAGCATTCAAGTAATTGCTGCAGCTTAAAACAAAAAAATCATTACTAAATAAAAAAATGTATTTCCATTGCTTAATCTATTTTTCTTTTCAGATTCCAGTTCCACAATCATATCCAGCTCGTTTGAGAACCATTCTTGCAGCTGTAACCCAGAAGCTTCATGAACAGCTCCAGAACAACCCAACCTCATATCATGCTACACCAAATACAGAGACTCTTGCAATATATCAATCTCTAAGACACGTCACAGATGTCCTTGGACACCGAATAGTTGATCTCAATTATCCAACATTGGCACAGATGATGCAGGAGCTAAACAAGAACAACATGCGTCTCGTAACTATGCAGACCTATATCATGTTCATGAGAATGCAAGCAGAGCAAGTGGATGACATATTTGGCCAGCTTCAAAATGAATTCACAATGACCTTCTATGATACAAATAACATATATAACCTGACTGAAAGCATGGACAAGCTCACCGAGACAACAGAAAAAAATATTATACAAACATCTGCGACCTCTACAATAACTTCATTGATCTTAAGGTACTGAACTAAAAACTATTTATAAACTATTACCACTTGACAATTCTTTTCGATTACTAACACCATGTACTTTGTTAACATAAGCGGGGAGCAGATATCATTCCATTGGAATAACAAGACTGTCACCTCCAAAGATCGGTGACCTTCAAAGCTTCGCCACAAGACACAGAAATCATCAATGATCCTGCACCAACATCAGCTTCTGAAAATAGCACGCTCCAAAATGCAGCAGCTAATAAACATCAAATCAATACAATTACAGGTAATCAACCATTACGGCAAATAACGGTGAAATTTTAAATCCAATCCAGGCCTACAGCACGGACGAGGAAACAAGACTCGTCTTCATCCCTTAAAACAAAACTTAGCTTGCCAAGCATATCAACAGAGAATCACCCGGTTTGAAAGCAAGTTGAAAATGAAATATATAGTTTCAGGAAGTAGTGAAAGATATAATATATAGCACTACTACGCTTCAGAACCAAGCTCGAGAATGTAATATATAGCATTGCTCCTCTGTATAATTATATAATAAATAATCAGACTGAAACTTTCGTCGCTTACCTTGTTTATTTAGAATAGCACATATACAATATCGACCAGTCCAACTTTCGTCGCTTATCTTGTTTATTTACAATAGCACATAAACAATATCCACCAACCCTAAAAATAAACCACGATGCCCAGCTTCCCCACATCCACACTACATATAATCTCGTCTAAATCAAATAATTAATACGCAACTTACAAGACTTTATATTACTAAAACACCACGAATTCACTTTCTACAGCCTGTTTTTTCCCCCTACAAAAACACAGCCCACAGAGTTCGACAGCCCATATAAAGCCCACAAAACACAAAATACTCCCCTACAAATAAAAGCAAAAAAAAACAGCCCGAGAGCCTTCCAGTCCACTCTATAAAGAACCCGTGACTCCTCAAGCCTCGTCCATAACGCCCAAAACCACCTCGACAAAAAACAATCCAAAGCAAGAACGGAGAACCCTAGAAATCGATGTCATCCCCGCCAACGAGACAGATCCAGGCCCAAGTCTGAACTACAAATCGCGAAAACCGAATCAGAAGACGACCGAGGTCAGTATACATCAGACCCTACTCCCTCAATCATTCTTGTTAAAATTCCCCACTTTACTCTTTCCCAGATTCATTCGATTCCTTTCCCTGTACAGTTCCTAGATTGTCAATGTTCTTACCAAAACAGTAATTTAATGTACAACCACTACTCGGCACCAATTTAGAGATCAACTATCAACACAGCAATTTAATTATTTAGCACCAAATAAAATTTTCCCCAAAAAATATGAATAAACATATAATATTTACATCAATATTCATCCACTTTACCAAACCATTACATACCATCAGCAATAACAGTCTAGATTTGAAGATCTTCAGTTCCCTTCTCAAACAAAAATTCTATGTTACAGGATGCATACATACCAGTACCCAAATCTCACTATCATCGAAGAAGATGATACAATCCAAGCAAGAGCTGATCATCTACACCAAACAATCATTGCAACATTTCCAAAGCACAAGGTCACTCACATTACTCCAGACGCTGTTCGAGAGGCAATTGAAAACCAATACCACATCAGCTTAAACCCAAATGATGTGCTCGCATGTGTCTCAGATTTCCTCCTCTACATACAACAACCCGCCACCCATGCCCTGATGCTAGCTAAAGGATACATAGCAATGAAACCAGCCAGCCTAAGATTAATGCCCTGGAACCCAGATCATGGTTCCATCAAGGTCCCAGTAGAAACACAAGTTGCGCAGCTCTTCAACTACAACTACAATGCGATTGCACGGAGCATCAACAAGCCCAAGAAACAAGTCCAGATCGAAATATGCGGAATTCCACCTCATCTCTCCAAAGCAACAAAACAGTCCAAGCATGCACTTCTAGAGAACCTATGTGACATTGAAAACATCACATTCGATGAACCCAACTACAAGTTCCAAGTTACTGCAGACACATACTGCATGGATGATATCCCATCTGTTGCCCACATTGGCCTAAAGAAAATAGAAGAAGGACAGAGTTTTATACACATTTGGCCCATCTGGTATGAGACTGTTGACTTCACAAATGAAGACCATCCAAGCTGGAGTTTCATACAAGCTTACCAGAACAACGAAGAAGATACAGGTACCTACTATATATATTGTACATTACCATAACCTACTATACATCTTATATTGGTACCACATTACCATAACCTACTATACATCTTATATTGCCGGTACCATCTATCTCATCTAATCCAAAACCAACAGGCAGCTCCAACTTCAGCGCCGCACCTCCAATAGATTATATCGAAGAACCACTTCCAATAGGTAATCCACTATAATGAACAAAATACGTACCAAAATACAAAACAAACCTGCATACTAACCATGTTTATATTTCAATGATCTGCAGGTTCCATATCAGGGTGCAGCCATTACACAGAGTGCATGTGCCGCTACCAATCCTCAGGTAACACTTTAACATAACCCACGAATTCAATCCTGGTAAACCAAACACAAATCTGACACAACAATATATACTAAATAATGCAATCCCAAAATCAACAGGTTCCTCCAGCGTTGATAGACCATGAAGACAAGAGAGAAGAAGCTTGAAGCACCTCACCCATCACCACTTCCTACCAACCGCTAAGAAAATCTACAAATCAATGTATAATTATATATCCCAGCCATGTGAACCCCTTATATAATAGCCTAGATATGCATGTGTGCATATAAATATGTAACAAACGACTTAGCTGATAGTTAGTCAGCATGCTAAACTATGTATAAATGCCACTTAGCTGACAGTCAGTCAGCCTTCTAATCTATGTATAAAAAACGGTTAACTAACCAGCTACAGTACCTCTGCAACCACTGAGTTACAACCACGCGCGCGAAGGCGCGCTCCACATACTAGTACAACATAGAAGCAGCAAACAATGACTTACAGCGGACCTAGGTCGAACTGGTGGCAGCGCAGCAGCAGCAGCACAGGATTACTAGAACTCGATAAGGAAGTAGAAAAAACTATGGCGGCGCTAAAATCTGCTGGTCCAGATTTATTTATTTGGCTCAATACAGGAATTTTGCCTCTCATTTATGTGTCTAGTCAACCTGCATTTTATAAAATTCAAGGATATTATAGTCAAAAAGTGAGAAGGCAATAGTTACTATGTAAAATTCTAGAAGTTGTTACATCGAGGGCATCTTTCCAATGAAAAATCATTTCTACTAATCTTAGGAGTGAGGCTTAGTAGACAAGTATGTACCTTGATGGAGTTTAGTGTTCCCTAGTGTTGATGTGTATAGTGTGATTTTTTTGTATTTTTTTAAATATTAATCATTTTAGCATAATTCTAATATGATACAAACAAATAGCAAACTCTAACTCTATTGTATGCATATTTAGAAAGAACTAGCAAACATGATTTCAATGGACAGTATTTCAATGTTTATACTAGATATGCATTGGTTAACGTAAAGAAATCACAAAAGAGGAGACATACATGCAAGGAAAGGTTTTTCAAACACTGACATCCAAAAACTCTACAAGTTAGGATTTACTATTTAGGACAAAGTAATGAAGAAATATGCATGTTTTTGGTTTTGACATACTCTTGATTTCATTTCTCAATTGGTATGCAATGATGTAACCTAACCTTGAACTAATAAGCAACCTGAGTTTGAAGTAAAAACTCTAAGCATTTACATTTGAATGAGATAATATCTATAGTACATAGAGAACCTTTTAATATAATCACAATGTATGTGTGATAAATGTTTTGTTTTTTTATTTTGAGCAGAAACTCTACCAACAAAATTAGTAGAATGAATTATCATCACCAAGTAAGTTTTGCATAGAACTTAGGGCATGTCGGTTTGGGTTGAAGCTTTTGGGATTTTGTCTAAAAATATTTTTGCTTGGTTGTTGGCTTTTGCTATTAGCTTTTGCAATAAATATTTAGCTTCTTAGTATACAAACAACTTTTCATCTTTTTTACAGGCAATTTTCTCAAAAGCCATGTTTTCAACTTTAGCTCAATAGTGAGATTGTTTGTTTTAACTTTTAGCTTTTGATTAAGCAAAAGTCAGAAAATGATGAAATAAAGCTTGGTCCCTTTTGGTTTTCCCATTTAGTTTTCTTGGATCTGTGTATTTATAGCTCTAAAAAATATTGGATTTGAAAATGTACTTACGTTGAGAGCATTTAGATGATACATTTTGATAGTTTTGGACTAGTTATAAATATTTAAACCAACTTGGGTCTTAGAGCTAGAGTTTGTGAACTAGACCCTTAATTTGTCTATAATGATACATAACATCTAACCTTTAGATTTTATTGTCTAAAGGTGTGTAAACACTATTTGGTGGATAGTTGTTGGCCTAAATGACTTTTTAGCCCAATTAAATGGCTAGCTAGTCCACTTTTTCGCTAAGAAAGTGGTCGGCTATTTAGAACATATAGTTTATGATATTTTTATAAGAAACGCTGATAAATATTATACAAATCTTGTTCTCAAAGGTGCTAATATCAAAACATAATAATAGAAGCAAGCATACAAGGTCACAAAAATAGAGGACAAAAGTAATGGACAAAGCTGCATGTGGAAAACTATAAAAGTAATAAACAAATAAATAAGTCAAGAAGGAAAAAGATATTGTATAGCTACTTACTCATAGGAGTTTTTGAAACCACAAAGTTTAGTTATGATTGATGAACTTTCTAGACTGCACATAGACCAAAGAGACGATATAGCGAGAAGAGAACCCACCCTCACTACATAGTCGAAGGCATAGATGCAATTTTTAATTTCTTGCGCGTGAATGACAAAAGGTTCTTCACCTGGAATTGGGTGCGAAAAAGGAGTCGTTGGCCCTTCTCCACTCTTAGGCCCAAATAACAATTTTTAGTTTTATTTTATTTTTTTGTTTTTTAATTTTGTATTCCTCATATTTGCAAATATAGTCTTACTAATATCCGGTTGGTTCAAGGTATATGGTAGCTGTCCTCCCAGTTGGCAGTATATAAGATACTATCGGATGAAATGGTTGTAAGGTGGCATGATTTGCCATGAGAAGGCAAGTCTTCCAACTGCCATCTCACATGGCAGTAAGTTCTTGCCATTATCGAAATGAGGATAAGGTGTGACCCATAAAAAAGGTCACTAGCTAGGTCATCCAACGGAAAGTTGTCGACACACTCGCGCTCAAGACCTTACCCCAAATGACATAGCGGTAACCTCCATCCGGCTAGCACACACCGCACCCTCTTCCCTTGTATATAAGGGGCAAAGCGACCCAACATATTATTTTGATTCTGAAAAAAGAGAAGAAAGGAGGGGAAGAGAAGTGGAGAAGAGAGGTGGGAGTTGGAGTAGCAATGCCAAAATCTTGCTTCGGTTGAGATACAATATGCTAACCTGCATTTCATATTTATATAGTTTCTAGGTTTAGTTTGGGAGCAGCGACTATTATATTTGTAGGCCATAATTAGTTTTATATTTTTAGAAATAACAATTGTATGAATAATATATGTTTAGAAATAACAATTGTATGAATAATATATGTAGGTTAGTAATTGTTTCTAGATTTGGTTTAGTTATCTAAAATTGCATGTTTATTGCACTTTATTGTAGGTTTTACACTATTTTATGATTGAATTTTGGTTTTGTCCGTTTTAATTTGCATGTTTTGTTGTACTATTATTTTAGTTTTAAAATTACTTTAGGTTTTAGATTTAGTTTAGTTAGTAACTGTATAGACTTTAATATTTGCCTAGCTAAATATGTTTTACATTACTTTTTTAGTAGTATTAGTTTTTTTTGTTACATTAGTTATAGATTTAGATTAACCATTAGACCTAGGATTAAGTTCGACCATTAGGTCTAGAGTTTTGATTGCATTACTATATGTCCTAAATATTTGAATAGTTTGTTTCCATTGTTAAAGCTCAATTGGCAAAAATTAGTATGATAGTATAAGAATAGTATATGCTATGTTTTGTTAGCTAAAGTTGTCTGCAAATCAGTAAGAGCCGCCATAGTGGTAGTTAGATTTTGTATGTAGACAACTAATAGCTAGAGTATTTGCTGAACTGTGAGCATGTCAATTTAGTTAGATTAATAAGTAGTTTATTGCCCATGAGAGGTTCATTATGGTCCTCTAAGGGATAGATTTGTCATAATTTAAGTCACATATGAGGTGGGGAGAGGTCCCGTGCCAAAGATAGGAACTTTATGACAATTCATAGCTAGTTGTTTAAGCCATTTATGCAAAGATCCTGAGCAACATGAAATGTGAATCATGACTATAACTTTCGTGGGATGTTGTTGTTTTGGGAGCTCCTGCCACCACAAAGCACCTATGACCTGGTTGAAAACAATATGTGTGCATTACATCTGAGCTTAGTATTTTGGTTGACAATAGTGGACTCCATGGTGCGGAGGAAGGTGAAATGCAAACGATTGTGAAAGATGAGGATAATGAGCATGGGGAGGAGGAGGGTCATGATCAGATTGGAGGACATAATAAAGGAGGTACATTGTCTGCAGCCCATAAATCCATTGGTGGGCTTGATAAGGCCCAAAAGATCCATAAGTTAATCCGATAAATGTAGTGTGATGATGAACCTTTCTAGCAATGGCAAACGACCGATGAATCTAACACTAGTGACGTTGATCCAGATTCTGAACCATGAAATTAGGATGGGTATGGCTACTCTGTGATAACTATCAATGAAGTGGAGGTTTTGCCTAGGTAATATATGGAAAAAAGGTATGTGTCGGTGCACTTCACCCTAGAAGTGATGTAGTTAAGGAAGTTGCACAATTTTAGTCAACTCTGTCCTTCAATATGCAGTTCTAGGTAGACAATACTTCCCCTACTATTTGTCATGTCAAGTGAGTGCAACATGGATGCTTTTTAGGGTGCACACATTCAAGGGTTAATGGACTTATCACTAGAAGGTATCTAAAGTCAAGGAGCATGTATGTCAGATTCATCATTTTTTCCACAAGCCCCGCAACCTCACATATAGATTTCATGTAGTATTCCTTGTGGGAGTGTGACTAGGGTCGCCATTGTCATAGCCGAAGGCCGTAACTTTGACATATTTGACACTACACTCTACTGTTCAAGGGCTTCATCTTCCATGTTATCTTTCATAAATAACAAGTTCTCTTTAATCTTGTATTTGTGCTAGTCGCTTAAAAGAATGGATGAGCAACATTTACTGAGTCGTCCAATCATTGAAAAGGCTAAAATTCAATATTTATTTATACACTCCAATCTTCTAAAAGCTTACTAATCCAATCTATGAAAATTCTAGCCTACAACATTTATTTGTCCATGTTGGAAAGAAAAATGGTTACCCTATTGTCCTTTCCATGAACTTAGTCCATTGAACCACAATAATCCTCTATTAAAGGGCATGCATCTTATTGGCATCTATCCATCTAGTGCATTTAAGCACACATATCCTCTACATCAAATCTCACTTCTCAACACCAATCTCAACATGAATGTCCAACCCCTTTGAGTGCAGCTTCAGCATTAGTGGCATAATACATGACATTGTGGTTGGCACGCATTGTATAAATGTCTTTATGGTTGGCACGTGTTGTTGAGCACAAGGGAGAAGCATAGGAAATGACAAAAATATTGTTTGGGGTTCTTTAATGGTTGATACCTTGATGACGACTTCAATGTTTCATTGAACTTTTGCTTCCCTAACTCATCTTTCCTCAAAATAATCATTGATTTGTGACTAAGCATAGGCTTGCGCTTTCTTCAAATTGGTGGATCTGGCAATGCCAACATGGACACAAGGATTTGCACAAGAGGTGGAAACAAATGGAATGCCGCTTTATGATGGATCAACAACATGAAGTAGAGCGGTCAATGCAGGAGCAATTAGGTGCATGGGAGGTGGCCATTAAACATCAAGAGGAGGAACTTCAAGGCGTATCACTCAACTTCCATCATTGATCCTAGAAGAAACATGTTGTGGACTCATCAAAATGGGGCCATGTCAAAAAGGGGAAATAACGTCGCTTCACTTGGTAAATGTATAGTGCATGAGGCATGTTAGGTTTATATATGGGCTCTTTACGTATTAATCTAGAGTTCCACACATGATGTTGTGTTTAATTTCATGTAGACGCACTGGGCAAACATAATGTTATTTTTTGTTGACGTATTTTATTAATCATTTCATAATAATGGTACTTTAGTGTGAGACCCCGCTAAATGGGCTAGATTTCTAGTTGGGCCAGTTGTTGTAGTAGCAGCAGACTTACTATAGCACTAAAATGGGCTGGGCCAAATTTAGGGTACAATTGCACTGAATTACTGTAGCATTGCAAAACACTGCTCATACGTGAGTTTAGTACCATACTAGAAGTTGTGGAGAAGCTAAACGAACTTAAATAGCCGGACCAAGGAAGCATAATAACCTTTTGGTTAACCGTTTTGCGGGAAGTGCAAGCGGGTTCCTAGGTCTAGGTGTTACATTTTGTTTGTTCTTCACTACTCATTATGTGTTGTGATGATGAAATCATGCAATTTGCTTCCATAGAAACCATTCCTCAATAATTATGTACTATATATGGGGACATGTATACCTTTTTGGAACAAGTGCAACAGCTAGGAGAGAAATCACATGGAAAATGCCAGGCTGACGACACCCATTGTAGAACCATGTCAGTAGTACACATAAACCGCCAGTTCAAACAGCACCTCGTCCTTTTTTTGGAGGGGGGAGGGAATAACAACACCCCATCCCGTTTATATTAGGAAGACAATGTAGGATGTGGAGACCACCTTGAGTGGACCTTACTGGACTGCACTGCTGCTCCTATATCTAGTTAATAAAACTACCTCTTCATTCACTGCAAAAAGAAAAAAAAAGAGCCACCAAACCAAACAGACGATATAATTTGATTATAATTTCTAATGTCAGCTAAAATATAAGTTTTCTAGATGGTATGATATGATTATAATTGCTAATATCAGTGAAAATATAAGTTTTTCTTTTTTTAGAATTACACAGTACAATGTAGACATCCACAAGACGCACGCACACTCATCCTCTAGAATGCACGTACGCAAACACTATCCTTATGAGCACCTCCGAAAAACTGAGCCGGAAGATCTGGAGATCTCTAAAGTCACCACGGGTGCCTTATTGTCGACAGGAAATATAAGTAAAAAATAAAAAAATCAAAATAAGCTGCCGGCCTGGATGAGAAGCCCAGTCGACCAGTCTAAGATCAACATCTTTATTGGGCTTATTCCATGGCTACGACGGGCCCATTTTGGCCTTAACAAAAGCTGGGCCTTATTCATGCTTTGGTGGTGAATACTCTATGAATTCATCGCATAATAACGATGATACAACCATGGGATCATCTTTTCTCAAAAAAAAGAGGGGGGTGGGGGGCGGTGACATCTGCTTAATCAGGCATTACGTGGCCCCTGAACCCTGATTAGATGCCATCAAGAACCTCGACCGGAATAGCAGGGTCCGAAGTCTGGAGTGAACACATTCGAGCTAAGTGGTGGCGAGATGATATGGGAATATATTCTCGGCTTGCTTTTTGACACATTTGAGCTGCCTCCCCAGCAGAGAATAAAGGTAACTTCCGTCTGCTTCCTTGCTAAGCTTATATACAATACTATACTAGTACATGCCATGTGTGCTGTAGCACTGCGTTTCATTGTTATTTCGGTGTAAGTAGCTCAGAAATTTTCCAGCCATATTTAACCATGCCTTACTTCCTCTAGTCAAGAAATAGGCCGGTGACCCTGCGCGGGTGAAGATTGAAAGGGAAAAACACTGACACGGTTAACCCACAACTTCAGTTACGGCGCCGTAACTACAAGTGGGTTCGAAATGCAGCTAAAAACTCTGTTGTGAGATAAATCATATATACATGCCGATATCACTTATTCAGCCTGAACAACAAAGATACTACTGTTTCTTTTTAAAATGCACGCATCATAAAATTGTTGTTTCCTCCTTTCTTAAATAGGGATGAGATAGTTTCAAAAAAAAAAAAAAAAAAAAAGGGATGAGAAGAGTCAAGCTCTAGAGATTACACTTTAAAGTATTAAGAAGAGTCAAGCCCTAGAGATTACACATTTAAAGTATTAAGATGTATATATGTCCTGGTCACGCGACAAACATATATATAATAATATTATCATGGAAATTAATTTCAACTAAGTACATTTTCAAGCTTTCAGTAACAATGATTAGATAAAATAATGGCCAAAGGCAATGTATTGGTGAAGCCACCGGCGTCCAAAACATGTAGAAGATAGCAAAGCTACTTTGCTTGCTTTATCCCATTCCAAATAAGATATAGTTCAACCTTTTTAGGTCCCTCTATTTTAAATTTATAATTCTAAGTTATTCTCATTTTTCTCCCTCTATTTTAAATTTATAAGAGTTAAATGCATCAGAGGTCCATTAACTTATGAGTAAGTTTCAGTTAGGTTCATCAACTTAGAAAATAACTTTTTAGGTCCATTAACTTGTAAAGAGTTTCAGTTAGGTCCATCAACTTAGAAAATGGTTTTTTAGATCCATAAACTTTGGTATACTGTATCACTTAGGCCCATATAACATGGGCTCTGTTGTGCTGGCATAGCCTACTGACTTGTCCATCTAAAAACAGTTGTTAACCTTTATTTCATCAAACACCTAATTAATGGAGACGCAAGCCGACACCGTCTCCATCGATGCGGGCGGGAGAACGAGCTGCCACCGTGGCCAAACGGGCGCGTAGGCGCGCGAGCAAGTCTGCTGCAACCACGCTGGCGAGCGCCGTTGCCACCACGGCCCTGACGACATACGAGCAGGCCGCCACGGTCACGTAGGCACGTGAACAGGGCGCCGTTGTGGCCACACATGCCATCCTATGCACATGGCTGGGTGGGTGTTCCTTGGTGCTTGTGTTTATCATAAACTCCATGCACAGGACGGCAAGCCACGTCAACGCAAGAAGTCTACGTGGAGGGATATGGACCTAAGTGATACGTCATATAAAGTTTATGGACCTAAAAAGTCACTTTCTAAGTTGATGGACCTAATTGAAACCTACTCACAAGTTGATGGATCCAAAAAACCACTTTGTTGATGGACTTAATTGAAACTTGCTCACAAGTTAATGGACCTCTGGTGCATTTAACTTAATTTATAATTCTAAGCTATTCTTATTTCTCTAAGTATATAGTTTTTGCTAGGCATTTAGATATATATATCTAAAAATGTTAGAACGACTTATCAAGGCGATATGTACCTAAAACAGATTAAAACGACTTATGATTTGAAACGCAGGAAGTTACTAAAATAGGCACCGTATGCATGTGATGAGTTTCTTTGGGCTAAAATAGGTGTTATAGAAAAACTCAATATCGCTGTGTGTGTTTGTGTGCATGGGCAAAGAAACATGACTTTATGAACACCATTTTTTTTTCCCCCTCGCTGATGTTGCTATTTACAGAGTAGTAGCTGGCAAGCCGGAACCGGAAATTTACCTTTGGCATGCATGGGTACCACTACCACTACCACAGGTGGCTACTGTGCAAGGTTCCTTGCCCCTAATCAGAGGATGAGATGAGAGCACGCCAATTCAAGGGGCGCATAAACAAAGCCCACTCGGCAATCCAAAGAATCGATTCCCCCACCCCAACCGATCGATCGCCAGCTTTTCGTTCGGTTTACCACTGAACTGACACCGTCGCTCAAGCGCCTTTCCACACATGATCGATCCATCGTGCTTTAGATCACTGATCACTCCTCCTTTCATCAGTCAGTGGCTGCTCTGCTCTGCTCAGCTCAGCCTAGAAGAAAGAACCCAAGAAAAGGTTGTCATCGGACAGCTTCCTCCGAAAGAACTCCGTTCAGCTGCAGACCCTCATATGATACCCCACGCTCTCAGCTCTTTCAAGAACGCGCAGCGCAGCAGGGTTTAGGCTAGCTAGCTTAGCTTGGTAGAGGCTTCTGTCGACGCCGCTCGTATACCTTCCTTGTCGCCGGGTTCACCACCGACGCGGCCGCGGCGGACGCTTTGCTTCCCGGCGAGGCTTGCCACGATCCCCCTGCAGGCGCAGCTGCAGCAGGGCCATCGCCCAGACGCTCGCCTAGCCTAGCCTGCCCAAAAAGTTGCTCTGCTCTGCTCGCTGCTGCTGCTGCTAGCCCCTTCTGCATGACAACTTCACACATGCTGTTTGCAGATGAAGCAGCTTGCATACGTGCCGGGATTCTAGATATCATAATATAAGTTCCTCGCCGAACATTGTTACCGAGCCATAGTATAGTGCTACAAACCAGCTGCTTTCTCAAGTTTTCACATTTCAACAGTAAGTGCGAGAAAAAAAACCCTGATCAGCAATGAAATTTATTATGGATTTTGTTCATGGAGTTTTTTTCTAACGATTTCGTTTGTGCTTTTACCCGGGCGGCAATGGAGATAGGTAGGTGAGTGCAAGCAAGGCCGGCCGGGGCTCGCAATGGCCCAAGGGCACGGCGGCGGTGACCCGCACCACGAGGACTTCCAGCTCAAGGACACCAACCCGCTGCTGGGCGAGCAATGGCCCAAGGGCGCGGGGGCCCTGGCTCGCCCCGCGGGCGGCGGCGGCGGCGGCTCGCCGGGTGGCTGGGCGTGGACAAGCCGTCGAGCACGTACGACCTGGTGGAGCAGATGTTCTTCCTGTACGTGCGCGTCGTCAAGGCCAAGGACCTCCCTCCCAACCCCATCACCGGCGCGCCCATGGACCCGTACGTGGAGGTCCGGCTCGGCAACTACAAAGGGCAAGACGCGGCACTTCGACCGGCGCGCCAACCCGGAGTGGGACCAGGTGTTCGCCTTCTCCAAGTCCCGCGTCCAGTCCAACGTCCTGGAGGTGTTCCTCAAGGACCGCGAGATGCTGGGCCGCGACGACTACGTCGGCAAGGTCACCTTCGATCTCGCCGAGGTGCCCACGCGGGTGCCGCCCGACAGCCCGCTGGCGCCGCAGTGGTACCGCCTCGAGGACCGGCGCGGCGAGGGCGGGAAGGTGCGCGGGGGCTCATGCTGGCCGTCTGGATCGGCACGCAGGCCGACGAGGCGTTCCCGGAGGCGTGGCACTCGGACGCCGCGTCCGTGCGCGGCGAGGGCGTCGCCAGCGTGCGGTCCAAGGCCTACGTGTCCCCCAAGCTCTGGTACCTCCGCGTGAACGTGATCGAGGCGCAGGACGTGCAGCCGCAGGAGCGCGGCCGCGCGGCGCCCGAGGTGTTCGTCAAGGCGCAGGTGGGGAACCAGATCCTCAAGACGTCGGTGTCGCCGGCGCCGACGCTGAACCCGCGGTGGAACGAGGACCTGGTGTTCGTCGTCGCCGAGCCGTTCGAGGAGCAGCTGGTGCTCACGGTGGAGGACCGGGTGTCCCCGCGCAAGGACGACCTGCTGGGCCGCGTCGTGCTGCCGCTCACGCTCTTCGAGAAGCGGCTGGACCACCGCCCCTTCGTGCAGTCCCGGTGGTTCGACCTCGAGAAGTTCGGCGTCGGCGCGGCCATCGAGGGCGAGACGCGGCGGGAGCTGCGGTTCGCCAGCCGCGTCCACGTGCGCGCCTGCCTCGAGGGCGCCTACCACGTGATGGACGAGTCCACCATGTACATCAGCGACACCCGCCCCACGGCGCGGCAGCTGTGGAAGCCGCCCGTCGGCGTGCTGGAGGTCGGCATGCTCGGCGCCGCCGGGCTGCAGCCCATGAAGACCCGCGACGGCCGCGGCACCACCGACGCGTACTGCGTCGCCAAGTACGGCCAGAAGTGGGTGCGCACGCGCACCATGATCGGCACCTTCAGCCCCACGTGGAACGAGCAGTACACGTGGGAGGTGTTCGACCCCTGCACCGTCATCACCATCGGCGTCTTCGACAACTGCCACCTAGGCACCAATGGCAACAATGGTGGCCAGCCGGCGAGGGACGGCCGCATCGGCAAGATCCGCATCCGGCTGTCAACGCTGGAGACGGACCGCGTGTACACGCACGCGTACCCGCTGATCGTGCTGCAGCGGTCCGGCGTGAAGAAGATGGGCGAGCTCCGGCTCGCCGTGCGCTTCACCTGCCTGTCGCTCATCAACATGGTGCACCTGTACACGCAGCCGCTGCTCCCGCGGATGCACTACCTGCACCCGTTCACGGTGACGCAGCTGGACGCGCTCCGGTACCAGGCCATGGGCATCGTGGCGGTGCGGCTGGGGCGCGCGGAGCCGCCGCTGCACCGGGAGGTGGTGGAGTACATGCTGGACGTGGAGTCCCACATGTGGAGCATGCGGCGGAGCAAGGCCAACTTCTTCCGCGCCGTCTCGCTCTTCTCGGGCGTCGCCGCCGCCGCGCGGTGGTTCGGCGACGTGTGCCACTGGAAGAACGTGGCGACGACGGCCCTGGTGCACGTGCTGCTGCTCATCCTGGTGTGGTACCCGGAGCTGATCCTCCCCACCGTCTTCCTCTACATGTTCCTCATCGGGCTGTGGAACTACCGCCGCCGGCCCCGCCACCCGCCGCACATGGACACCAAGATGTCGTGGGCCGAGGCGGTGCACCCGGACGAGCTGGACGAGGAGTTCGACACGTTCCCGACGTCGCGGCCGCAGGACGTCGTGTACATGCGCTACGACCGCCTGCGGAGCGTCGCCGGGAGGATACAGACGGTGGTCGGCGACATGGCCACGCAGGGGGAGCGCCTGCAGTCGCTGCTCAGCTGGCGCGACCCGAGGGCGACGTGCCTCTTCGTCATCTTCTGCCTCCTCGCCGCGGTGGTGCTCTACGTCACGCCATTCCGCATCGTCGCCCTCGTCGCGGGGCTCTACGTCCTGCGCCACCCGAGGTTCCGGAGCAGGTTGCCGTCCGTGCCCAGCAACTTCTTCCGCCGCCTGCCGTCGCGTGCCGACACCATGCTTTGACGAACCATGATCAGTTATTGATCACCCCAAAATGCTTGCTACGGGTTGAGTCAGAATGCTCTGTTTTCTGTCGTCGACAATGTTCGGTTCGTTTTTCCACTTTATTATTTTATCTTTGAGCTTGTATGCTGCTAATTTTGGGTGTCTTGAGATTTGATAAAGTTCCAATGTAACTATTTTTATCTCAAGAATAAGGATGAATGGATGACCACATCTTTTCGACCTTATAATAAAATAGAAAAGCTATCCTTTGCCCGTGTGTAATAAAAAAAACGAGGACATAATACTGTTCCAGAAGCCACCCGTGGTGCAGACAAACACGAAGAAGTCACTTAAAAAAAAAACACGAAGAAGGAAAAGATGTCCGAGCCGCCCATTTCCTGTGGCCCGTCCGATAAAGGAGCGCAGGCAAAGCGAAGCGTTGTAAAACGAGTGTGCGCACCTTTGGCATGCACTGGGCTTGATCCCTACCTTAGCTTCCCTCCTCTTCCTTCCCCATCTGAGTCCCTAATTAATATCTGGTGTCAGAGACACCATCCTGCTTTCCGATCAAATTCTATTCCATCGATTGACCACAATTCACAATCGACTGTGGTTTGTTGGTCTCGATTAGGTTTAGGAGCTGCTAAATTCACTTTGAGAGCCCATGATTCCGCAGTCACGTGATCAGTTTGTGGCGAGTTCCACAATCTGGAGCACCTACCTCTTCCCCCCACACCAGTACACCACCACTACACTAGATTTGCCAAGAGACTCGGCACCATGAACCTGAAGTCCAAGTTGTTGCTAGAGGAAATCCAGAGGCTGCTCGCAGACCAGGCGACGTCGATTGACAAAGGTATGGCTGATCAGCGCTGGAAAAACACTTCAAGCGCTGTCGATGTCGCTTTGGAGAAACCTTTCATTGACGCCAACATCATGGTCAAGTACCGCATCGTCGATTCATAACTTCGTCAGAAGGCGCGATTGTCCGCCACCGATCCGCCTTCGAGCTATCCACCAATCTCCTGCTTCGAGCCAATACCGAATAAACCGCGGATTCAAAGCCTTTTCAAATTCTGGTGTAAACAAGTTGAGATCATTTATGGTACCAAAATTCTGTTTGAAATTCTAATATTTTGGAATTCAAATTTTTGAATTGTTCAAAATAAATGAACTCGGATGAAGAAATAATTAAAACCAAACCTGTAGATCTCGATGAGATATATAACTTTGTAGTGAATAACTTTTTCATTTGAAACCACTTACAGTCTCGAAATTCTATTTGAAGTTCTCATATTTTGAAATTTAAATATGTTAAACTGTTTGAATGAACTTGGATGGAGAAATGACCAAAACTAACTAAACTTGTAGGTCTCTTGGAGGTTTACAACTTTCGGTTGACGATTGATTCGTTTCAAATCGTTTAGGTCCTAAAATGTTGTTTGGAGTTCTCCTATTTTGAAAATTCAAAATTTTCAAATCGCATCGAACAAACTTCGGGTGGAGAAATAACCTAAATCGAAGTTGTAGATCTTGATAAGATTGGTTATATTTTTTAAAAAAATTCGGTATCAAAGTTGAATCACGATCATTTTAAAAGTTCTTTTGTTGATAAAAATCTGCGTACACAAATCTTTTTAATACATATAAATATTTATCAATAATTAAATTTAATATGTAATTTTTCATAAATATCTAAAAGGTATTATTTGATTAAGTTCCTTTTTGTCTCTCACCTCTCGCCTTTGTCTAAGTTTAGCACCACAACTATGAATTTTTTTTTGATTTTAACCTTCTTTGTGGTTCTGAGTGATGTTGAGACAGCACTGGTGTCAAAATTTGGATACCGTAGTTATGAACAGACAGATTTGCCACCGAGGAAATAACTAACTAAAAATTCAAGTACCTTAATTCCTTTTTGACTTGACATATGTATGCTCCGTTGACTTGTAATAGGGCCCACTGTGATAGCAGCCAAAAGAGACTTTCATGGTCCCTGCAAAATTCAATTCTGAAGTTTAGGTACTTTGAAAAAAAAAATTAAAATAATGAAAAATCAATATTTAAAGAGGCACCGATTATGATCCTTCGATTCAATAATTTTCAGTGCCTAAACTTCAGAATTGAACTTACGATTTTTTTTCAATTTTTTTTTTTTTTTATAATTTAGGTTATTTTATAAGTTTCTAGTGAGTTATGATGATGATACACACGGTCGGCATAAAGTGTCGTTATTGTGTGAACGGGATTGATGGCCAATCAGTACGCGTAGATCCTTAATTTGACTCGTTGACCCGTTCGCAGAGACTATTCGCGATGATATATCACCCACCCTATTCGCGCTCCGCGGTTGCGTTCACGGGTCACGGCTCAAGAAGCTTCGCGCGAAAATCATGGCGCGATCGAACACCTGCTACCTCTCCTTCCTCATCGTCTTGTTCCTCCCTCTCTATTGCACGTGCAGCCCTGAGCCGGCCATCACCAGCGACCTCGAAAAGCTGCTCGCAGTCAAGGACGATTGGGGCAATCCGCCGCAGCTCGCTTCGTGGCACCCAGCCATCGCCGCCGACCACTGCAGCTGGAAGGGCGTCAAGTGTGCGGCCTCAGGCGGAACGGTCACGGAACTTTCTTTATCGAGCCTCAACCTCTCCGGCTCGGTCCCGGCGTCCGTGTGCGAGCTCAAGAACCTCAACCGCCTCAACCTCTCCGACAACCACCTCACGGGCGCCTTCCCCATCGCCTCACTCTACGCCTGCAAGAAGCTCCGCTTCCTCGACATCTCCAATAACGCCTTCGCCGGATGGCTCCCGACCGACATGGACGCCTTGTCGCCAGTTATGGAGCACCTCAACCTCTCCGGCAACAGCTTCACCGGCGAGGTGCCTGCTGCCGTGGCACGGCTCCCGGCCCTCGAGTCGCTGCTTCTCGACACCAACCAATTCACCGGCGCGTACCCCGCCGCCGCGATAAGCAGGCTCGCCGGGCTCGAGGTTCTCACGCTGGCCGACAACGCGTTCTCGGCAGCGCCCGTGCCCCTGGAGTTCGCCAAGCTGACTAAGCTGACCTATCTCTGGATGGATCGAATGAACCTCACCGGGGAGATTCCGGAGGCGTTCGCCAGCCTCACGGAGCTCACTCTGCTCAGCATGGCCTTCAACAACCTCACCGGTTCAATCCCAGCGTGGGTGTGGCAGCACCGGAAACTCCAGTGCGTCTTCCTGTACGACAACGCCCTCTCCGGTGAGCTCACACGCAACGTCACGGCTGTGAATATAGTAGAGCTTGATGTGTCAATGAATCAACTGACTGGAGAGATACCTGTCGCCTTCGGGAATCTCAAGAACCTAGAGGTGCTGTTTCTCTACAGAAATCAGTTGACTGGGACGATTCCGGCGAGCATCGGACTGCTCCAGCAGCTCAGACACATCCGGATATTCAACAATCAGCTCTCCGGCGAGCTGCCACCAGAGCTTGGTAAGCACTCGCCGCTGGGCAACCTCGAGGTGGCCAACAACAACCTCTCTGGCCCGCTGCCAAAGACACTCTGTGCTAATGGGAAGCTCTTTGACATCGTTACCTTTAACAACAGCTTCTCAGGCGAGCTCCCCGCGAACCTAGCTGACTGCATGCTGCTGGACAACCTGATGCTCTATGACAACCATTTCTCGGGTGATTTCCCAGCGAAAATATGGTCCCTTCCCAAGCTGAAGGCTGTGCTGATCCAGAACAACAAATTCACTGGCACTCTGCCAGCCGAGATATCCATCAATATGAAAAAGATTCAGATAAGGAACAATATGTTCTCTGGATTCATCCCGTGAAAAGATCGATGCTTGAGCAAGGTTTCTCAGCTCCTGAATAAGGCCTCGGTATGTTTAGTGCTGTGCTGTAGTAGTTCAATGGAAAAGCATTAGACCATGTTGTCAGAGTCAGTTCAACCCAAACCAAACGGCTGGCTGGCGCTCATAGAGGGGGGGCTCTACCTGCTGCGCCACCCGAGGTTCCGGAGCAGTCTGCCTTGTGTGCTCAGCAACTTCTTCCGCCGCCTGCCGTCGCGCGCGGCCGGCATGCATACTTTGAAGCATTGATGGCCCGAGAATGCTACGGATTCAGAATGCTCTGTTCTTCAGTCGACAATATTTGCTTCGTTTTCCACTTTATTTTATCTTTGAGTGTGTATGCTGCTAGCCTGCTAGTTTTGGGTGTCTTGGGATTTAGTAAAGTTCCAGTGAACTATTTACGAATATACTCCCTCCGTCCACTTATATAGTAGGCGTAGTAACTGTTTTTCTCTCTGAGCACATGTACAGGACGTTGGACTGTTCGTTGTGCGTGCCTTGCTCCTTGTTTGTCTGGCATCCATAGAAATTAGAATCGGTTCCTTAGTGGTAGAAGCAGTTCCCACATTTTTCTTCTTTAAGCATCACTCAAGCCACACACTGTAAAGGGCCGAAGGCCCTTCCACAATGTATCCCCTGAGTGGTGCCAGAAAAGGAGAGAGAGAGTTGGAGCACCATTCCTACCATTGTGAGGGCCAATTTCATCTTTGAGCGATGCCAAGAAAAGCTGGAGCGATGAAAGTAACTACGCCGGTGCCTATTTGTGCTGTAGAGAGAGAAGCTGCAAGAGAGCAGCGATAGCAAGGAGAGCATCCAACAACTTTTTGCTCCAAAAGTGCAACAGGCAGCAGGCTTTTTGGGCACACTAGCAATGTCTGCACAATGCAAGTAAAAATTGAATCAGGCGTCACAACAACATGGCCAGCTGGTACAGTCTCAAGCACCAGTCACATTGTGGATGGCCTATAAGAATCGCATCCCCCTTTCCACCACCAAAAACATAATACTGTCCACCGTTTGGATCACCCATGGAGAAAGGTTATGGACCCAAAAGCTTCCATTTTCCAACAGCGCCGACGCAAAAAGAGAAGCTCGCAACGCTGCCCCGTCTTGCCGCGTCGGGCCGCTCCTCGCCCACCCGCGCCACCACGGACTCGCCTCATCGGACTAGTGCATCATAGATCCAGTGAGTCCCAAGCTCAATCCGAACGCTAGCGCGATGGACGCACAATTCCTAGTCAACCCACTTCGCGCCGTGCTTTGGAGTCTACCGTCGCGGGTGCCTCCAACCGACGTGCTGGGCCACCTTCTGTGCTACCTGGGGCGGGCTCACCTCGCCGAGCCAGCCACGCCCCGCTGCGGCGGATCCACGGTAGAGCACCTCGTCCTCGTTGATGATCGTGGAGCTGTCCGTTTGCCTTTTCTGTTGGAGGGCTTTTTTCTACACGCGAATCACCCATTTTGGGTATGGGTAGAAAGTCTTATAGAAGCCGCCCGTGATGCAGACGTTGAATAATAAGATGTTCGAGGCTCCCAGCGGACCCATTTACTATGGCCCATTCGACAAAGGAGCGCATGCAGAGCAAACATCATAAACGTTAGAGTGGTGAACCGGTATGTATATAAGAGAAGAGTTTTTTATAGAGAAAGACATCAAAAATCAGAACAGCAACAATTTTAATCATGATATCCTACTTCTTGCGTGTTCTTGCTTCCTGCCTCCACTTTCATCCCCATCTGAATCTCTGACATCTGGTATTGAAAAAATCATCCTGTGTTGCAGTCAAACTCTTTGTTTTGGTTGATTGCAATCGATTGTCGTTTGTTGCTCTCGATTAGGTTCAATGAGCTACTAATTCAATTTGAGGATCCGTAATTCCAGAGTCAGGTGATCAGTTTGTGGCGAGTTCCTCAATCTGGAGCACCTACTTCCGTCCCTCACAGCACCACTAATCTAGATTCACCAAGAGATTCGTGTCTAGAACCTGATACTGGTCGGTGAAAAGAAGAGAGGTGGCTGAGTAGTTAGGCTGAGCGTGCTGAAGCGCTTTGTATTCTGGCCTGAGTATTTGGGCTTGGCCTGGTAGGGATGTAGTGGCTTGGCCCATTTGTGTTGAGGCGGTGAGACATCAACCTTATAAGCAGGGCGCGTGTACGGTGTTTGGCATGAAATAAAAATGAGTAACCCCCCCCCAACTGAATTCTGTTATCCCCAATTTCTCGTTCTTGCTCTTCATTCTTGCTCTCACTATCCTTTTCGTGACATTTGGTATCCAAAGCCTAGATCTGGTGGCACCGAAAATTTTTCTCCCTAGCGCCTGCACGGAAGCTGACCAGGTTTGAGCAGAAAATGTCGGACAACATCGAGGATTTGGCGAAGCAGTTTGCTGGATTTCAGGACATGATGAAGCCGGAGTACAATTTGTTCTGGAGGCTATTCGTGGACCACTAGCCGACATCAACAGACAAAGGCTTTGTCTAGCTGATCAGCACGACTTGTTGGAACAACGCTTCAACGCCGCAGACGCCACTCCAGTGAAACATTTCATCAATGCCAACATCATGGTCGAGCACCGCATCGTCAATTCATAACTTCGTCATGAGGCGTGATTGCCTGCCCTTGAGATGGTCGATGGCCAATTCGAGTCCTGGCGCTCGGAGACTAAAGGAACAGTCGAGTCCTGGATGCCCTAAGTCACGCCCTTCCCCATCGTCGCGCTTGTCGCGGGGCTCTACGTGCTGCACCACCCGAGGTTCCAGAGCAGGTTTCCGCCATCCGTGCGCAGCAACTTCTTCCGCCGCCTACCGTCGCGCGCAGACAGCATGCTTTGAAGAACCAAGATCAGCCCAGAATGCTACGGGTTCAGAATGCTCTGTTCTTGAGTCAAGAATGTTTGATTCGTTTTCCACTTTATTATTTTGTCTTTGAGCACGTATGCTGCTAATTTTGGGTGCCTTGAGATCTGATAAAATTCCAGTGTAATTACTTTTTATCTCAAGAATAAGGATGATGACTCAGTTTATCATTGAATCTTTTATACCTCGACCACTACTCCTTGCAGCTATAGGTAGCGTTGGCACTAAAATAAGCAATGCCAACTATTTTTCCTTCGGCCACATCGGAAGTTTGCAATACTGTGGCGATCAACACAGAGAATAACTTAGCCTCCTTCGACATCATCGATGGCATCATGACTTGCTACATATATGAAGGCCATTTCACCTCAGGAAGCGCTTCTACCAGCAGGGGCCATGCGGACGCGTTGAGCGGAGAAGGGGGGGGCTATGTCACATGTTCACTTGGAGCTGACATCATCAACACAATAAATGGGCTGATTAGGGCTCATCGGGAGGAAGCCCGCGGCAACTGCCGCTGCCAACCCTAGGGTTGGCGGATGCACGTGCCACAGAGCAGGGAGGGGTGCAGCCTCCTCCACCGCCGCCGCCCCCGTTGCTGTCGCCTCGCCACGTCATTCGGTTACGTAATATATTATTAGTTATTTTTAGTAAAATAGAATAATTAAGGAAGGAAGAGTTCGTGTTCGATATGGACTCTTCAGACTTAACTTGGAAGTCAAGTCTACTAGGGATTATAAATATTAGGAGATTGTGATCTATTCGGATTTATAAAGAATTGTGTGAAAACCCTTATTCGTCGCTCTCGTGCTCTGTCACACGTCGAATGACGATGGTGACAAATTACGGAGTTGATGGACCAAAAGAGGGGCCAAGGAGGACACGGACGCCCCGCTAAGCGGGCCCCACGGCCCGTCCCTAGAGCAACGACGGCTGCCCTAGCCATGTTGCCACCCCATGCCGCGCGCCGAGGAGCCGAGGATCGCGCGGCCGCCCGCCCGTCGTCACCGTCGCCGCTAGTTACCATTTATTATTATAATTAATTAGGTAATTAATATTAGGAAAACTGGAAAGTCCGTGTTCGATAAGGACTTTCCCGTTAGAGTCCGCTTGAAACTATAAATATTAGACCATTGTAATCAGGATCGGTTAAGAAAGTAATTGGGGTAACTCCCGTTATTTCCAATCTCCCGTGCCTCCCTCTCCCTCCCAGCCGTGCCACCGCCTGCTTTCCGCCCCCGCCATTGCTTAGGGCTGCCGCCCCCCCTCCTCCTCCTCCTTCTCCTCCTCCAATCCATTAGCCCCAAATACATCCTCCCGCTGCGTGTGTTACATGCTCTCAAGCCGCCGCCCCTCCCCTCTCCTCGCGCCGCCTTCAAGGGCACCGGGCCTAGCGCCGCCACCCCCTTGCCACCTCTCGCTGCACAGTCCGCCGTACCCAATTTACCCTACCCGCTTCACTGTTACAACTTCATTAAGTTCTTTAATTTCTTTGTCTTTCAACACCTTTGTCTTCAAATTTTAGTGTCTCAACTATCAAAAATGTTTAATTTTAACCTTCAATATGGTTTTGAGTGATGTTGAGATGGATGGCACTGGTGTCAAAAGTTTGATACCGTAGCTGGAACAGAAAGATATGCTACCGAACAAGCACTATTAGTTCCTTTTTGACTTGCATAGTTATGTTCCATTGATTTGACTTATGATAGGGCCCACTGTAACCACAGCCGAAAGAGGCACCACGCACCAATTATAGTCCCCTCAATTCAATATTTTCCAGTACCTAAACTTCAGAATCGATACTACTAGCAGGGACCCGTGCTAAAGCATGGTTTTTTTTTATATATATGGATCTGTAATGTTTGTAATTAGACCTGTTAGTGTTTCTAACGGGTATATACCTTTTTGCCAACGGGTATACTGTTCATATTGGGCTAGACTGGTTTATAACGGGTATTTTACTGTTTATAGTGGGGGTACTGTTCATGGGTTTACTGTTTGTAACGGGCGGTGCTGTTACGGGTTCACTGTTTATAATGGGCGGTTACTGTTCTAAATGGGTACACTGTGCTGAGAACAGTGCCGCGTGAGAGGGAAGGTGCTGTGCCGGAAACAGTGTCTGTGAGGGGCGACGGACCCGGTTTGGCTGCTCGACTTTAACAGTAAAAAATGGGTACACTGTGCTGAGAACAGTGCCGCGTGAGAGGGAAGGTACTGTGCCGGAAACAGTGTCTGTGAGGGGCGACGGACCCGGTTTGGCTGCTCGACTTTAGTAGGTATGGTTAGATTCGCGTTGATATATCAGGCAGGCACCCCATTGGCTCTCCATGCTTGCGCTCACGGGTCACAGCTCAAGAAGCTTCGCGCGAAAATCATGGCGCGATCGGACACCTGCCTCCTCATCGTCTTGTTCCTCCCTCTCTGTTGCGAGTGCAGCCCCGAGCCTGACATCACCAGCGACCTCGAAAAGCTGCTCGCGGTCAAGGACGACTGGGGCAATCCGCCGCAGCTCGCTTCGTGGCACCCAGCCGTCGCCGCCGACCACTGCAGCTGGAAAGGCGTCAAGTGCGCGGCCTCAGGCGGAGCTGTCACGGAACTTTCTTTACAGAGCCTCAACCTCTCCGGCTCGGTCCCGGCGTCCGTGTGCGAGCTTAAGAACCTCAAAGGCCTCAACCTCTCCGACAACAACCTCGCTGGCGCCTTCCCCATCGCCTCACTCTACGCCTGCAAGAAGCTCCGCTTGCTCGACGTCTCCGGTAACTACTTCGCCGGATGGCTCCCTGCCGACATGGACGCGCTGTCGCCAGTTATGGAGCACCTCAGCCTCTCCAGCAACAACTTCAGCGGCGAGGTGCCAGCTGCCGTGGCACGGCTCCCGGCGCTCAAGTCCCTGCTTCTCGACACCAACCAGTTCACCGGCGCGTACCCCGCCGCCGAGATAAGCCGGCTCGCCAGGCTCGAGGTTCTCACGCTGGCTAACAACGCGTTTCTGCCGGCGCCCGTGCCCATGGAGTTTGCCAAGCTGACTAAGCTGACCGATCTCTGGATGGGGGGAATGAACCTCACCGGGGAGATTCCGGAGGCATTCGCCAGCCTCACGGAGCTCACTATGCTCGCCATGGAGGGAAACAACCCCACCGGTCCAATCCCGGCGTGGGTGTGGCAGCACAGGAGACTCCAGTACGTCTACCTGTACGACAACGCCCTCTCCGGTGAGCTCACACGCAATGTCATGGCGGTGAATTTAGTTGAGCTTGATGTGTCAACGAATCAGCTGACCGGGGAGATACCTGTAGCCTTTGGCAGTCTCAAGAACCTGGAGCTGCTGTATCTCTACAGAAACCAGTTCACCGGGACGATTCCGGCCAGCATCGGACTGCTCCCGCAGCTCAGGGACATCCAGATATTCGACAACCAGTTCTCCGGCCCGTTGCCAAAGACACTCTGTGCTAATGGGAAGCTCCTTGTCATCGCCACTTCTAACAATAGCTTCTCAGGCGAGCTCCCTGCGAACCTAGCTGACTGCATCCTGCTGGAATGGCTGGTAATCCAAGATAACTATTTCTCAGGTGAGTTCCCAGCGAAAATATGGTCCCTCCCGAAGCTGCAGGTTGTGAGGATCCAGAACAACAGATTCACTGGCACTCTGCCAGCCGAGATATCAACCAGCATCGTACGGATTGAGATAAGAAACAACATGTTCTCTGGATTCATCCCGTGAAAACATCGATGATTAAGGTTTCTCAGCTCCTGAAGAAGGCCTCGGTATGTTTAGTGCTGTGATGCAGTCGTTCAATGGAAAAGCATCAGACCATGTTGTCAGAGTCAGTTCAACCCAAACCGGGCTACAATCCTCCAGAATGCCTGGCGCTCGTCGCGCGCGGCCGGCATGCTTCGAAGCATGATGGCCCGAGAATGCTACGGATTCAGAATGCTCTGTTCTTCAGTCGACAATGTTTTCCACTTTATTTTATCTTTGAGAGTGTATGCTGCTAACCTGCTAGTTTTGGGTGTCTTGATATTTGGTAAAGTTCCAGTGAACTATCTGCGAGTATACTCCCTCCATCCACGTATAGTAGGCGTAACTGTTTTTTCTCCGTGTCCATATATACAGGGCGCTAGACTGTTCGACATGCGTGCCCTGCTCCTGGTTTGTCTGGCACCGATAGAAATTAGAATCGGTTGTTTAGTGGCGGGAGCGGTTCCCACATTTCCTTTCTCCTCTATAAGCATTACTCAAACCAACACCGCGAAGGGCCTAAGGATCGCCTCCTGCTCTCCACCACCAAAAACATAGTAAACAGGGACTACTGTTATAGAAGCCACCCGTGATGCAGACATTGAACAATAATAAGGAGATGTCCCAACCGGCCCACTTACTGTGACCCGTCTGACAAAGGAGCGCATGCAGAGCAAACATGTAAACGTCGGAGTGGTGAACCGGTGTGTATGTAAGAGAAGAGTTTCTTACAGAGAAAATCATTAACAATCAAAACTCTATTCCATTGATTGATTGCAATCGATTATGGTTTGTTGCTCTTGATTAGGTTCAGGAGCTGCTACATTCAATTTGAGAGCCCGTAATTCCACAGTCACACGATCAGTTTGTGGCGAGTTATCTCAATGTGGAGCACCTACTTCCGTCCCTCACACCACCACTAATCCAAGATCCACCAAGAGGTTCGTGTCAGGAACCTGATACTGGTCGGTCCAAGGAAGACCGGTGGCTGAGTAGTTAGGTTGAGCATGCTAAAGCGCTTTGTAATCTGGCGTGAGTATTTGGGCCTAGCCTGATAGGGATGTAGAGGCTTGGCCATTTGTGTAGAGGCGGTGAGGCATCAGCCATATAAGCTGGGCCCATGTACAGTGTTTGGCATGAAATGAAAATGAGTAATACCTCCCAGCTGAATTATGTTATCCCCAATTTCCCGTTCTTGTTGAATTCTCTCTTCGTTATCCTGTTTATGAGATTTGGTATCCAGAGCCTAGATCCGGTGGTATCGAAATTTTTTCTCCCTAGTGCCTGCGCGGAAGCCGACAAAGTTTGAGCAGAAGATGTCAGACAACATCGAGGATTTGGCGAAGCAGCTTGCTGGATTTCAGGACATGATGAAGCCAGAGTACAATTTGTTCTTGAGGATATCCTGAGGCTATGGACTAGCCGACATCGATAGACAAAGGCTTTGTCTGGCTGATCAGCACGACTTGTTGGAACAACGCTTCAACTCTGCAGATGCCAATTCAAAGAAACATTTCATCAATGCCAACATCAAGGTCGAGCACCGCATCGTCAATTCAGAAGTTCGTCAGGCGGCGTGATTGTCTGCGCCATTGAGATGGTCGATTGGTCGATGGCCAATTCGAGTCCTGGCGCTTGGATGGAGACCGAAGAAACTGTCGAGTCCTAGATGCTCTATGTCACGCCCTTCCACCATCGTCGCGCTCGTCACGGGGCTCTACGTGATGCACCACCCGAGGTTCTGGAATCTGGATCAGGCTGCCGTCCGTGCCCAGCAACTTCTTCCGCCGCCAGCCGTCGCCGCACGACACCATGCTTTGAAGGACCATGATCACCCCAGAGTGCTACGGGTTCAAAGTGCTCTGCTCTTGAGTTGAGAATGTTTGATCCGTTTTCCACTTTATTATTTTGTCTTTGAGCGTGTATGCTGCTAATTTTGGGTGTCTCGAGATCTCATAAAATTCCAGTGTAATTACTTTTTATCTCAAGAATAAGGATGATGAATGGAGGACCACATCTTTTCAACCTTATAAGAACACACACCCCCCCCCCCCACTACACACACACAAAACACACACAAAAAAAAAGGGGGACAAACTGTTACAGAAGCCACCCATGGTTGATGCATCTTACATTATTCAAACAACATTATCAAAATAGCTATAGCGTGAATCTATAGTATGGTATACATGCAATCTTTTTCTTACCTTATACAAATCCCACAGCAACGCGAGGAGTTTTTGCCTGATAACAATTTATGATCAGCTGCTGAGCAGATCAATGGAGCATCAGTTGATGCACCAGAAACTTTGCTTACAGGTCAACAAGCGACGCGTAGTAGTAAATCGAGCTCAGCAGCTGACGGACGAGCTCGGCTTGTGATGAACTGATGCTGATGAATGATGATCAGCGACCTCATATCATTCAGCCGCAGTTTCTTCCACGCCATTATCAGCAGCGCCGTCTGCGGGAACCGGCAGCGGGTCGAGCCTGGCCTTAACGGTGCAGACGAGGGGCGCTTCCGCGGGAGCGTGAGCCCCGGCCCTTCCTCCATGTCCACGGGCGCGCCGCCGACGGGCGCCCACTCGAAGCACTGCACCATGGCCGCCAGCGCCGCCTGCACGACGAGCATGGCCAGCGACGCGCCGGGGCAAATCCGCCGGCCGGACCCGAACGGCAGCAGGTGGAAGTGCTGCCCGCGCACGTCGAGCCCTCCTCCTCCCCCTGCCTCGGCCTCCAGGAACCGCTCCGGCCGGAACGCCAGCGGGTCCGGCGCCCAGCTCGCCGGGTCGCGCCCGATCGCCCACACGTTCACGAACACCGTCGCGCCGACGGGGACGTCGTAGCCGGACACCTTGCAGGGCTCCATGGACCGGCGCACCACCAGCGGGCCCGTCGGGTGCAGCCGCAGCGTCTCCTTGGCGACGGCCTGCAGGTAGGGCAGCCGCGGGACGTCCGACTCGTCGGCCAGCCGGGACGTGCCCACCACGGCGTCCAGCTCCGCCTGCGCCCGCCGGAGCACGGCCGGATTGTTGATCAGCTCCGACAGCGCCCACTCCAGCGTGATCGTCGTCGTGTCCGTGCCGGCCGCGAAGATGTCCTGCGACATCGAGTCAAAATTAAGGTGCACAAATTTTATGATGAAATCGTAGCCGACATGTTTAATAAAAACAAACTTAAAGGAATATTTTTTTCTTCTTCTCCTTGTGTTTTTTCCCATCAAGTACATGGTAGGAACTTTTTTTTCTCTGTTCGTCGCTTAACCCGATGCTTCATTTGATTTAGATCTGCACAAAAATCTAGTAATAAAACAAGTACGAAAAAAGAACATCATGTCGACGATGGACGTACCAGCATGAAGGCCTTGATGTTATCTCTGGTAAGCGGCATCTCGGCGGCTTCGTCCTCGTGCATGTCAAAGAGCATGTCAAGCAGATCCTTCTTCTCCTCCTCGCCGGCAGCGCCGTCCGCCGCCTCCACCTTCCGCCGCCGCCGCCTCTCAGCATCCCTCGCCGTCAGTATCCGCTCCATTATGGCGTCGAACTTGCGGTGCACCGCGTCGATGCGCTTGCCCAGGCCCTGCACGTCCCAATTCTTGAACACGCCGATGTAGTCCTGGAGGTTGAAGGTGCCCGTCAGCACGGCGGTCTCGGCGACGATGCTCCTCATCTCCTCGGTGGCGCTGTCGTCGCCGGTCCACCTCCGGCTCATCACCATCCGCGAGATGACGTCGCCGGTGACGCCCATGAGCACGGCGTCCACGTCGACGGCGGACCCGTCGGCGGCGCAGCGGGACAGGGCGCCCACGAGGCGGGCCACCTCCTCGCGGCGGACGTGGCGGAGCCGGTCCAGCGTGCGCCCCGCCAGGAGCTCGTGCACGCACGCGCGCTTCATGAAGCGCCAGTAGGGCCCGTACGCCGAGAAGGAGAAGTCCTGCCCGCCGTACGTCAGCCGGTGCACCGCCGTCGGCTTGGGGCGGTCCAGGAACGCCACCTCGTAGGTCTTGAGCACCTCGCGGGCGGTGTCCGGGGAGCAGGCGGCGATCGCCGGCACGGAGCCGAGGCGGAGGTAGAGGAGCGGGCCGTGGCGGGTCGCCAGCTTGTGCAGCGCCTGGTGCGGGAGCGGGGCCAGGAGGTGGAGGTGGCCCAGGACGGGCAGCGCGAACGGGCTCGGAGGGAGGCGAAGACCGCCGCCGTTGCTGCTGATGCGGCGGCGCAGCACGTAGAGAACGGTGAGGCCGCCGACGAGGAGGAGAATGGGGAGGCCTGTGGGGTTGTTGATGAGCTCTCGTGCCGTGGCCATTTCCATGGTGACTACTTCGTCTGCCTGCCTAGAGAGTTGACCAGTGAGCTGAGCTCTAGCTGCTGCTGCTTCTCTTATGAGATCACTCGACTCCCCGGTTTATATATACTCCTATTTGCTGATGCTACTTAGATACATGTGGACATATAATAATAGTGTGAAGTTTTACTACTAATTCAATGTGTTAGAGACAACTGGTTGCATGTTGGCAGCAGATGCTTTGACCTGCACCCCTAGAACCAACAAGCACACAGGCCAGATGCTTTTGCATGTGGGACCAATTTCGATGAAAATCTTATTTGAATATAAGGGAGATCTGAATCCAAATACCTGAAATATTATAAACTAAATTCTAAGTTATCCTGGTAATTGTCAAATTCATGATTGTATCATATGATTTTACATCCTAGAGTCTCGATTAAAGGGGTCCAATTTTGCTATTGTAGCTAACAAAATCTATGTTTTATTTTTTACTATTTTATTATGTTTTAAGATTGTCATTACGATCTTATTTAGACACCTGGATTCGATCAAGAATTATATTTATTAATTGGTATTTGTTTTAAAATTTTATGATTATGATCTTAGAGTCTTCAGCGGTACATTTTTTTTGTTTTTGTTTTTTAGGGCAATAATTATATTTATTAATTGGTATTTGTTTCTTGGCACTCTGTCCCTGACCACGGCGTCGTTGTCTCCTATTATCATCTCACCTCACCACAGACATGACTTAATAATCTTTTTTTTTTTTGAGATCAGTGATGACCTAATAATCATATATAGTGGAAAGATTCAACGGAGAGTGATACACGATATTAATACAATGCATCACTTTTCCTAGGCAGCAACTTGTGAGGCCTCTGTCTTGACATACATGGATTAAGCTCTGCGTTAACATTTTGACTGGGTAATATAATGCAAACACTTCTGCTCCGGCACGCACCATCATCGTCTTGTTTTTGTAGCGGAGGCCGGCTGCGAGAAGGCCGGCAGGTGTAAATAAAGGGAGTTGCTATATTTCAGGTGCCTGAAATTAAGCATTTTTTCAGGCGACGCCTATGGACCACCAGATCAGCATCCAACGCTCTGGAATTGTTTCTGTACTATCAGACCTTACCGGGCCCACAAATCAACCCGTTTTGGAATAACGTATGCTACCAGGTCCGCCAAACCTTAACGGATGCATGATCCGGTACCCGCTAACTGAAGGTCGTGCTCATTTAGGCCAGAATTGAACCATTAGCCTGGTAAACACACTTACAAACTTACTGACAAAACAACTACTTTGCCAATGCAGAAAGAAACCACCACAAATCAAAATTAATAGAGTACAATTTCTATTCTATTCTACTGCAAAATCTACTGTAAAAATAGACAAAGAATATGATCTTCAAAAATTACAAAACAAGAATATGAAAATTGCATATTTCAAATAATGCAAATACTCCATGTTGTTACTGCAATTATGCTGTAAATACAGAATCCAGCTCATGAATGACGAGCCTGCTGACAATACAATTAAACTGTACCATTTTCTATGCATATTGGGAGGCAAAATCTTTCATATCATTGAACATGTCTGTAGCCATACCTTCTACTTGAGTAGCAACACATTGCTGCTATTGTTTGACAGAAATCTGCAGAGTCAGAGTCACATATGTAAATTAGTGATCTGCTGTAAGTATATGCTCTCTCATTTTTTTACTTTTACATCATAAGCACTGTAAATAAATAAGTCTAGACTGTAAGAATTAATATCTAGTATCTACTAGACGACTAGCATGTGTATAGCTGGTTTATACACATACATATCCACTAGATCATATATTCAAATCACAGTATAAATGATATGCAAATTCAAAAATCATAAGATGACAAGAGATCCAACTGTTAGCTCCAACAACCACCATGACCCATCCTTCCCAGCAACACCAACTGAAATCTAACTAATATCACTAAGGTTCTACCAAAGACAAACTTTATGGCACACATGGACAACATATTAGACTGTATGCACAGAAGGCAAATTACAGAAAAATGGAACTCAACGCTTTGTTTCTAGCAAGGCAATTGAAGAATGAAGATTTAGCTTCAAACTTATGAAGCTCTAGAGTTCTCAGTGTTGTCAGTCATGCAACTTTGCATTCAGTATTGGGAACAAGGAATCAAGATTTAGGGAGCCCACACTAAATATTACAAGGTTAAAACTTCACCAAACTCCCCAAAGCTAAGCTAAGCATAAACACAGCTACTCACAAAAATATTTCTGAAGAAGTGGCTGGCCTACAACCTAGTGAGTTCAACTTATGCAGATAGCTATTACAAACAGTTTCCTCCCCACTTGCCTACCCCACCATATAGACTTACAGAGCACAAAACATGCCAGCAGTGGTCTAACCCACACACACGTGAAAATATTTGAAGGTAGGAGGAGCTGAATTTGTAGGGTTTGTGTTGACACGAATGACAATTAACATATTTCAAGATGTGTTAGCACAAATCACAAGAGACAATTTTTTTCTATGAAAGGACAAGGACAAATAAGAGGTGTGTGTTGGCACAAATCATAATTAACAAAGTTTAAGATGTGTTAGTACAAATCACAACAGACAATTTTTCTATAAAAGGACAATGACAAAAACTTGGTGTGGGCAGGCACAGATCACATAAATAGAGGTTGCACTAATAGGTAAAGAAAAAAGGTACAAAAATGTGGTGTGTGCTAACACAAATCACAATAAACAAAGGAAGGTGTGTTAGCACGAATCACAAGAAACAATTTTTTCTATGAAAGGACAAGAACAAAAATTGGGTGTGTGCTGGCACAAATCACAATAATTAAAGGAAATGATGTGTTAGCACAAATCACAAGAAATAATATTTTTTCTATAAAAGGATAAGGACAAAAATTTGGTGGGAGCTTGCCCAAATCACAAAGCAAAAGGTGTATTAGCACAAATCAGAGAAGGACAAAAATTTAGTGTAGGCATGCACAAATCACAATAAACAAAGGAAAATATGTGTTAACACAAATCACAAAAAATTCCTAAAATCAAGTTGCTAAACATTATGCAAACATTGACAGTTGTGAGAGCCAGGATAAGTAGCTTAGTAGTGTATAGTTTACTAGAGGGGCCCAGAATGTGCTGGGATGTCCATAGCTGTGAATCCGTTGATGCACTGGGCAGCTTGTCATTTACCTACACTAATAATGTTCTGCATAACAAAAGATAAAGAAAGTCAAGTTCAGTTACTGCAACGGGAATAACAAATGGGGGTGGTACAGCTAATACAGATCAATTGCACATGCTCAGAACTACGATTGCAGTATCCAATAGCTGCAATTTACATTGTTGGTGACTGCAATTATGTAAGTGAAAGCTTTATTTGTTTGGTTTTCAACAACAGTAGATATTAATAGTAACAGAGCATTATAAAATTTGGTAGTATACTGTGGATGTATCTTATTTCTTGTACCGGAAATCCTAAAGCACTAGAAAAGAGTAGAAAGCAACTAGCAAGACAAACCATGAACAAGCAAATTTCTTGTACCACAACAAATGTCTGCATCACATGAGATAATCATGATGAATGCAGCACATGCAACTGCCTCCCATTTTTACTATAACCACTAAGATACCCCAAGTATAGGTGGGTGCAAAAGTGATCATATCTTAAAAGACATAGCTCTTGATAAAAGGCAGTCAGGAAAAAGGAATAGAGAGAGCTATAGCTTACAGGTCCTCAGACTGCTTGAGCTTGGAGATGGAGAAGGGGATGTCTACATACAGCAAGTTTCTAGACAAAAGCCTGCAGAGACAAGAAAAAATAGAAACCAATTTTAAAAATGGCTAAATCGACAACGAAAAGGCAGTAACACAATAAAAGAAGACTTGGCTTGATTTAGGGATGTATAAATATTTTAAGGAGACACAATCCCCAATCTCATCTAGGATTTGGCCTGTGAGCTTGTTCAGCTTGAGATCCCTGCACGAGCAAATCATTAGCATACAAATAGCAAGCCAAATATAGAATGTATCGGCTTAAAGTAAATCTAAATAGTACTACTAAGGAACTGTGTCACATCATGGCATTGGTGGTCAAATCAAATGAGGTGGAGGAGGATTAAAAACGGAGATGCAGGTATAGTCACAAAATCTCAGGCAAATGCAAGAAATTGTGCGGTTCTCCGAGTCATCCGCTTACACAAACAGTAGACTCTTGAGCTGCCCTATAGCCAACGAGATCTCTCCTCCTAACAGATTTGAGGTAGAAAACAATGTCATCACAAGATTTTTCTTTTTCAGCAAAACAAATAAAGGAACGACCCTTTACTTCTCCCCCAACAAAATGAACAACAAAACAAAGCAATATACAGATATGGTGTACTAAGCAAAGGGGTGTTTTGTGAACAAAACTTCAATGGCCAAAACATGCTCCGATAGCTTAAAAAGGAAAACTATAATCAATCTGTTCCAACCTCACTCTAATCCCAGTGTTTGAAACAAATGCACTGCAACTTTAAGCTTTCCACACACTTAATCTGGAAAGACCATGTCTTCCTATTGTGTGACTATTCTTGTACCCATAAATAACAAGATTCAGATCAAATACAACCAAGCAAACAAAGCTTGGGTGATCAACAGAAATAGAAGATTACTGTAGCTAGAGCATCTGTAACTAGTAAACTATAAGAAAGGTGAAAATTAGGAATCAACATAGGACATGCGACAGAAATTTACTTTTTGGGACAAAAGCTAACATCAATTCAATGATATGACTAAAAACCCACTAATAGATTGACTAGTTTAAGGTCATATATTTCTGTAGTGAGCAAGTAATCATCCATTTAATTTGCTACTCATTTGAGCATAGACAGAGTGCTAAAGTTAGAATTTCACTGCAGTGTGTAGCATACTAGGATAACACAACCCGTTTAGGATAGAGTAAAATGTCAAACTCTGAACCATGCAAGTATGAACTTGTTCAGAGTTATAGCATAAAAAATCAGACATAAAAAATTAAGATAGCATCCAGGATGTTTAACAGAAAGACAAGTAACTAGCACATGATGCATTTAACAATCTGTGATGCTTTGTTCAACCTCAACTCAATTCAATCAGCTGGATCTCGAAAGAACAAACCAAATTTTAGCTAATTCTTGCCCTCCGACGGCTGCATTGCTCTGCACAACAACTTCAGAAACTAGGATCAATACAGAAGAACTTCAATCTTATTTACAATTAACTGAAAATTCAAAAAATAGCAGATATAATGCAGATAGTGTTGACATGGTACTGAACCTACTCCATCACTCTAATATCCACTCTCCAGTAGACATCAAAGAACAGCAGCATGCAGGTACCAATAATGGTGGCCTAACTTCTCCTAATTCCCTTTTGAGGAAAAGCTGCACGGCACAACAAAAATCAATAAATAAATTCTTATAATTAGGCAAAAGCCATCGAATGAAAATCCTTGGATATGCACATGAGGGGTATTGACCAAACTAGATTTGCAACTAGCTAGGAAATGTATAGGACATGAGGCGTACAACAATCCAGCAAACCAAACCCTAGCTACCGTCAGTAAGAGCAAACACAATACAGTCCTATACATTTCCACAAGGATCTCAACTTTACTGGCAAAAATCCCCATCCCCGCGCCCTCCTCAGGATAGGGTTTCAACCAATCGATGACCAAATCAACACCCAATCACGAAATGGGATCGAGTACACACACAAGCAACAAGTGACGCAGCAACTAGGGGCAAGGAGGAAGGAGGATGTAGCAGGCACATACAAGAGCGGGTCACCAGGGCTCCTCTGCAAGATCTTCAACACCACGCACCGTGACGACCACCAGGAGCTGCCGCCGCTTGGGAAATCGCCGTGCACACTGCTCCAATGTCGCTGACCCGTGCACGCGCTGCTCCTCCACTTGGGGCCATTGTGGTGCTGAATGGAAGGAGAAAAGGATGCGCCAGCTCCACCGCAGCCTCCATGTGCAGTCGAAGGCTGCCGGGGAGCCGAGGATCTGAGAGGAGCGAGCAGATCTGGGCTTGGGAGAGGAGAGTGGGAGGGAGAGAGAGGAGCGGGTGGTCGACCACTCGGGCAGGGCGGCGGTGTTAGCGGGTGCATTCTCGGACCCAATAGGAACAGACACAACACTCGAACCCAATACACCAGCGCACAGGCCGCAAGCTCATCCGACGGAGGCGACGTCGCCTGAACAAAAGTTAAATTTCAGGCGACTGAAGTATAGGAAATGTGGTAAATAAAATGTAAAAATTGCTAGCGCAGGCAGGCTTGTTTGTATGGATGAACCATAGCAACCTCAAACATGCCACACGTTCCTTGTCGACCTGGTAATAAACAGGTAAAGGATCAACATTCAAATTCAATCAAAGCTACCAAAATAGAGTTCTACTGTACTAACCGAGCCCCTCTATCGAATTTAGTATTGGAATTGTACCATCCAGTCTAGTCCAAGTCCAGTCCAAATTCACGGTAATCTAAATCTAATCCAGACATTCAAATACCATGTTTCATTGAATTGATGAATGGAAATAAAAAAGAAAGTATGGTTTGCACCGTTTTTTTCTTGGTCAATTCGTGAAGTCGTGTTCCTAGAAAAAAAATCATGCATTTTATATATCAAGTAGAAACCGCAAAGGTCGTTGTCCGGTTGATTTAGGATACCCTTTTCCATAGTTTCTATCACGAAAGTTTTCTGATACGGTCTATAATACATGTACTTCTAAAATTTAGTATTGGAATTGTGCATATGTTATTACCTCTACTATCATGATTTATATTTAGAAATATAATCATCCGCAAATGTAGCAGAACCTCCAGACTTATAGGGCTCACCTGCACCTGTCATCGCCTCAATGGCCTCTGACGGTTGTGCACGGGAACATGATAACTCCGAAAGTCTGTCGGGAGTCCAATTACATCAAGAATCAGGATACAACAGACCATGATAGTATTATAACATTTGTTTACATAAGTAAATTACATCGAGTAAAAGCGGAAGACTAATAACCATAGTTTTACAAACCATTGATTAAAGATTACAACAAAGTTTGCTTTGCGAACGAATATGATAGATTACTAACTTTAGAACAGAGCACTCAATCTAGGTTCACCCCGCCTAAAGGTCACTACAAGTGATGAGGCCTTCTATGACCATTATAAGCTTATCTCTAGTCATAGAAGGCTAGTCATTAAAGATCTTCTCGTGACTATTTTTAAAATTTTTTGATCTGTGACCATTTTTTGACAATTTATGACACTTATAATGGTCATAGATAAAAATTATCACAAAAAACAAGGTCTTTAATGACTAACCTAATAGTCACGAAAAGTCTTTAATGACTAGCCTTCTATGATTAAAGATAAACTTATAATTGTCATAGAAGGCCTCATCTCTTGTAGTGGGTGCACACACTTCCACCTATAGTCGGCTTCTTTACCTATAACGGGGGTTGAACAAACCCTGAGATACGTGAGGGTACTCGGCAAGTCTTACCCGATCAAAGAAAAGACTTCAAGGACATTCTGGCTTAAGGGGATATCTGGGCCAGAAACTAGAAAGAAGTTTTACATGAAAGCTTACTAACTTTTCATCCTTACTTTCAAGTTTTAGTTCAAGTTAGTATTACCAAGTATCACATTTGCACTAGATCTACATCAAGCACTTATTTAATCATCACATCTCATATCCATGTCTTAGGTTCTATATTACACTGTGATATAGGGCAACAAAACGAGTCTCCATAACCAAGGGGCAACAACGATTTAAACTTGATTAAAACTTGATTAGTTCATTTTTTTGCAAAACTGTATTTAAAAACCTTTTCCAAAACCCTTGCATCAAAATTCACCATATAGATTTAGAAGTGTGACATGATTGCTTGTGTGATTGCTTTGTGATATGCTTGAATGCTTGCTTGAGTGATTTGCATGTTTGTCCGCTTTCCTTAATCTCCCCCATAATTTCCTTGCCATTCTTTCCAAATAAAGTCATTGAATATTCTCCTTGAAAACTATCCTTGACCTCTCTCCTGAAATCCCCATCACAATCCTTTCAATTTCTGCCTAGTTTAATTCCTACGAAAATTGGAAAATTGTTTCATAATTGGAAAATGCATCATGGGCTCAATCTCCTCTCCTCTCCTCCCCTCCTTTCAGCAGCAAGCAGGCCAGCGTACGTGCTCATGGGCCCCCTACTCGCGGTGCTAGCCAAGGGACGCGAACTGGGCCTATCGCTGGCGCTCGCATGTGGTGGCGGGCGCGTGCAGCACCTGGCCCCGTTTGTGGTCCGCAATTCCCATTGCATTCGGCCTATCCTTTCCTTGCCTGCCCGTTCAAGTACGCTGGGAGGGAGTGGAGTGAGCTGGGCTATCCTGCTGCATGGTGCCCGTGACGAGCCTTTGCCGACAGCCGCGGACGTGTACGCCTGCAAAGCCTACCAACTAGCGCCAGGGGGCTACCCGGTTTCGCATTCGCACTAGCAGGTCCAACAAGCATGTAAGCGTTGAGGCACAAGCACAAAAGATAGCTAATTGCCATTCACTGGTCAGATGGCGTGTGTCTGACATCCAGATCACTGAACAAATATATAATATAAATAAATATTTTCAAACGAAGTATAGAAATAGTAATATGAGCCAAATTGCCATCAACTTCAAAGACAACAACAAGGCAGAAGGATACAAATATTGGAGAAATGGCCTTAAATATATTCATAAAGGTTCCGCTTCTAAATGATTTTCTGTATGATCTATATCTCTTTCATACTCAGATGAACTCATCGAAGTTTTGCCTAGGATGTAACAAGTTAGTTTTACTGGTGTCACTAAGCAAGAACAGAACCTGAAAATATCAGAGAAATTGTTTCAGTCACCAAGACCAATCTGAAGAAAAATCTAGAGACCAAAACAATAATTTAGAGAGGCAAATACAGCTTACTGTTTAAGTAACAATCGAGTGAACCAAAAATCAAGCAACAGCACTGATCTAAAAATATATGTCAGCACTGATCTAAAAATCAAGGATGCAGCTTAAGCAATAGCAAAACTCAACCCAGCAGTTTATTACTATATATATCCACCTGGAAAGTCTCCAAATGACTATATATATAGTAACATTACATATGCATGTCCGTGGAACACGAAGACCCACATCGATCATCATCGGTCACTGCCTGAATGTCACCGCACGGCCATTGCGGGCGTGGCCGTTGGCAGCCGCCCTGGCCCGCTGCGGCCCTGCAGCTCGCCACCAGCGCGCGGGCGCTGGTGCGCTGCGCCGGTGCGGCCGTGGTGCCTGATGCCGTCCTGCTGCGACTGCGATGTTTCACCGCCGCTGCCACGTGCCTCCGGCGTCCGGCTACCCATTGACTCGATCTGCTCCAGCATCTCCACCACCTCTTTCATCGATGGCCGGCTCTGGGCCTCGTCGGCCAGGCACTTGAGCGTCAGCTGCGCCGCCTTGAACGCCTGCTTGGAGTTGTACCGGCCCCCGAACCGCGGGTCCATGAGCTGGGGTAGCTTCCGGCGGTTGGGGAGGTCCGGCTTTTTTCCACTCGGCCAGGCTCAGCTGCTCTTCCGGGCGTTTGGGGTCCAGGGCCCGCTGCCCAGACAGCATCTCCAGCATCACCATGCCGAAGCCGTACACGTCGCTCTTCACGTACAAACGGCCTACGGAGTAGTAGACAATAATGGACATGGTGGATGCTTTCACAGTCAGCACAATCATCAATGTGTAGAATGACTAGCACGTCGAGTGTTGAAAATTTAATATTTACAAGGGAATGGCGATATATAGGCATGAGGACACATACCGGTCGTTACATACTCTGGAGCTGCATATCCATATGTTCCCATCACCCTGGTTGAGAGATGTGACTTGTCACCAGTTGGCCCAGGTTTAGCAAGGCCAAAATCAGAGAGCTTTGCGTTAAAGTTCTGCAAAAAAAAAAACGATATTCAACCTTAATAGCTACTGTAATTGATATATCAAAGTACATTGCATAGCATTGAACTTACCGCATCTAAAAGGATGTTAGACGCTTCGAAATCACGGTAGATTAATTCTGATGCGTGCAAGAAGGCAAGTCCTCGAGCTGCACCAATGGCTATCTTCAGCCTCCGTTCCCATGGCAGCAGGGCACATCCAGCTAACAGGATATGCAATTAATTGGTTCCAATGTCAGTATTTTCGGTCAAGTAGATGCCCCCAAGACGAGATTCCAGTATAATGAAATGTATACGTGTGTATGCAAAATCAGATTTCAACCTCTAGAAAGTTATGCCACCACATGTATCCTGCTACATTCCTAGCTAGGAGTACTACTTAAAAGTATTGCATGCATAAGCAAATGATATGTAGAGTGCATAAGCAAGGTAAATTCCAAAAGTTGTTCAAGGAAGGATGCACCGGAATTTATCCAGCGCAATCTTAATGCAAAAGATCAGAAGTAAGAACTCACTCTTGAATAGATGGTTTTCCAAACTCCCTTTGGCCATGAATTCATACACGAGAAGAAATTCATCGTCCTCCCAGCAGTAGCCCAGAAGCTTCACTAGATTCGGATGGGCCAGCCTTCCTAGAAAATTTATTTCCGACTGCAGGTACACATCGACAAGTATCCATGGAATATATGTGCTGGTTAACATTGAGGAAAACAGTCATTTTTATAAAAGAGCCGGAGCTAGAAAATATACTTCTCACCCTTGTCTAGCTAGTAGCTACCCACGTGTAAGCTCCACCTTTAGATGCATTTCATATTTTTCATCTGACGGCTATATATTGTTGATTATCACCTTATTTGGTGATACTCTTTCCAACTTCTATGACACAAAACTATTCGACCTTGAATCTCTTTGTTCTTGCATAGCGCTGATTGGATTAGGACTGCTGTCAGATTGTTTTGTGTCCTATCAGAAAAGGCTGCAGCAACTGCGTTTTTCTCTATCTCCAAAACAATGTTGGCACCAACGTGCAGTAACCTTAGCTATATTTTTCTATTTTGGTTAATTCACTATAGATGACTACAGCTTTTGACCAGAAAATAATACTTAACAAGAACTTGATGTTGCTAGCTAGTGTTACGGGCACCCACTATGTTTGAACCATTGCAGCTTGAACATGTACTGTCAAACACTTTGAACCTTACTGTAGGTGTTGCTTGCTAGTGTTTTATTGCAGCCACATACCTATTCAGACTGTTTGTTTGTTATGTTTATTGGGTAATGATAACACCTGCTGCACTAGTTGATGTATTAGTAACTTAGCTGACTGCCCATCTTGATTGCATGCTTTTTCTGATTTCCCTTCCTTTGTTCCATTGTACTGTAGTGGGGTTTTACACTAAGTAGATGATTCCCAGGCTCTTGGAGAGGTTTACTAGGTGCTTGAGTGAACCTGTGCAGAGGAAGGCCTACTACTACTGCTACAGCAGGAACAACCTATCCAGGTAGAACTAGTTGTTACTCCATTGCTACCAACTAGAAGTAGTTGTAATGAATTAGCTGAATTGCTTTCCAATAAATTGTTACTCCTTCAATTATTGATTTGGTTGCATTGCTGCCAATTATTAGCAACTCCTATGTGTATTTAGTAGATAAACAAGCGTTTCACTATATGTGGCCGCTTTCTCATCAGAATGTACATATAGTTGGGTCTGAATTGAGATAGTAAACAATTAGCAGCTACCATTTTCAGACATTTTCTACCTGTCTGAAGTGGCCCAAATTAGGATGAATGATTGAAAGTTTAAATGAACTATTCCTGATTAGTACACACTGCTTATTATTGATATGGTGGTGTATTGAGATATATGTGCTTCATGGCCATCGTACCTTTTGTTTTCTTGCAGGGTTTGGAAACCTCACCGTGCAGGAGAGGTTTTGCCGAAATTTTGAATTGATGGTATTCTTTTCAATTCTTTGCAGCATCAATCGGGCGTGGCATCGAATCACCTGGGGGTCGCCGGGATCACACTTTGGAGGGTCGCTGGGATCAAATCTCGGGCCTCCTCACCCCCAAAAATCACCATGAGCAGCTTGTTGCAAACTTTGGTTAGTAAATTTGGTTGTGAACTTGTGACTTGTAAACTTGTGAACTTGTGGCATATTTGGACATATGTTTGTGAATTATGACTCCTGTGATATATGTGCGAACAGTGACATGTACCCTTGTGATTCAGTTTTGATGATGAGTGATTGATTCAACTGCTAGCATCTCGGATAGGGTTTCACTGATGGTACGCAAACTACGTGTGCGACATGTCTCTTGGCTTGTGTTGTGCACATTTAAATTTCTGCAATTATATTGTTTAACATGTGCAATATCCTGTCTTTATGATGAATAATATTGCTCGAACTTGGTTCTGTGCTTGCAGCTAAATTATATGGCTAGCCGCTTCATTTCATTCGTCGTTACCAGCTTGTAGAAGGCCATTATGCATTTAGGAAGCACGGTCTTCCAGTTTTGGGTACATATGAGGTATGTTGCTTGATCTTGTGCTGTCTTGTGTATTGTAGTGAACACTCTGTAGTCATGAGAACTGATTCATTGTTATGTTGTTAGTTGAGATCAGCTGTTAGTTCAGTTTGGTATTGGTTCAGTTAGCTGTCGTTGTACAGTTGCTTGTTTAGTGGTTCATTTTGGTAAACTTCAGTTAACTCCTTTTTCCTATCTACTCTTTTTGTCTCTTTGACCCCTGCTTGCTTTAGTCTTGTCCTGCAAGTGTAGTTGTAGTTCTGGAGTGGGCAGCAACCTCATGGCAATGTATTTTATGATAGGAGGGGGCAATGGCAAGGTCAGAGTAGAGAAAAAAGGGGGGCCTACCAGGTGGGCCAGGGGAAAAATTTGCACTTGTCTTTTTTTTATTTGTGATAGTAGAGAGTTATGTTTTGTCCTCATCCTTTCATAGAAAAGAAATTGTTAGTTATGATTTGTGCCAACTCGTCTTGTTCATTGTTTCTTGTGTTTTGTGCCAGCCACACCAAAATTTAGTTCTTGTACTTTCATAGAAATATTTGTTTTTGTAATTTGTGCTAGCACGCACCATATCTTTAGTAGAGACCTCATGGTTTGTCCTTGTCCTTTCATAGAAAATTGTTAGTTGTGATTTGTGCTAACTTATCTTGTCCTCTTTTTCTTGTGATTTGTGCTAACCACACCAAAGTTTTGTCCTTGTCCTTTCATAGAAAAAAAATATTTTTAATAATTTGTTGCTTGTTACCATATCTGTGTGATTTTGTGCTAACACACATTGTTTTTATTTTCTGTGTTTTTTTCTAGCACATAGCTCATATTTTATCCTTGCCTTATCATAGAAAAAAATTGTTATTTGTGATTTGTGCAGCACACTTTGTCATTTTTTCTGTGATTTTTGCTAGCTCAGAGCTCATGATTTCTGCTAGCCCATAATACAGGGCTGTGTTATGGTCCTTAGGCCTTATTAGGCCTTATTAGCTTCAGCTATTTACCTAGCCGACAAGTATCTGTTTAGAGGTTGGCTTGGACTGTGCAGTTGTATGACTCTAGGTCTGGAACTCTAGTAGATTCAGTTGTATTAGGCAAGGATACTGCAGGTCCGCTGTGTTTCCATAAGCCAACGGACTCCTTACCTATATATATATATATATATATATATATATACACATGTCCCTCAATAATCAGTCTATAGTTTTCCAACTTGCAACGTCAATTCAAACATTTTCTGACAGAATATCAAATTTTCAGATGATTTCTGATCTAAGCGCTGCTTCACAGGTAGTGATATTTTTGCTGTTTGAGCTAAGTGATATTTTTGCTGTTTGAGCTACTTGTCATGTTTGCAATGAACTTTTCATTATCCATTGTTTCAATTAGGCATAACTATGCTTAAGAGAGTGGAGTTCAAGAAATTATGCGTAGGGTTTAAGAGTCATGAGCTATATATTTAAGGTCTTCTCTTTGTTGTCTGTGTTATCCATCTTAGTTTGCATTTTGTAGATTTGTCTATTTTTGAGGTAGGCCACTTGTTTTAGACTACTGCTGCAAACATTATTATAACTGGGTCTTAATTCTGTGCTCATAAGAGGTTAGTGTGGAGTTTAGAACAATGTGTACGTCTCTCTCTCTCTCTCTCTCTCTCTATATATATATATATAGGGGAAATTATTTCCTATATATATTTCCTATTTATATATATACACATATACACTATCTATCTATCTATCTATCTATTTATCTACTATCTATCTCTCTCTCTCTCTCTCTCTCTCTCTCTCTCTCTCTCTCTCTCTCTCTCTGGAATGCATTCCTTGCTTGTCGTTACATCTAGTTTTGTAAAGAAAGACATCCCACTTAGCTAGGCAGCACCTTCTCAAGTCTAGTATGGGGTGTTTGTCTTTTTTGTCTCTCTGGTTGCCTTTGTTGCTGCTGCTTTTGAAGCTGCTAGAGGACGTGCTCAAATACAGATGTCTAACACTGTCTTTTTTCTTGTCTTATTTATTTATGCCTGGTGGAATGCAGATGGCTGACACTATCTCTTTTCTAACTATTTAAGCAGGCTGGAAAGAAAGAGAAGCAGGAATTTGGCACGGGCCCTTCAGTCCTAATGATGAGTGTTAAGAACCAACACTCAGGTAACCAATTTTATCATGTTTCCTTATAGTTATTTTGCTAGAAATGTGTGTGCATTGTGCTATTAGTTTTAGCTCAGGTTGGCCGGTTCATAAAGTTTTGGTATTTCTCTGCGTGCTATTTTTCTGAACCTTCAGTCCAAGCAAGGCTATGAGCAACGTAATCACAATTTAAGATGGTGTTATACTACCTGCCTCTATCTATTGAACTAATTGCTATTTTCTTTCAAGATGATAAAGAGAAATGGAATCACAAGTTCTGTTCTTATCCTTGTCATTTTATTCTACCCATGGTAGGTGCTGGTGGTGATATACCTATGTAATACAAGCCTTTGTTATTTTCAGGTGCCACCGACTATGAATCCTTCATGTGTTGTTCCCTGCAGCAAGTATCCTTCAAGTGTTCTTCTCCAGGTTAGTGTTGCTAAGAGTCTGGTTTTTTATACAGTTGTTACTGCTTGTTTTCTCATGTTTGTCTACCTGGACAGCAGCATACTGATGACAAGAACAAGATTGATTTTTGGCACTTGTATTCTGTGATTGTGTTTGAGTAGAATAAATATTGTTATGTTTCCTTCCTTAGAAAAAGATTGTCTATTTTGTTATGTTTTTGTGCTGGTCCTCACCCATCTCACACCGAAGAAAATCAATTGGCTGAAAATGCAGCTCCTGCATTGGTTCATACTGGTTAGTATCTATTTCTATATTCCATATTTATTCATAGTAAATTGCACATTTGAGTTACTGTAATTATGGTATTTAACATGTGCAATATTCATTCTTGTCACCTATAAGTTTGAACCTTCTTTACCATTTTCCATTTTTGATTAATCAGGAAAAACACATGTTGAGAAAACCTTGTATAGTTGTATTAAGACTCCATACTTTGTTGTGAACTGGCAGGGATGTTCATGGAAGTTCTCAAGATGTCTTGTCAGACCTAATCACTTGCTGTTTTGCTCAAATTTTATCCTAGGACTGCATATTCTGTAGGATTGAGATACACTGTCAGACCTGGTCTGCCTATAGGTACTAGGGTCTCATGTAGGCATGAATCATATTGTTATTTTGTTTGCAGCTCATTTGCCAGCCTGCAACTAGGCCATTTTGAACTTGTTATGTTCCTACAGGTTGAAATGGCCTCTTCTGTTCGCATGCAATTGCCTAAAATTTGAAATGATCGACTCGTGACGGTCTGATCCGGTAAGTAATCTTACCTACATTACCTTTGTTAAGTTTTGTGCATGGTATACTTGCTGAATGTCTTTTTTTAAACAAAGGCAGGAGCTCTGCCACTCAATTAAGACGAAAGAATTATGTACAAGAAGGTTGGCCAAATAAGATGTCCATAGAACACTCAAGTGGCTAACCACCCCACACAACACGGTGAGCACTAACACGACACACTGCCATAGGTCATCGTTGCCAAGTATGGAAGCAAAGCTACCAGCAGCTCTGACTTCCAATGCCAGGCCACCCACGAAGCCACGAATCAACTGGTCCAAAGCACGGGACTGCAATAGGTCATCGTCGCCAAGCTTAGTCAAGAGCAGCTCCGACTTCCGGTCATGAACTCACACCTCACCACCAGCCAATGCAGACCCTCCACACAGCCCTAGACGATGATGAAGGCAGGGCGCCCCATGTCATCGTTGCTGAGCCACGTCCCTACGTAGCAACTCTGATTTCACGTAGCAAGATCCGTCCCAGCATGCCCACCGGGAGTTGAGAAGCGCAATCGCTGAAGGAGACTTCAGAGCCACGATGACAATCCAAAAGCAACGCCTTCAAGAAGGGAGAGATGACGATGATGCCATCATTGCATGTCCACAACGGAACGGGTTTTCACCCTTGGATGACCATGCTAAAAGGCAAGACACGATGCCCCCAACAGGGAAAGCGGCACCCATCGGCGTCGCCGTCGCCAAGGCTTTTGCCCGTGGAACCCTCTAGCACGAACATCGGGCCAAGAAGCCAGAACTCCAACCCACTAGCACCACCCTTGTCGCTATCTCGCCGCCCCACAGAAGCCTCTTTTCAGAGAGGCATCGACACGCCGGTTGCTCGCAGCAGCCACACAGCTACGTCGGCCGCCAACCCCCTCTGTCCAGGCAATTTGTTGAGACAGACTTGACTCCGCCGCTCGTGTAGGTGAAAGCTACTCTGACAGCCGTGCGCTTGTGGTTTACCCTGTGTGCCACCCCTAGTGTCAACAGTTTTCTTAACTGAACCACCGGTGGAAATCCTTTTCCACTAGTGGAGAGAACCATTTTCAGTTAACCACCAATGGAGAGAACCGTTTTCACTGCCCTTTCCCACTGGTGGGACTGAGAAACGCCTGTAAAAATGGGTTACCAACCACCGGTATAGATCTTCTGTGTACTAGGGCAAATTGCTCGATTTGCTTTAGTTGGACTTGCACAAGCATAATAGGCGAACCCTTATTGCATTACCCCAAGAAACACACTCATGATCGAAAAACTAGAACTATCACTGTATTCGATGAACAGAGAATAAAAGGCAAAAGGACAATACTCAAGCACAGCAGGTTAGAATTGTTGATGTTTGGCGCAACTTCAAACTTCGACTTTCTTTAACTGTAATACTCCTTAAATTATCTAGGTTTGGGTGAGGATAAGTCTTGGATGATATAAAAGGCCTACATCTATGCAACATTTTGAAGATATGTTTGGGATAGGGATGGGCACCTTGAGAGATTTATCTATTTTGACTATCTTAGCTAGTGTTGTTTGGAGTCTCTGGGAGACTAGGAATGACTGGGTTTTTAATGACAACAAATCAAATCTTAGCTCCTAAGATAATTGCTCACAAAATCTTGGGCTTTATGACACAGCGGGAGAAGATGCTGAACTCGGAGGACAAGCTGAAGATGGAGGACATAATCACCAAGCAGGTTGCAGGCCTGGTGACATCAGCGCACTGAAAAAAAAAAGGTCTTGGTTATCCGTGGAGAGCTCTTTTGTTTTAAGGTTTTGTTTTAGAGGTGTCTTTTGTTTTGTGAAGGTGGTCAAGCTCGAAGGTTGAAAGAGAAACTTTCTGCAGTCAGCTATGACTTGATTTTTTTTTCTTTTCTTTTGCTTAAGTAGCGGTTCAGTTTTTCTCTTTTATTAAATATGCTGTGAGTGCGTTCTGCGTTCTCTGTAAAGCTGGAATCCCCGGAAAAAATCTTTACTGCAAGCAGGGCCCGTGTCTTTGGTCTAAAAGGAAAGCTTCAACTCTTGTGAACCAACCATTCGACTAGTTATTGTCTATTGTTCAACAACTTGACGTGATTACCACTTTATTACCAGGTCTTCTATTGCTTTTTTTCATGATGATTCGATCGTGTGTAGTGTGGCCATGTCAGGTCACCGTCCTAGCTACCTAGAGGACGTAGCCACCCATCATGTCAATGTCATTCTGGCTGCAAAGCTTTTAGGCTCGAGTCCTCGTAACCTATGTTTTTTATCACCCCGGCAAGTAGCCACCCATCATGTCAATCCCGCTCTGTCTAGTTGCCAATTGGCATTGCTTACCAGACTTTGCTAACCCACGTGCAAACTGTGCCTTTTACACGCCTAGGACCAGGACATAATCCTCGACATGCCACTAAAACCGGCCCTTTATTCGCACAACAAAAGAAAAAAAAAATCCTAGCTTCACGTGTTGATCTCCTGCGGTGCCTGGCCTAGTTTTTAGGACCACATGATCGGATCATCACGCTCAAAATCGGTATCAGGCAGGGACAAAACCAAGATAAGATATCGTAGGATTAGTCAAACTTGAGCACTAATTTTTAGCTTAGCTATTATAAGACTTTTATATGACATGGAATAGTTTTATTTTATATTATATTGCATATAATTATAAACTTATACTTAATAGCATCAAGTTTGTATTTCAATAGTTAGAAATTATTAGCAAATTATTTGTCAAATATTATATATAAATTTGACACTTGACCAACGTGGAATACCTTATAAGTTGGACTAGAGGAAGTATAATATCACAAATAATACTAATAACGAATCATATAATAGTTTAATACTAGTGGACTCTATCATGGATCATGTTACATCTGTTTCCTCTAGATGACCATGCACCGGTCATCACGTCAGATGTTGGTGTCACTGTCACACTGCTGGACACCACTACCACCCGCACAACACAGGTAACAAGTAAGATCAAGCCACTGCAGGAAACCAATGGAGTACTTGTGTATGACCCATATGCCACACACACACTTTCTATCATAACTCTGGGACCCGTGTGTTCGTGTGATAGTGTCGACAACAAATGAAGAATCCCAAAAAGTCTCGACTCTGAGGGAACCCCTTTCGACTAGTAGTCCAAAGCAAGGAGTACTAGCAAAATGCCAATCTCCTCCGATCCCTCCTCCTTTCTGCACTGGGAAACTGGACTGTGATGCCGGCTGTCAACCACTCCAAAGCAAGGAGTACTAGCAAAATGCCAATCACGACTGGGAAACTGGACATTTCTCAAATTATCTAGGTTTGGATGAGGATTAGTCTTAGATGACCTAAAATGCCTACATCTATGCAACATTTTGAAGATATGTTTGGGATAGGGATGGGCACCTTGAGAGATTTATCTGTTTTGACTATCTTAGCTAGTGTTGTTTGGAGTCTCTAGGATACTAGGAATTACTGGGTTTTTAATGAGATATTAATTAAATCTTAGCTCCTAAGATAATTGCTCACAAAATCATGGGCTTTATGACACAGCACGAGAAGATGCTGAGCTCGAAGGACAAGCTGAAGATGGAGGACACAATCCCCAAGCAACAGGAGGGGCTACAGGCCTGGTGACATCAGCACACCGAAGAAAAGAAAAGGTCTTGGTTACCCTGGAGAGCTCTTTTGTCTTGAGGTTTTGTTTTAGAGGTGTCTTTTGTTTTGTGGAGGTGGTCAAGCTTGAAGGTTGAAGGAGATAAACTTTCTGCGGTCAGCTATGGCTTGCTTTTTCCTTTCTTTTGCTTAAGTAGCTGTTAAGTTTCTCTCTTTTGTTAAACGTTGTGAGTGCGTTCTATACGTTCTCTGTAAAGCTAGAATCCCCAGCAAAATCTTCACTGCAAGACCCTGTGTCTTTCGTCTAAAATGAAAAACTTCAACTTTTCTAAACCAACCATTTGACTAGTCGTTGTCCATTGTCCAACATCTTGACGTAATTACCACTTTATTACCAGGTCTCGTGATACTTTAACTATGATGATCCGATCATGGGTAGGACGGCTGTGTCGGATCGTCATTCTAGCCTCCTAATACAATCCATGATCCGTTATTAGTATTATTTGTAATATTATACTTCAAGTAGTCCAACTTTTAAGGTATTTTACGTAGGTAACTGTCAAATTTAAATATAATATTTGACAAATAATTTGCTAATAATTTCTAACTATTGATATGCAAACTTGATGCTATTAGATTTGTAATTATATATATTATCTAATAATTATAAGTTTATAATTATATGCAATATAATATCAAATAAAATTGTTCAAAATATTATAATTTAAAAGACCATGTCATATAGAAAAGCTTTATAAATAGACTTCTATCATAATCTAAGCTAAAAGATCATAATCTAAGCTAAAAAGTTAGTGCTCCATTTTTGACTGATTCAGTGATATCTTATTCTGGCTTTGTCGCTGTCTGATACCGACTTTAAGCGTGATGATCCGATCGTGTGGTCCTAAAAGCCAGGTCAGGCACCACACCACAGGAGATCGACACGTGAAGCCAGGATTTTTCATTTACTGTGAATAAAGGGTCAGGTTTAGCAACGTGTCGACGATGATGTCCTGGTCCTAGACATGTAAAGACACGGCGTGCGCACGGACCAGCCAAGTCTGTTAGACTGCGCAAATTGGAAACTGCACAAACCGGGATTGGCATGATGGGCCCGCTTGACACGTTCTGATGGTCTGGAGTATTAGTGCAAAAACGTGTAGCACTGGTACAGGAACCGCGACAGACACTACAACATGTCGCTTAATAGAAGGCATTTACAAATGCCTCCAAAAATGGTCAAAACACCTTCAAAGATCTTTTGAGGCATTTTCTAAAATGCCGGCTATAACATGGATGTAAAAAGTCTTTTGAGGCGTTTTTCCATAATGCCTTCTAATATAACATTTAAAGGCATTTTCTAGCCGCCTAGAATACTTTTTAAAGGCAATTTGTACTATGCCTTAAAAATTGATGGAGGCATTATTAAAACATGCCTCAAAAACCAAGGGATCCATGCAACAGTTTCTACCAATGCAATATCAAATTAGCACATTAACAATGAGAGCACGCATTAGCATTGGATGCATCCAAACTTAAAATCTTTCATACAGGCATCAATTTTCACAAGGTAAGCTAAATAACTACAGATTCATCAGAGGAAGACCACTACGACTTCACTGCAACTATTGAAATATTCAGTCAACTTGTACCCCAGTATGACAGAAATTCTTCTAGGTGCTGTTTCTCAAGCCGCAGATTCTGTTCCTGTTCAACACAATCACACAAGATCAGGTTCAAGATCCACTCTTTTATGTGCTAATGATCATGACGACCACACCAGGTGGGCAGAGAATTCTACCATGACCAGTAGCTCCTTCCCCTTACGTCTCAAACTGTGAGCATCTACAGACTAACAATGCAAAAAAAAAAAAAAAAAAAAAAAAAAAAAAAAAAAAAAAGTCTAATGATCATGACGACCACATCAGGTGAGCAGAGAATTTTACCTTTTAATTAATAGCTCCTTCTCTGCCATCTCAAACTGTGAGTATCTACAGAATAACAATGCAAAACAAATGTAATAGACACTTTGCCAAAATCACTATAGGATGAAATTAAATCAAAGCAAGATTGTTAGGCTCACTCTTCATGGAGCATCTGGTTTCCCATCTTCAAGAACGAAAATTCGCTCAGCGCTCACTCTCCCATATACTAGCATACCTGTTTTGTTTTGTCAAGACAAATACATATAACATAGAGATTGAGATTGTATAACAATCAAAGGCAACAGTGTGCACCAAAAGGGTACTAGCATGGATGAACAGCAAGGTTGTCTGTACTAACCTGAAAAGTAGTCGAGCTGCTGCCGACCAAATCCTGCATAGTCTGCCTTTTAATCGCAACTGTCAGAGCAGCATCGTCATTCCTTATTGTTCAGTGCCCCTGTCATCCATCAATGAATCATCAGAAAAAAAAAAGATCATGTGAGGGCAGTTATAATTTAATAATAGTAAAGCAAGTATGCAATGAACTCGTATTGTTAGGCATTTACTAATTAGTTGACAATAAACTGGGGTTAACTTTGCTAAGGTAAATGGGAAGGAAGATTTAAAGATTGGATATGCCATATGCTACCTTAATAGCAGATCAATTTCTAATGGGTTCATAAAACCTCATCTTAGTGAAGAGAAATTCGCCTAACTGTCTGAAACCTAGTTGTTGATGAACTTGGTCAAGGACATTAACCAACACATGGTGTAAATGAGCCCATCATGAAGGATTGAAGGGAACACGCCCTGGGACATCCTCCAGGGAGGAGAAGTGCAGTGAGTAAGCACGTCATGGTGGAGCAGAGCAGCGCAGTGCATGCATGATAGCATATTTATAGACCATGACAACTTCTATGTACAGTAATGCTAAGCATAAATCGCATTCTATCCTAGAAGTACTGCAATCTAATCAGACATACAGAGCCTTAGTTGGATGCACACCTTATCCTAGAGAAGATGAGATCATAGGCAATAGATGCAGCTTGGCGATGGAAGAAAATCTAGCTAGCAGAGCGTATGTTTCACGTTTCATAGAAACCTACAACAGCTGGAGCACACTATAAGTTTACAGTTATTCTTCAATCACTAACAGAGCAAAATTGGCTAATATTGTGGTGTAAATTCATATTTGCAATAAGAATTTTGTTGACAAAAGAGCATGCGTCATTAAATTGAGGTAGCAATCCCTTTTGTTCGAATAAAATTTTGGTAGAAAATTTGAATTAGCACTGTCAAAAAAGGTCTAGGATGTCTGTCAGTTAGTCAAGTGTGCGCTCTGTAAGAAAAAATGTATGTTAATTCCACAAGCAAGTATGTGTCACAGTAACATGTATGAAAATAAGCCTACAACATTCGGTCCAGAATGTGACAAATGCACAAAAATACTCAGGTCAAGATAGTATACAAATCCACATGTAAGCACAACAGGAACATACCAAAATTGAATGCACAGGTAGTAATTAGTGCTTTACGAACCTAGGTCAGAGGGTCAGAGCAGATCTACGGCAAGTATAAATTACCTTGCATCCAACAGCACAGGACGTGTGTGGCGGCGCTGATCCGCTCGATGGTGGTCGCTTGGGCAGCGGCGTAGTAGTAAGGAGGCGAGGGAGGCGGCTAATGGGGAGATAGGGAGTCAAGGCGGGGTGGTCGGGCGGAGCGTGGTGCCGACTGGGCGTCCTGGGGAGTGCCGGAGTGGTGCTGACCGGGTGCAACGGGGAGGGGCAGTGGTGGTGCTGCGACGGCTAGGCGAGACGGGGGATGGGGACTCAGTCAGCGGCAGCGGCGAGGCCCAAGAGGGTGAGGGCGGTTCTAGAGAGAGCTGTGGCAGGGTTGCTACTGCCGAGAGGGCGAGGCCCATGCCGGTGTAGCTGCCGCCGTCGAGAGGGGCGAGGCCCATGCTGGTGTAGCCACCTCCGTCGCTGCCACAGAAGGAGGGGGAGGAATCAGCGACGGGGGCGGAGACGTCCGTCGCATCCACGGCGGCGTCGGCGGCCAACGGATCTGGTTGGGTGGAGCACTCCGTGACAGCGTCGTGACACGGTTGGTCGTGGAGATGGCCAGGGCGTCATAGGCGGAGGCCGGCGGCCCGGGGAGCGGAGGCGGCCTGGGGAACGGGCGGAGGTGCGAGCGGAGGCGGACGGAGAAGGGTCATCCGTGCGATAGAGTGTTGTGTGCGGCGGAAGAAGAGGATATTTTGATGACGCATGGGACCCACGCATACAGAGGGATGACGCCTTGTATCATCTGACTTCTATACTTAAGAAGACGTTTTTGGTAAGGGAACGTATGTTATGTAAATTGGGAACATATGCTATGCAAACTAGATTCTTGTGTAAACTATGCAAACTCTAATCAAGACCGTAGAAATCTAATCCGATGGCTGGTAATTTTAGCACTTAAACCCTCCCACATATGGGGTGTTTTGCAACGATCGATGGGATGAGTGGAGGGTTTAAGTGCTAAAATTACCGACCATTGGATTAGATTCCTCGTGGTCTTGATTAGAGTTTGCATAGTTTGGTACGTAAGTCCTGGTTTGCATAGCATACGTTGCCATGTAAATTAGGCTTTTGTACAAACTATACAAACTTTAGTTAAGATCATAGGAATCTAATCTGATGGCTGGTAATTTTAGCACTTAAACCTCTCCACTCATCCCATCTGGGTCAAGCCAAAACACCCCCATGAGTGGGAGGGTTTAAGTGCTAAAATTACCAACCATTGGATTAGATTCATGTGGTCTTGATTAGAGTTTGCATAGTTTGCACAGGAGTCTGGTTTGCATAGCATACGTTGCCGGTAAGTTATGGGATCTCCCCTCGAGTAGAGCAGAAAGTTACAATCTGTGCCTAATCTGCTTGATCGGATGCCCGAATTCCAGTTGTATTATGGTCATAGACGTTTCTTTTGCTTGCAGCATACGGGATTCTCACGTGTCTATTCCTTGGACCTCGTCGACAATAATGCGCCCGACCATCATCTCTTTAATATGAAATAAAATCTTGCACCAAAACCGGGTAAAGCTGCTATTGTGCCACGTCGACCCGTTGACTTGTTAACAGTACGATTTGGCCGGTCTTGTTTAGATTGCAAGTTATTTGAATCCAAATTTTTTCATCCAAAAGGGGTTCAAAAGTGACTCCAAGAGAGGTTCAAAAGTTTTCAACACTTTGCCCTGCAACACAGTATTCAAGTGTCCCTAATAAATGCACCTGCACACTTTGCATGCATGCTGGTAGAAGCACAGTTGCGCGCATGCAAATCCATGCATCCAGGCCAGTCCATGCAAAACCATGCAAGCACAATTCAAATTCATGCATACAACCACAACACATAATACGTCTTTAAATATTACAAAGCATGTGTCTAAATATCAATACAATCCTCAAAAATTATCACACGCCTCAATAATTACAGTCCTCTCACATATTACAAAGCATGTGCCCAAATATGATAATAGTCCTCGAAAATTGTTACAACACAAGACTGGAACAAATACAAATCAGAACAAGCAAACCATATCTATCTAGACTTATTGAACAGGGAGTGCGCAAGGTTGTCCCGAAAGTCATTCATCCATGCCCTGGCCTGCGCTTATCGTGGGTCTGGCTCAGTCTCAGTGATGCAAATAGGCTTCAGGCGGCACAAAGGTAGCATGCTGATCTACATGATTGAAGTCGGCATCAAATTGCCCACTCAACCTTATGAAGTTATACAAAGCAACACAAGCAACTATGATCTTCGTCTGTGTTTCAGGAGGATAGGCAGGGATGTTCAACAATATGCGCCACTTCATCTTCAAGATGCCAAAGGCCCTTTCAATCACATTTCTAAGAGATGAGTGGGCATAATTGAATACCTCCTCCTTACCGCGAGGTTCTGCGGCGTTTTGAAAGTCTTGGATATGGTACTTCGTTCCTTTGTAAGGAGCAAGGTAGGTGGGACGGTTTGGGTAGCCGGAGTCCACTAAGTAAAACTTCCCTACACCACCAAGCACCTTAAAATTGTTAAATGTTTCAATTAGTAATATCAAATGTACTAGCAGATATTTTTATACCTTGCGGTGGATGTGGGAAGTGTCACACCCCAAAATTTCTATTTTGGGGATGTGCCTTGAAAACACTAAATAAAATAAATGATTTAACGTTTCTCTAAAAGTTTCCAACCTTTTGTTAAGTTTGTTCTCAATCTAAAGAATGAAGAAACCATTTTCTAAAACTTTTTACAATTTAATATGACTTGTTTGTTGCACTTCATGCCATTGCATAGTGTTTATGTATGAAAAATGAATTTAAAGTTTTTCAAATGCGCCTAGGGTTTGAATCAAAGAAAATCTATCTTGATCTTTGACCATGTTTCCATAACCTCAAACCCATGATGAAATCCTTCGAATCCATACACCTTGATCCTTGATCCTTGTTCTAAAAATCCTGATGGAGCATCAACCATTCATCTTGCCAAACATCCAAACTCATGCTCTCTAAAACCCTAACTAGTCATACCCTTGCTCCCCTTTCTTTTATCCTTTCTTCCTTACATTTGAGCTCCTAATCTTTTTGATTGAGTCTTCTCTAAAGCCTAAAGTCTATGCTAGGTGACCAATCTATATATCTCTTCTTGCTCACACCATTCAACCATCACCTCGCTCAAGTCAAATCACTCGAATATCGCACTCAAGTTGATCTCAATTTGGACTTGCTCTTCTTTCCTCACCTTTGGCAATGCCCTCATGGACTCTTTGTCATCTACCTTATCCCCTCTCAAGCAAAGCCCACAACCCAAAAAATACTCCAAGTAACCTACTCTATAACTCTATCCTCGATTCGGGCCGAACCCGGTCCAAACCATGCCTTAACTCTTGCCTCGGATCAAAGCCCAAACATTCTCCTCTTTTAGTGGACCAACACCAAGCCCAACCAGCACTCTAACTCTTCCTCTACCCTCTCCCACGTCAGCCCCTTTGAGCCTCTCAATCTCCCACAAAATATCAAGCAAGGCATCAAAATATCAAAGCAAGACCCTTTGGCTTCCAACCCTTGGTCTCCCCTCACCTCTCCTTCATATATACCACCCCAACAGCCCCCTCACGCCTCTCCCCTCATTCCCCACGTCAAGAACAGAGGAGGGACGCCCCTGCTCCTCCTCATCCTCCCCCCCATGGCTGCCCCGATCAACCGCAACGCGAGAAGGATGCCCCGATGCACTAGATCATCGTCCACCGCCACCGTTGATGCTTCTCCTCGCTCCACCACACCAATCCCCATGGTGAGAACCCTCCATCATCATCCCCATGTTCTTCTTGTATCCATCTCTGCATATCAAGTACCATAGATGACGTATGGTTGATCCCCGATGAAGTTTACCCTGTATGTGTTGCTGTCCTTGCGGGCAGATTTGCTTTGTCGTTGACGGAAGTTGCGTTCCTCGCTGTTTTGTTCATCCAAACATCAATCTCTTTGGTGACTATGTAGATTATATCCTTGAACACACCTCTGTAAAATGGCTTTGCCATAGGAGTTGAGAAACTTAAGATATCGTCCATCTCCGTTCCTCGCTGTTCTCGCTGTCTTGATAGATTGCAGCCCTGAGTTGTGTTGGCGTTCCTGCCTAATCCGCTATCCAAATCACCAAACCCTTTAACCCACATGCTCATGATATCCCTGCACATGATCCCACATATTAGTTTGGCTATGCAATCTCTGATGGCCAAGATATCGAAGCCAAAGCATCTGCTACCCTTGCTGTCCAAACAAAGAATCACCCCTGTTTTTTGGCAATGGCGTTCCCCGTTGATCCATTGAAGCTCAACGTCTATACTTTGGCTTGACTATCATTTATATACTTGCACACATCTATGCAAAGTTTCATGGCCATATGATCAAATGCGAAAGAGATATCATCCAGTTTTGTGCTCGCTGTCTCTGCTGCCCTGCAGCTGCGTTGATGCCGGTTGGCATGCGCGTTCTCGATGATTCGCTACTCCGATGGTCAAGCCCTTCAACCACAGTGTTTATCATATACTTATACACATATCTGCAAGTTGTCTTGTCCATATAAACCACATCACCAAATATATAAACATCATCGTGTCGCTGCTCCTACCATGCCAATTGCCAACAACTATGCCATGCCTCTTGCAATCTCGTTCCCCGACTATCCAACGGTCAAAACATCATGCCCTTTTTTGCCACAATATACTCTATACAAGTATCTAGAAACCCCATGAAAGATATCACCCTTTGGTCCTTTCGATAACCATGCAACCGCTCATCCTAACTACCGGGCCACCGACGTGCGTGTCTAGGATGCCTCAAAGAATTCACCGTGTTCCCCGCCTCCGAGTCCTCCTACATGATCATGTGTCTCTCGACTTATCATTTTTATAGTCATTGCTACCCGCCGCTATCCGCCACCGAGTATTCTCAACCAATGCACCATTAACAATAATCCTATTTTCCTTTGATCTTGAATCTACCATAGTGCATTGGTTAATAATGACATGTTCCCAAGTAACCTATACACATAACCAATCCTTATTGTTCTGGTGTGTATGTTCCTTCTAGTATAAAACCCACCTTGCGTACCTAAATCCAATCATTTCCATCTATACCTTTCAACTTTCATATCCTTTAATTGTGGCTTTCGTTTCGGTTGTTTTGCGCTCAAGCGATCGTACTTACAAGTCCTACGTGTTTCAAACCTTTATGTGTTTCTTTTATAATGCTTGGTGTATTGTTTCTAGGTTTGTTTAAGATGCTTGTGCTGGTTGATGCTATCGTTAGAGGTGGAGCTGTGCAAGGATGATCCGGAAGGAAAGGATGGAAAGTTTGTCCTACTTTTGGAAGGCAAGTGTAACATGAGTTCTTTGCTACCTAATAATCATTTAATCACTTTCATATGCATGTGTCTAATATGATAAACCCCTAAGGACTTTACCTAGTACTTTTGTACCATGTTCCTTGTTACCCTGGGTTGATGCATATGGATAGCTTTGCTTAGCTTGCAATCACCAAACCTTATAATGTTAATTCTGATTAATGATGATTTATGGAATCGATGGTTAAAGTGTTGCTTTTGAGCAACATGGACAGAAGGGGGCTAGAGCATTGGGCCTGTTGGGTGCTCTAGTCGGCCCTCCATAAGGACTCAATCTTAAAGCGGCCACCCAGACATCCGCACAACCATGAGGACTATATGGCTCGGGTCTTGGCTAAGTAACTAGATTTCTCTAGCTTGTTAGTGGTTACCGAAAGGCGCAAGAGGGGGGCCTAGGTTGCAGAATGGCTTCTTGCCTGTCAAGATGTGTTGCTGGGCTGCGGTCATTTGTGCACTAGTCTTGAAGGGGGGCTCCATTCGCCTAGTCTGAAACCTCACGGCTACTAACTTGTTAGGGTGTCTTTGGAAAGGCCTCGTAGTGAACCCCGCCGACTTACCTTGGAAGTGAGTCAAGAGGCCGATCACCTCGGGCATATGGGTAACACGACTCATGGTGAAAGTGTACAACCTCTCGCAGAGTGTAAAACTGATATATCACCCGAGCTCACGGTCCACGAGCGGCCCGGATCCTTTTCGAGATAGATGGTTCGGTGGAGGTTATGGATGATGATGATGATTAATCCTTGATGATGATAATTATATATATTCACTTGGGTGCTAAGCATAACCTAGTAACTTAGGTCCTATAAGTAAATTATGATCAACTAAAAGTGCTTACCGCAGTTGAACCGTGTCTAGCCTTTTGAGCCTTGCATCCCCTCATGTTATGCTTGCTGAGCATGGTGTGCCGACGCTTGCTTTACAATCAACAAAATCCCTGGATGGGTACCAGGATGGCGTTTCAAGTGAGGTGTTTCCTCGAAAAGTTTCAAGACAAATAGGCGAGTTTTCCCCTCCAACCGTCCCCTCGTGGAGTATGGAGACCCAAAGATAGAAGATTAAGGATAGTTCCGCTATGCTCTATAATAGATGTAAGCTTTGTTGTAAATATGTTTCGATATATAATAAAGCATTGTCTTTGATAATCTCCATTTTTGTTGCTATATGTGTTGTGTGGACATCCTGGGCACACATATAGTTAGCGCTCGGTATTCTTTGGAAAACCGGGTGTGACAGGAAGTCATCTTTGAATGATGTCATTGCATCCTAAAATACCCTCATGTCATGGACAGACCCCGGCCATCCCGCGAGCAGAAATATAAATATCATGTCAAAGTCGCTCTAAACAGGGATGTGGGTGCCATCTATAGCTCCTATGCACCTCTTGAATTCAGGATAGAACCGTCTGTTCCTCAACCTATGTTGCACTGTACTAAAGTTTGGGTCCTGGGGGCTAATGATGTCGTCCGCAAGGTTAAGCACACAGGGCAGGACTCTATAGAATATGTTGTGAACAGTGGCTAGGGACCTCTCAAATCTGTCCTCCACTTGTCTATATGGTTGTGCACCACCTAGTATCCAAAGAAACATACCTAAACCCTCAATTGAGGTCGACTTTTTTGTGTTTTTGAGGCCATAGTCCTCTGTCAACAGCTTGTGCAGTCTATAGAACATTTCTGGGGTCACTCTAAACATGTTGTAACATGAATATAGATTTGATAGTTTCAATTGTACCCACTCCAGCCCAGTCATCTTTGGGACCCTATACGGTGCCCTATTGTAGTACTTTTGCATATGAATGTCAACCTGGGACATACTTGTAATATTCTAAATGTTAAACATGATTGCATTGCATTTTTATTTTGCATAAAGCATCATTATGCATATAATCATGAGCATAAGAAATTTCAAGTTCTATGTGTGCAACACATAATTATGTTTGGTAATCTTAAAAATGGTTTAAAAGTGTTTAGAATTAAAATAAAGATAGGGTTTATATACAATATTTTGCTAAAACATGCTTACATGTGATGATAATATCAATTGTGCTCAAGTTACTAAGTGTCCTAAAGTGCAAGTATATGTTCTTCTTAGTTTTTGGGGTTAAGCCCTAAATAAAAGTTGTAGTACAAGTTGTGTGCTACAAAAGTTATTTAAGGGCCCAAAGCCAAATCCCACTTTAACTTATCCAAAAACTAGCCCTAATGTTGAATTCAGCATCAAATGGGAAGAGACTTAGAATTTTTCTAAGTCCCTGAATTTTAGCAGCTAGATTCAATTTTCAGGGCTGCGCAATTTTATTTTTCATGGATAAAAACTGGAAACCAATTCCATCATTTATTAGTATAATGTTTGTACATTGTTAATGTTCAATTGGTTGAGTTTGATTAGTGATATGTTGCTCATAATTAATTGTCAAACTTGGTTAATCACTGCTGTGACTGCTCTGTTTAACTAAATCGATAGGCACAGTGTGTTTTTAGTACTGTTTGAGTGCTTGTAGTTTGTAAACCGTGAAGATCTAGCATTTGATCATTTAATAAAAGTTGGAGCAAACTTATGGGAGATTGCAGCGGTGCAATTAGTTTTTCTCTTTTGGCCACTTGAGCAAGAAGTTAGAGAGCTCTAAACTTCATGGATTCAGTCATCTACAGTAGCCGAGCAGCAGCAGCTTCCTGACGCTTTTGCCGTGCCCGCTGGGGATTCGTCGCCGCTGCCACGCCGCGGCTGCATTGATGGGCACGTCGCGCTGTCCAGGAAGGGATTGGAGAGCCGCGCGTTGCCCATGCCGCTGCCTAAGCCCGCCAGCTCGCCATTGATCATCTTCTCTCATCGCCGCGTTGTTCACCGGTGCCACTGCACCATCTTCTCCGCATTTCGCGCGCTCGGCAACGCATGGCTAGCCGCGTGGAGGTGCGCGAGAAGCCGCTGATCGTTTCCCAGTGATCACCTTGCCTTTAAATACCCTATCCGGCCACCATCGTCCCTTTTTCTTCCTCCTGCTCACCGTCGGCCGAATTCCTCTCGTTGCAAAATTCGTCCTCACTGATCAACCAAAATCCAATTGCATCCGCTCTTAGCTTCGCCAGCTCATTGCGCGCAGACTGCACCTTGTTGCGTCGTTTGAAAGTACTCGAGTCGCCTAGGCGGCCATTTTCTTCTTCGCGGCCGGCAAGGCACCGCCGTGCATGGTCTTGCCGCGGCCAAGCCGTCCTAAAGCCCGGCGTGCTCTCCTAGCTAGGGTTCTGGGTCCTTCTTGAGCCGTGGAGCTCATCGGCCCCTTAAGCTCCTTCGCCAAACCATAGACGCAACGGAACGCCGCCAGTATCGCCCTTGTGCCGGGCCGTAGCTGCCTCCGCCGAGGGTCATTATGTTCCACTCCGCCTCCGGCTAAACCAGTAGAAGCACCGTGATCTGGGTGAGCTCGCGAAGCTATTCCTGCCCTTATTTTGGTCTCTACTAGGCCCTGTTGGCCGAACGCCGGCCACCGGCGTCGAGCTCCGATCAGGCAAGCCGCCCTGCCTTCCGGTGCCACCGATGAGCTGGGGCCCGCTCGTCAGGCCGCCACGCGCGCCTTTCGCGCAGCAAAGGGCCGCTTCGCGTTGCCGCCGCCGTTGGGCCGGATTAGGCCGGGTTGGCGGGCCACAAGTAGCACTAGGGTTTTTTCTTTTCTTGTTTTGCAATTTGATGAATAGTACTGAGTTTTGTTTATTTCATAACAAAATAATTAGAGTTCCTAAATTCATGGAAATTTTTGTGTAACCTCTTTATAGTGATATACATGCAGGAAAAACATGAAACTTGGATTTGAATAGTTTCTGCATGAGATAAAATTATCTCTTTTAATTAATAAATGCAAACACTATGATTTTTTCTAGGGTAGGTTATTGATCCAAAAATCATGAAAATTATTTTGCCACCATTTCATGACATTTCCAACCTGCACAAAAAGTTTGAGATGAATTTGAGAATATTTTATAAAATTATTATTTCTAAATTAATAATAAAAAGAAAGATGCATTTGATTTCATGTTTGGGTATAATTAAGTACTCCAACTGCATACCTATTTTGGTTATCATCATGGAGCACTGCTTATTTATGAAATACTCTAATTAAAGAGGTAGATGTTTTATTATTTTATGTCATGATTGCTAAGTGTGATGATATTGTTCACATGTTTTGTTTTTCCTTTTCCAAATAGAACAACCATATGAGATGCTTGTGTGACCTTTAGGATTTCATGATGATCTTGGAGTATAAAACCTACTGATCCTTGATTTTTCCTTTACTTAGTGATGATGATCATGATTCACTAGTTGATCGCGAATAGATGTTGCTTTCTAGTAGTTACACTATCTCTTCCGGAGAAGAGATATGCACATCCTCAGTGTGTTTAGAAATAAGTGATGTTAGTCTATTTAACTAACTCTGATAATATAGTGTTGTCATCAGAGAAAGAGAATTGCACACATGGAACCTTATGTAGCTTTCTATTTTTGTCATTCCCATGATCATGTCATCATGTATCATTTCATGCTATAGCATCATATCATAGTGCGTCCTATATGTATTCTCGATATTTATGCATCGCATACATTCATATAGGATCGGAGGAAGAGGCGTCCGTCGAGTACGTGATATTCAAGGAGAAGGATCCACAGGAGTTGCCACCCGAAGACGAAGGACGAGACTCTAAATTACTGTCGAATTACCCTAACTACGGACCCTCCAACTTTCACCGAGGCAAGCCCCGGAGCATCCTAAATACCTATTCTATCTTTTTGAAATACAATTATACTTTTCTTTATATAGTACTGTTATGTGCATTAAGTTATCAGGGTGGTTGACACCGTTGTTGCATGACATCCTTGTCCACTAAAATGAAAACCGCTTATCTTACTAGATGAAGTAGATAGATTATGCTTAGCCATGCTTAGATCATTAAGAAGCCGGATGATTTCCTGTCATCCGCAAATTTTAGGCTGGTACATATGATATCCTTTAACATGAGGTGAATAATAATTGGAGACCGGACGGGACTCGGTGTTGGAGATGCTACAGGACATGGAGGTCTTGTATGTTTCTAGTTTTCCGTGCCTCGAGTCAATTAAGGACCGCACTGTACTGGTCTAGGTGTGAGATTGAACGTACCTTCACATAGCAGCCGAATAACTCGTTTTGACTGCGAAACCGATTAGCTCGTTCGAGGTAGGAATTGAATCGTTAGCGTTGCTGGGAGGAGAGTAACTGGTGGAGAGGGTACTGATCCAAAACCCTGCATGATTACGGGCTACGGGCTGGACGGGCATGACTTGTGAGGATGCGGTACCATTAGTTTTGCGAAACGGTTCAATCCTAGTTTTCGAATAGAGTGAACGGTAATCCGCGCGGGTGAAGTACAAACTCATGCGGGTGTGTGATACGGGCTTACCCAGCTGGTGTAATCGATTCGAATCGCCGTCTCTCCCGGATAGTGAGAAACTTATACCTTGTCGCAGAGACGTAGTAAAAGAGATGGAATTCACTGTTAGTTTTGAAAGGATTATAATTGGTACCTCATCTGTAGATGAATGCTTATATAATTCCAGTGTATGTTTTAGAAAGGTGCAAACGTAGTTATGGATAGCATCATAATAATTTTGCCGCCAACATATAAAACTTTGAAACCTAATAATAAGCTTTTCTGCAAAGGTTGCTAGCCAACAAACCCCACTATCCATAGACAATCATTTATTCTTGGAGTCTTTTCCTTTATTCTCTGTCGGGTAAGTCTTGCGGAGTACAATTGAGTACTCAGGGTTTTTACCCATCGTTGCAGGTGACTTGTTGTGCGAAGGGTTTTGCTTCGCAGGCGTTAACCCTGCGGATAACAGTGATGACTAGGCCAACGGGCATGGCCATATCTTATACGCTCTTCTCCATGTCAGAATCGAGGTTCGAATAAAGCCGGTGCTATAAAGTAAACTTCTAGTATTGTATTTGAAACCAAGAATCACTTTTATGTAATATATTTGAATCGCCTTTGTAATCACATAGAACTCGGGTTGTAATTATTATCCGCCGTGTAAACTTTGTTTACGATGTATGATGTTTCCTTAATCATGTGATCCCGGATGTAAGTTGATTTACCGATGTCCTTCGTGACACTCGGCAGACTACCGGGTTCATTCGAGAAGCGGTGTATACGTGTCAACGTTATTAACGGGGACAGTTATGCTTAATCTCGGATGGATTGGTCGGTTCTGTCACACATACCATATTGGATTGCAGCTTCTTCTTCAGGATCATCGAAGAACATTTTGAAGAAGCCCTCGTCCCACTCATCATCATCTGTGTCATCGTCATCGTCGTCGTCCTCATGGACCGGAGCAGCTGGTTGGGCAGCCCCCTGCACACATGAAACAATCAAATGAGTGGGGGTCAATACTAATTCACACAAGAACATATCATTATGCAGCACTTCCTCTAATGCGACATCACTGTTTCCCAGCACCAAACCTCTGACAAGAATTCAAACGTCACAACCGACAAACACAAATCACTTAGTTCGACAACAGCAACCCGATAAGTTCGACAACACAACATACACATCACACACATAGTTCACACAACATGCACACATATAATTAGTACAACAGGTTCATAATACACACTCAGCAGACATGCATGCATAAGAGGGCCTAGTTACGTTCCCCGGGGTAGTTGTTAATGGTGGTCAGTCTTCCAGCGGGAGTTGATTTAATAAAAAATCTCGCAAAGAGTTTTTGTTTTTCGCACAGATAGCAAGCACAGCCAGCCACTGCTTGGGATTATCCTCTGAAGCCCCAGCCTCCTTAGCCAGCTGCATCATTTGGTCAACAATGCTCATCTTCTTCTCCTCCTCCTGCTTAGCTAGCTTCTTCCGCCGCACGACTTCTTTGCTTGTCATTCCAAATCTCCCTCATTGCCGCAGTCCTATTGTCGATACTGTATGACAAGTTGCTAACGGTATCGTTGATCCTAACTGCTGGACTCTTGGACCTTTTGCTGGGACTAGCAGCAGTGCTGCGGGTGCTGATGCTGCTGTAGCTCCTCTTGCTCCAGTGCTCTGAGGTATGTGGGTCTCCTCGTCGTCGTCACTGCTAACATACAGTGGTGCATTCCTGCGGCTAGGAGCATAAGCAGTTTCCCCTGTGACTGCTACGCCTTGGAACATGCGATCCAAGAGGTCCATGTAATCAGGCATTGCACCCTTGAGCTTGTTGTCCTGCAAAACAAGCATTACAAAAGAATATGTTAACAACTGCGGCTTGCTAACATTAGCATGATTAGACAATACAGTAACGTTATACCTTGTCATTGTTCTTCCACCATTCAGCTGAAGCACTCACGCTGCCATCGGTGTTGCGCCCCAAGCCTGTCTCCTTGTTCTGCAGTTCGCGGAGTGCAGTCCAGTCCTTCTTTAGGGTTCGGATCCTACTGCGGAAGACCACGTTGTCATGAACTAATCCTGTCTCCTTGTAGTAGCCCTCTGTGATATGTTTCCACCCCCACTTGTTCATGATACCCCTATTAAAGTTTCCGTTATCAATTTCGTCAACGTACAACTGACAGAAAATACGGGTATTTTGAGCACTCCATTGTGCCCTGGTAATTTCACTCTGAAATGATGCAAATGCTCAACCACGTCAATGGTAACAGTCAATGCTAACAGGCACCATAACAATATGGTCAATGTACAACATGACACGTAATCCTAACAGGCAGTGCTACAGAAAAGTTAACACATCCACAAGTTCTGCTGGCACCATGTGAGCACCACATGCACAATAAACATACTTGTAGCAAAGAGTTGGCATTGGATTAAATAACGAAGGTATGGAAATTGTGTACCGGCACTTCAGTAGGCGGGACGTCCTCGGCGTCGGCGACTTCGTGGGCTAGGTTGCGACGTAAACCGGGCGTCCCTAAACCCCCGGAGGAGCCGGCCAAATCCCCTTGAGGACCCAGTGGAGGTAGGCGGCCTGCACCGGCTCTTCCGGATCGACCGCGAGGGGGCCTCCTCCACTTCCTGCTCCGACGCGGTAAGGAGGCCGCAGGCCGAGGGAACCCCTGCCGCCGCGGGATGGCATGCGCACCGGAGGAGGGCCCTGACTGCTACTGCTACCGCTACCGCCGTCAACATGCGGGGACTGAAGCATGTCCTGGTAACCAGGCATGCCCGACCAAGTCTGGCCGGCGTTGAGGTCGAGCGCGCCGAACCCAAGGCTGATTGAGGAAGGGACGGTATTGCCGGTTGGCGTAGCCGAGCCGCTGCCGAGTTGTTGCCGGCCGGCCGCCGCTGCTGTTGCGGCCGCCGCCGGAGTTGATGCCGAAGCCGCCGCCGGAGTTGCTGGCGAAACCATAGCTGGAGGTGTTGCCGAAGCCCTCTCCGGAGTTGTTGCCGAACCCGGGGGGCGTCGGATGCAGGGAACGCCGGTGGCTGGGACAAGAAGTCCCGCATTTGCGCGCTGCGTCCGTAGCCGGATGAGTGGGGGAGCGAGCCGGCGTCGAACTCGTTGTCGTCGTCTCCGGGGCTGTGGTACCCGTCCATCGCCGACGAGAGAGGTCAAGGACGCCCGATCTGGACGAATCCAAGGCGGATCCGGACGTAGGCGGGCTGGATCTGGTGGTGGGCTCACCGGCGGCGAGGGAGACCGAGTGGGGAGGCGGCGGAAATGGAGAGCGGCGGCGGGGAGGACTGGGGGCTAGGGTTCGGGGGAGAGGGAGTGGATAGGGTTGCGGGAATGAGAAGTGAGGGCCGCGGAGACGGGGGCCGGGGTGAGGGTGAGTGTAGGCGCCGCACGCACACCCATGCAATAATTGGGCCGGGTTGAAATTGGACATGCAGGCCAAATTTTTTTCAACTGGCCCGTTTAGATGCCAAATTCCAAAAGTTAGTTTTTTTTGCAATTTGGGCCTCATCTAAACAAGGCCCAAGTTGCGATATCGTCCGTCCGATGCGGGTCCAGTCGACTCTCGCCCCCTTTCGTCGCGGTCTCTAATGGTCGTCAGGGTTCTCCCCATTTCGCGGCCCGTTAACATACCAAAAGAGCATACTCTGAAGTATCTATTCTGAACTTGAAGGATTTCAATCTCTTGCAATTTGGATTCAAACTGTACGTTGTAGTGATAACGTGTTATGCAAATCAGGCTGTATAGCTCTCCAAATAATTCTTTATAATAATATCCTAATAATTATATTTTTCCTGTGAGTCCTTTTTTTAAAAATTTGGTGAGTTATATGTGCCGTCAATTCTCATATTGCCACTTAACTTGCTTGCAAAGCATGCTCTAATTCATAAAAAACTGGGATGGTGTGCTCACTTATATTATATATGTACTCTGTTGATTCCTGATTTGAAACTAGACTACTGCCTGCTTCTCTGTCCTCAGCTCTAAATTACAGTTCATTGTCTTTTTCGATCTTAAGTTTGACCGCTCGTTTTATTTATTTATTTTTTTGCAAATATAATCAAATTTAAGTCATTCTTGAAGAACTTTTACATTAGTAAAGTAAGCCACAACAAAGATAATGGTATTTTGCACATTTTTTTTAAATAAAATGAGTAATCAAATTTGATGTTGAAAAAAATCAAATGAACTATAATTTGAATGGAGTTAATATTAAGTACATACTGAATCAACATATGATCAGAGCTGCTAGGGTCAAACTTTATTTTTTTACTCGTGTCCCGGCTGGCAAGGATTAATGCTGAGTCGTCGGAGTCGGCTGTCCCTTGATGCTGTAATGTATCACCTAAGGGCGTATACAAACCCGCATACAACCATACAACCCCCATACGGACTGAAATCAGTTTAATGCTTTGTTTGAAGCTGCGATCAATCGTGAATATTATGGTTCGGCGGATAAAGGTTTAGATATAAATAAAATGCACAAAATTGCACTATTTCAAAAACGATCATGTTCACTGAACTCTATTCAATACTCACGGCCACTCACTGCTGTACATGTTCATGTAGCAGACTGCAAGAACATACTGCATATATTCAGAAAACTTGCATTGTAGCTACGGGTTAGAAAATTTCAGTCTTTGCAAACAGGCTGCATATTCAAAAACCTTAATAAACAACAACCTTCACTATGATATGGGTTCAGATAACGGAGCAGACAGCAGCCTACAGAATTCAGTGTTCAGTGAAACGCAAGAGCCATACATGAACTGCAGCATGCATTCTAGAAAAAAAAAATTCTCATACTGGTAATAGTACTTCACAGACCGCTTGGCGGGATTATTCTGCTCAAACCACGTCGTCGACACGGAACCAAACAGGGCCCGCGCCGCGGTCGCTCATGGCTGTCTCCCGACGGGGTTGATACCGAACCAAACTGGCCCATCTCCGCGTTAAATACAGCTCTGCTTCCACCCACTCCGATCCACAGATACACAAGCCTCCCACTCGGACCCACATACACAAGCCTTCACTCGAAGCCGCCTCTCCCACCCACAGATACACAAGCCTCCCATCGAAGCCGCCTCCCAACTCCCAAGTTGACGGCCATGGCGTCATCTACGAGCAGCACACCGGGCATGTCTGTCATCGTCATCGCCCCCCTCATCACGCTGCTCCTCGTCTTCCCCTCGCCAGCATCAGGCACTGCACCCGTGCCGGCGGTTCCCATGGACACCGCGATCTCGCGGCTGTCCCCGGTGGCTTCGGCTCCGGTACCAGCTCACGCGGGAACCCTGAGCTCGACGCCGGCGTCCGCTGCCCAGATATCGTCGCCACCCTCAACGTCAACACCAGGAGGCGCGTCACCGCTGCCGTCTGCTTCCGCTAACGCGCTCGCCGCCGAGGGCGGCAGCTCCACCAAGCCGCCTCCGCCTTCCGCGGCTGGCGAACCTGCCGTCACCAGCGACTTGCAAACGCTACTGGCTGCCAAGGACTACTGGGGCAATCCACCGTCTCTTGCTTCGTGGAACCCAGCCATCGCCGCCGACTACTGCAGCTGGGAGGCGTCAGGTGCGCAGCGCCCGGTGGTGCTGTCACAAAGCTTTCTTTACAAAGCCTCAACCTCTCCGGCTCGGTCCCGGCGTCTGTGTGCCACCTAAACAACCTCTACCATCTCGACCTCTCCTTCAACAACCTCACCGGCGCCTTCCCCACCGCCTCACTCTACTCCTGCAGGAAGCTCCGCTTCCTAGACCTCTCATTTAACAACTTCGCCGGAAGGCTACCGGCTGATATAGATGCCTTGTCTCCAGTACTGAGGCAGCTACGCCTCTCGGCGAATAGCTTCGATGGCGAAGTTCCGGCAGCTGTGGGACGGCTCCCGAAGCTCAAGTATCTAGACCTCTCCACCAACAACTTCGACGGCGCGATCCCCGCGGCCGAGATAAGCAGGCTCGCCAGGCTCGAGGTTCTCTATATTGATTACATCCCGTTTTCACCGGCGCCCGTGCCGCTGGAATTTAGCAAGCTGACTAAGCTGACCCATCTCAGTATGGACAAGACGAACCTCATAGGGGAGATTCCGGAGGCGTTCTCCAGCCTCACGGAGCTCACAATGTTCTCCATGATCTTAAACAACCTCACCGGTTCAATCCCCGCGTGGGTGTGGCAGCACCGGAAGCTTCACAGTACGTCTACCTGTCCGAAAACGCTCTCTCCGGTGAGCTCACACGCAACGTCACGACGGTGAACTTGATTCAGCTTGACCTGTCAATGAATCAGCTGACCGGGGAGATACCTGTAGGCTTTGGTAATCTCAAGAACCTGGAGCTGTTGTATCTCAGCAGTAACCGGTTCATTGGGCCGATTCCGGCGAGCATAGCCCTGCTCCCGCGGCTCATATTCTTCGACCTATCCGACAATCAGCTCTCTGGCGAGCTCCCACCAGAGCTTGGTAAGCACTCGCCGCTGCACAACCTCGACGTGTCCATGCAACAACCACCTCTCCGGCACGCTGCCAAAGACACTCTGTGCTAATGGAAACCTCAGTGAGATCACCGCTTCTAACAATAGCTTCTCAGGCGAGCTCCCTGCGAACCTGGCTGACTGCCCGTTACTGGGGGAAGTGACACTCAATGACAACCGTTTCTCAGGTGACTTCCCAGCGAAAATATGGTCGCTCCCGTGGATGAGTTCGCTGTTGATCCACAACAACAGATTCACCGGCACTCTGCCAGCCGAGATATCCACCAAACTCACGCAGATTAGGATAAGGAACAACATGTTCTCTGGATTCATCCCGTGAAGCATCTATAATTGCGCAAAGCCATCTACTCGTGAAGGAGACCTTCCTATATGTTTACTAAATATATATAACACCCTTCAGGCGCCTGTCTTGACTATTTGGCTAAATTTCTAGATACTAATGCATTTAGCCAAATTTATAACAATAATTGTCTCGTTTCATAAAATTCGATTCCATATCTATTAGTTATTGTAATAGAGACTGTAGTTTAGTAGCTCATGAGTTAGCAAGGCAAGCTTTGATCTCTTTTGTATGGGTAGATGATCTTCCTGGATATATCTTTCAGTTAGATGTAACACTTTCTCATCGAATCAATAAAGTTGGCTTGATTTAGAGAAAAAGAATAAAAGTTACAAAAATCATTTTGTGCGTGTAAACACTAATATTCTTGCACAATGAAAGAAAATTAAACCACGAATGTTATTAGACATCTTTGGAAACTCTTACATGAGGCAACACTAAAAAGGGTAAATATCGTATGATCTCAGAGGATAAATTAGGGGGTGAGACTTGAAAATATAGGAAGATGCAACCATAAATGAACTTCAAAAGAGTTTGTCCCGAACTTGGTCAAAAACAGACATATAATCTTTCACTGACGTGCACTTAACATCAAATTCATAATCCTAAAGCTAAACCCCTCAACGGTGGCTGGGCGGAGGAGTCATTTGATTGTGTACCTGCTTCACAACTAAGACTAAGAACATACAAGTTCAGGTCAGCCTTCCCATGCACACGAACCACACGTGTCAAGCGATGTTCATATTCTCCAGCAGTTCCACGTCGTCTCGATCTCAATCGATAGCCTCCCCGCGGAAAAGCGGCGACGCATGAGCCGTCATCGGCACCGTTGGCTGAGCGCAAAGCCACGTCCCACGTCCCACAGCACGCACTCGCTGCCACGCGGGCTCCTCATTTCTCACGAGCTCCATGTTTAGGGCGACATAGCATGCTGGCCGTTGGCCTCCTGTCCCGCTGTGAGCTTCCCACTGCATGCACCCACGTGCTCGACTCGAGATTTGTCACCCGTCCTACACTACTGGAAAGTCGAAATACCCTGACGGTTTTGATTTTTGTTGACTCGCTGACTGTCCGTACACCGTGAGGGAATTTCGGCTTTCGAGTAGTGCTAGCACATTGGAGGAGCCTGCTTCCTCAGGCTTCGTTTGGCATCGGAGGTAGATAACGCGCGACCCGTCGCGCTGGAAGGAGAGCGCGCGACCCACCACGGCACGCTGGACGGATCTCAGCACGGCACGCTACTGGCTTTCTCTCCTGTCCGCACCTTTCTATTTTCGGCAGACCCAACCACATGTTGCCAGCGCCATCTTGCTTTCCATATGCATGATGTCTGACCACGTGTCCAGGCAAATAAGGTCCAAAATCGTGCAGTCGCAGGCACAACTTGCAAAGCGTGACATCATGACACGTGCTCCAAAAATCAAAACATTTACTTCAATTGTTATAACTTTTGAACTGCGTTTTTATTTTTAATTCCGTCTACACCAATGTGTTCTACGTGGTGAGATGAACAAAACTAGACACTAGTTATTTATGTTTTAAAGAATTTTACCCTAGTAGCAATTTAGGTTTAAATATGTGCACCATGTGAAATAACTAAAGTTGCTACTAACAAACGTACTGAAGTTGTTACATATTATAAACATGGCTCGTTACATGGGAATATAACAAAAATTGTAACAATATACTACGTGACAAGCTGCAACCTTAAAGCAAATTATTAGAAGAAGCATTGCATTGCCAACTTGGGACTAAGTTATTATACAACCTATTGTAAAAGCTAGGGAACATATCTAGCTACCAAGTGAGGGTATTCTTAAAAAAACAACGAGTAGTGGCTAAAAAAAAAAATGCTACCATCCGAGAAACTAATTATTAGAACAAACATTGCATAAACTGCTAAGTTATTATACAAGGAGCAGGAAAAACATGACAAACTATCAATATTGGTGTGACCTCTATTCCTAACCCAAGTCGTGACCCCTATCTTAAGAAATGATGACTTGACATCACATACAAGTTGCTAAACTGAGGGGAGGCAAATTATTACACAAACCATTACAACACCCTAAAAAGTAGAAAGAAGCTGTCAGCTGAGGGTACAGTTTATTATACCACGCATTGTAGCAACCAGAAACATGACCAGATACTAACTAGGGACAAGGCATTTAATAGAAAACCGAGAGTAGTGGCATGAGCACGAAAGAAGACAAGTTACATTCCTAAGGGGCAAATTATTAGGACAAGCTTTGTATAATTTGCTAAGACAAAAGGTGCAAGTTATTATACAACCTATTGCAACAATCAGAAAACATGGCTAGCTGCTAGCTAGGAGCAAATAATACAAACACCGAGGTATAGGGACCACCAAAGCACAAAATGACTATTAATTGAAGGACAATTTCACATAAAATGAATTGTATCAACAACAAAAACACGACACACCGCCAATTTGAGGGCCAAATTATTATTAAAATCATTATATTCACCCCTAAAACACGAGAAACTGCTACCTAGGGAGCAAAATAATATAAAAACACAAGTATCTATGAGTTGAAGGACATATTAATCAAAAATATTATAACGTCAGCAAAACATGACTTCTAACAGGGAGGAGTTACATTTTGAACAAGGAACTGGGAGGATTTATATTTTGAACAAGTGGCAAGTTATCATAAAAATGTACGGCAACTCAAATGCCAAATTTTGATAATTACAACATGACCTGTTTTGTTGATAATTCATCAGGGAACCACATTGATTCCTCGGACCTGAGAAAACAGATCTACTCATAAATTTGTTTTGTTGTTCAGTTAAGCAGATAGGGCTTCAGCTCTTCCTAAGAGTTTATAGCCAAGTATTGTGACTACTTTCTCAATCCTGTTCTCCAACCTAGTGTCTTCGAAAAGTCTACAGATAATAAAAAAATAGAAGAAATGCCTTTGTTCCACTCCAGTTTTGAAACTGCAGGTGCAAACATATATATGAGAAATCAGTATATGTTTGAAGAAGGAAAATCGTCTTGCATATCAGCCTCATGTTCATAGCCCCTTAATGTCACCAGGATCCAAATAGTATCTTAAATTCATTAAATCTCCTGTAAAGGAACAAGAAAACTTCCATAAGTTTACAAAGCTCGCCATGACTTTAATTTCTTGATAGTGCTCGCATTAAACCAGCCAAGCATCCAATTGGAAATCTAAAAAACTGAATCTCAATGCTCATAATACTGAAAGAAACTGAAATTAAGAAAAAAGGGTAACTGACCATGACATACTCTGCAACTCTCCTAGCTAAAACACGGATCATTTTATCTAAAGGGAGATTTACTGGACACCAAAAACTAAATGGGAGATCAGATATTAAAGGGGATCTAAGGAAAAATACCTGAGGCTGGGGCAAGAGGCGCTACGAATTGATTGGGGGCATGCAGCCGCAGACCCTAGCTGCCAGTTACTATGGAGGTACAGCAGCGGCCCCTGCTTTGTCGCTGAGCGGCTGCAGGCGGTTGCCGCCCCTAGGCGGCGGTTGCGCGGTTGGGCCAGCTTGTTGCTGCAAGGCGTGCTGTGGTGGCCATGCGGGATGACGCAGTGCAGCGGTCAGGCATCCTCGCTCCTTGCGTCCGTTGCGGTGGGGGGACTGGGGGCAAACGAGAGGGCCAGGGAGCAGATGAGGAGGATGAGAGGCGGGAGACAGCGCGTCGAAGCACAAAATTAAAGGAAAACTGAAATAATAAACTGATATTGCAAACTTAACTAAAAGGGATACACTGAAAAAGCAAATAATTAAAACTAAAATAACACTACAAGCTGCCATGTATGATATTTTAAACTAAAAGTAAAAGAAAAAAGAAAACTAAAATTATAAACTGGTATTTGAAACTAAGGGATACTGAACAGAACTGAAAGGGATACTAAAAACAAAAACTCAATTAACTGAAACTAAAAGAATAATACAAGCTATCATGTATGATAGTTTAAATTGAGTAAAAGATACAAGCTGAAAATACAAACATATAAAAAAAAGAAAATGACAACATAGCTACCCAATTGATGGAACTAAATTTTTTAAAAAAAATAGATTGAAAACTAAAACTAAAAAACTTTAAAATAATTGAAAACTGAAAACAAATAAATAGTGAAAAAAAACTCGTAAAACTGAAAATAAATGAAATAATGAAAATAACAAAAATGAAACGAGAAAATGAAAACTAAAACTTAAATGGAACTAAAATTAACAAAAAATAAACCTGAAATTGACAACTATAATACTGAAACTACAAGAAAACAAAATTGAAATGACAACAAAAAATAATAAAATTGACAAATAGAAAAAGAAAATTAAAGCAAACACAATGAGAAAAATACTGAAAATATAACTGAAAATGAAACTAAATTGACTTAAATAAGATTACTGAACCTAAACCTGATTGCTAAATTGAACCTGAATCTTTACTCAAAAGACTAGACTAAGACTACTAAAATGAGCTGAATCTGAACCTAAACCTGAACCTGATTGCTGCAACTAAATTAGACTGAACCTGAACCTGAACCTGATTGCCACAACTTAAAAAAATTAAATCTCAAAATCATAAAAACCGAAATAATGAAATAATCTCAAAATTCATAGAACTGAAACTACAAGGAAGAGACACCTGCGATAATCACTGCAAGTGTTTCCATGCAAAATTCATAAATTTCTGTATATATATGGTAAGCAGCAACCACTACCATTTTTCTGAAAATACACTAGTACTATATAAAGCAAACATGGGGAAATAGAAACCTAGGATGGTAACTGCAAGTTTTTCCTGACTGCAAGCAGTCTGTTCCTAAAGCAGTAGTCATAGTAGAAGTGGATCTCTTTTTGGCAAATCCCCCTATAGCAAAGCTCTGATTCAATTATTCCTTACTCCCTATTGGTCCTACATACTCGTTTCTCCTTGTGTAGAACCAATTGTCTGAAGATAGTTTGAATAGAAGGTGATCAAGGTACATTGGCAACTGCAAAATGACATGTATAAAGTTCGTGGTAATCCTTTTTAGTTTTTATCATAAAAAGTTTCTAGGTGATCCTTTTTATCATATTCGGGAGGATCATGTTATCCATAGTCTTGCAAAATATGTGCACATGCGTGGGTTACATATATTCCTAACAGAAAAGCACATAGATTGTAACAAATCAATTAAGCAATAATGATTGTTCCATCATTTTAACCTAATGTGCCACAAAATAGGATACATAACTTGCTATAAGATTAGACTAAACGTGTCATATATACATGTACACCATCATAATAGATGAACAACCCTAGAACGTTCCTTCATCCACATACGCAGGCACAACAAACCAAAATCGCAAACTCTACGTGTCACAGATGCAACTTAACAACACACAACACGAATGGGGCGGGAAGGAGCAGTTACAGGATTTTAGTTGTACTCACATCGGTCATCAATGAATACGAAATGCAGCGGATGCCATGAAGATGGAGCTGCTAGTGAGTTGGACAGACGCCGAACAAGCCACAGATGGCTGTAGGAGCTCCAACCACGTCGGGGCAGATGCATGAGGAGGGATGCGCGGGGCTTGTGACCTCCGGCATGCCCCAGCGGGAGGGGCTCGCGGGCTCATGGCTGGAAGGAGAGCCGCCGCCGCGACCACCGTTTGGTGGGGGGACCGGGCGGCGGGCCGGTCGCCGTAATCAGTGTTGGGGATGGAGCCCAACCACATCGGGTAGATGCAGAACAAAAAAGGCAATCTGGATGCGTGGTGGAAACCGAGCAATTCCTCCGTCGTCGTCCGCGCGCTCTGTCCATCACCAGTCGCCGACAGTGCTCCCTGACAGCAACGCCGGATTCATCGTCCGTATGCGATGTGGAAACGAAAGGTGGAAGAAGCAGCGTCGGGGTGCTCTTATTTTTCTTTTTTCTTTTTTGCGAATGTTGGGTGCTCGGTTGTTGGCTGCTGCAATTTGGATGTGGGGTGGGGGCTCTGCTGGGCCGGCCCGTCGTGGCCTGGTGTCGCGCGGTGAAGCCAGAGCACGACCGGTCGCTTCTTAGACTTTACGAATGCAAATGCTCGCTTCCAGAGGCAACAAAAATCGTAAGCCCATTAGCCCATAATAATGCAGTAAATGAATGAAGAAAAGCAGAGGAGAGATCCGTATCGAGCTGGCGTGGCGCTCGAACCACCACCAGATGTCGAACACTAACGGGATAACCCTTGAGATGAACTGCGCTGCTAACAAAGACAGGGAAAGCACATTCCACACCCGGCATTAGATCGGCGCCGTGGCAGCCATCCCTGCTTTGGCGAAAAGTGTAGCATCATCATAGCGTTGGCTTACTGAGTGGCGCCTCGAACGACCGGTGACGGGGTTCGATATCAAGGGCATCAGCAAACCACCCTAAAAAACGCAAAGGCAATTTCAGGCTAAAGCAGGAAAGGAAAGCCCACTCAGAGCAACATGGCCCGAAAGAAAGAGAGGACTCGCCCAAGAGCTCTCCACCTTTCCCAAGAGCGCCACGCCCCGCCTCGCCCAAGGGCTCCCCGGTTCGCCCGAGAGCTTTCCGTCTTATTTGAGGGCACCGCAATTCGCCCGAGACCGCCCTGCCTCGCCCGAGGGCTCTCCGGCTTGTCCAAGAGTTTCCCACCTTTCCCGAGAATGCCATGCCACTCCTGGGAGTATAACCCCTTGCTAGGCTTCACACACTTAGCCAGGATTTGGGAGATAACGGCTAATGGTAAGGACGGAGAGCACAACTATTCTAGTCTCTTGATGGTGCGCAAGCGTGCTCACGTGCCAGAAATTATCATGGTCTGCTGTGTCAGACGGTAATTGTTCCCACCCTTGCAGACGTAGGGAATAGAAAGGACAAGTTTGGGCAAAAACATAGCATTCACTGACTGACAAAATTACTCTTAATTACTTTAGTTTACACTTTCCATAGCAGATAACAGATAACCGAAAAATATCCAAGGGTTCCGACCAAACACCGTAACAAAGCTCAGAGTTCAACACAATCCATGCAGGCGTGCTCTTAAAAAAACAGATATGAGTCTATGATGCATTCATAAACCAATGGAAGAAAGCAGCAACACACAATATTGCTGCGTTTTTATTCATTTAATTCCCATTGCTTATACGCAACTCCCCACATAGGTATTATACTCCGTACACTATTCCAAGTAATATTTGACCATTTGCTGCCTCGAGCAAATTCTTTGGCACTCATATAACGAGGGGGAGCAAAGAGTTTTATCATGGACACAGCAAAAGCACTGAGAATCAGGAGTCTGTGCATGGCAATTAGTTGTCTCGAAGCACCGTCCATCATGTCCATGTGTTGTGACATTCTGGTTATCCATTTCATCCATGACTGCTCGGCCTATTTTTCACACAGGAAAAGAAAATCCGCTAAGTAAATACGTGCATAAATGCACAGAATTAATTGCCCTAGAACAAGCGTAAAACCAACGTCATGAATCTCTACATTCATCATGAGTGTCCCTCTTGTTTATCTTACAAGAAAGAAAATGAACAGATTGTAGAAATATACATTTTTGGATGAATGAGAAAAAGAATTTAGTTGTTTTATACTAGTAATGAGCATCGGAGGATATTGGAAGCGATATTTTTTTATTTATTTATTTCACTTACCTTCCGTATGAATGGAAAAGCATCCGAGGAGTAGCAACAAAAGAAACACTGCTAGCAGTTCATTGTTCAGTGTGTGTTTCTCCATGCTGAATGTTTCGTCTTGTATGTTCTTGGCAGATGTGTTCTGCTCGAATGTGATGCCTTGACGCATATGTTCGTATAAATAGACCCTATGTATGCATGATATTTAGCGAATATTCATTATATATATATATTTATATCTATATCTATATCTATATCTATATCTATACATTCTTTTTTTCTTGGCAGATGTTTTCTGCTCGATGCATTGATGCACAAATTGTTTGTATAAGTAGAATCTACACATGAATGATATTTAGCAAAAATTAATTATCCTATATCTATTTTTATATCTATATCTATATCTTATTCTCTCTCTATCTCTCTCTATATATAAGAGCAAAAGAATTAGAAAATATCATGTTCCCAAATTATTTATACCCACCTAACATCTAAACCGTTGATGGCTTAATCTCTTTTAATCTACTAGTTGAGTGCTCGTGCGTTGTTACAGGAATGAATAACCACATTACACATTGCAATATGATCTATGTCTAATTAGACCTAAGAATAATCTTATGTTCATGCTCACGTTATACGCATGCACAACTTATATCCCAGTACCGTTTATACAGTTCTTTAACTACTGACATAGGCAAGCATATAGATACGTGTGGCTATACCAAGGAAGATGTCCATTCAAAGAAAAAGAACAGGTAAAGTAAAGCACCTACCATGACTGTTTTCAATTAGTCCGCAAATTTAAAATTTTAAACGGTATATGTGCCATGAATTCACCCGTTAGAGTATCAAAATTCTAAACTACAATCAAAATTACATTCAGTTATTCATTCATGAGAAGACTCGGCCGGAGGCAATACTGGCGTGTTTGGTTTGTTTCTAGTATTAGCTTGGCTAGCAAAACTAAGCCAGGCTAGCTTAAGCCTGCCCCAAGCAAGCTAAGAGGATTTGTTTGGTTGTCTGCGCCATCTAAGCCTGGCTAGCTTCATGGTGTATTTGGTTGTCCGATTTGTTTTGATACAGTCACCTCTTCTCCAAATTGGTATGGTTACTACTGTTGAGTCATTTTGTCGAACAGTTGATGGGCATCGAGCCGCGCACACAGGCACACAGCATGCGGCGGCCATGAACCAAGCAAGCAAGCAATAGAGCAAACAAACAATCAATTGGAGGACACAGCAGACGAGCAGGCCAGCAAGCACAACGAGCATGCCTACCTGCATTCCGGGGAGGAGCTGCGTGCGGCGGTCACGTGAAGGCCGACGGCCTCATGCTTGCCGCGCTACCGTCGCTCATCTGTTGCTCGTGCATGCTTCCCATCCTACTCATGCTTGCCCGCGGAGCTCACATTTGAAGGCCACCTACTCGTGAAGGCCGGCGTGCTCGTGCTTGCCATGTGAAGCGGATGCAGCAATGGGACTCCAACACATTGGGCAGCACGGTCACCACCAAAGGCTATGAGCGAGTTCTGCACGGGATTTGCAGCGGGAGGGAGACGCCGCTGCCGGGGATGGCAAGACCCGATGGGTACACCACCTCCGACGGCAAGGCAGCGGAGCTGGACGCGCGCGAGGCCGGGGAGATCACGGAGCCGGCCGGCGTGGGCATGGAGGTGGGCGGTGACTCGGAGGGCAGCAAGGTGGTGGGGTTCATGCTAGACTTGGGATCCATCTGCGACTCCCGCGACGGTGATGAGGAAGGCACTCAAGAGGTGTAGCGAGGCGGGAGGGCTCCGGCGGCGTTGCGTCGAGACGACAACCAGAAAAAAGATGGTGAGAGGCGAGGTGGGGCGGTTACGAGAACAGCCGATGGGGCTGGCTCGGGCCTGGCTCACTTTAAACCTCGATTCCTGCGTTCAACCCCAGCCAGGCTCCGACAGTACGGCTGGCTTGGGCTGGCCAGGCCCCAACACATTTGCAGGCAACCAAACAGGCCCAAGATGGCTAGCCTAGGCCTGATTTTGAGATAGGCAGGCAACCAAACACCCCCCTACAGTGTGGGGTTACGTCGTAGTCGTGGGGCACGCGTAGCAGCTGCTTGTCCCTCTTGCTGTCTTGCACGGCTCACAGCTCAGACCCATCCCACCTGCCGTACACAACAACTTTTGCCGTGTTTTTTTTGGCACTTTCGCAAAAAGAGCTTCTTTGCCGAGTGCCAAAGAAAAAACACTTTCGGCAAAAAAAAGCACTCAAAGAAAGAGGCTTCTTTGCCGAGTGCTTTTTTTGGCACTCGGCAAAAAGAAGCCTCTTTGCCGAGTGTTATTTTTTGACACTCGGCAAAGAAGATCTTTGCCAAGTGTTTTTTCTTGCACTCGGTAAAGACACATTTCAGAGTATATTTTGAAGCAAAAATTAATTTAAATAAAAAAAATTTTCAACTACAAAATTGTATAACTTTTCAAGATCTACAACTTTTATTTTGGTCATTTCTTAATTTAATAAAGTAAAATTAAACTATTCATAAATCTTACATCTCTCTCTTATAGTTTACGATACTACAAGAGACATATATAAGATTTGTAAAAAATATTTCTACCACTATGTCGGATGATCAAATGACCAGAATGAAAGATGTAGGTCTTGAAAAATTATACAACTTTGTAGTTGAATACTTTTTAATTTGAATTAATTTTGCTAACGAAAAAATACGCTCACATTTCTTAAATTTGAAATTTGAAATTTTGAAAGTATCTCAGATGGGGAAACACCCAAAATGAAAGTTATAGATCTTGAAAAGTTATGAAACTTTGTAGTTTGCAATTTTTTTATTTAAATTCATCTTGTCATGCGAAATTGCATCTGAATCCGCTCAAATTTGAAATTCAAATTTTATAAACGACCTCGGATAGAGAAACTCGTTAAATAAAAATTGTAGATCTCGAAAAGTTATGAAACTTTGTAGTTGACAAGTTTTTTATTTGAATTCGTTTAGAGTATCAAAGAAGCAATTTTTACTCAATTTTGCATAATATTTAGGAAACTAAAACGGAATATAAACACATGTGAGTGTGTAGTGCGAGTGGTAGGGGAGGTGCCGCCGCCGGAGAGGAGAGGTCATGAGTTTGAATCCCGTTGGACACATAGTTTCAAAAAATGCCGCAAAAAAATCCCACCCGCACGAGATGGGTGGGCGGGCGGTCTGTGGGACCCTCCCCGATTAAAAAATTTTTTTGCTATTATTTTCGGGTTTTTTTTTTCATTTTGATCTTTGCCGAGTGTCGGGCACTCGGCAAAGGCTTTGCCGAAAAGCCGATATTTGGCACTCGGCAAAGAAACCTTTGCCGACAGGTTCTTTGCCGAGTGCGGCACTCGGCAAAGCCTTTGCCGAGTGCATTGGGGGCTTTGCCGAGTGCCCCAGGCACTCGGCAAAGCAGCTGTTTCCTGTAGTGAAAAGCGTGGTGAACCAACTGAATGGTACATAAAAGCAATACAAGGTGGTATGAAATAGCTAATAAAATAAAAACATTGTTAATGGCGCATAAAAATATGCATCACCTGATATGCCTTCCCCTCTTTGGCCTCCCATCCCATATACCTACATCTTATAGCCCTCATTTGGATCGCATTTCCTAGCCTTCATAAACCTGAAAATATTTATCAAGGTTGTAGAGATGCAATTTTCAGAGGCTTACACAGTTGCACTGCAAGCAAAATGCTTCAAGAGCTATCCATGCTTGAGCTATCCATGCTTTCAGTATAATAGAATTGCCATAGGGAACCAATCTCATCGAAGAGTGAATGCTTCGCAGGTAGCAAGTTCCTGTTCAGTGAAGATAACGACAACATGCAACTCCTGCTTATCCTTAATAAGAGCAACTCTAATTTCTCCATTCTAAGTTGTCATTCTTATTTTTTTTTTAAAAACAGAAAAAACCTTCTCTATCCGTTTCTCATCCCAGGTCGCCATTTATCCCAAGTTGACAAAAAGAGTCTCCGCGCGCGCACATATACGCGCTCGACTTCGTGCGTGCATCTGTCCATATTATAAGAAGTGGAAGGACATAAAAGTAATTTTATTTCTTTTTTTTGGGTTCAGAATGTAAGTTTTTAAGGGGTAGAAGAGCATAAACATAATTTTGCTCTCGAGATTCCTGATGTAAGTTAGATATAGGTTTGGCAAGTGAATTATACCAAATTATTGGAGATGAGCTCTTTTTTTTACTTGGCATATCTTTATGGGAGTTAGCAAAACACAAGATTTGCCAAGTAAAATATAGAAAATTGTTAGAGATGCTCTAACATCTTCTATTTTTAAGGAAGGGGCCTAATGCTCCACCTAATTAAATTCGCCAGTTTGCTGATGCATTCAACGCTTTCTTAGTGACCCAATATAACAGACTCCTCTTCTCTAAGTTTTCTACATACGATAGTAGTTTTTTCCGGTTATCAAGATTGAACGTCTTTTTTTTTTTTTTGTGAAGCAAGGCTGCCAAACTACTTTTTATTTGGCCTCCTGATCGAAATTAATATGACCAACTCACCAACATAAATCCACATTGCAGAAATAGATTGGGGTTGGGGTGGGGGGGGAGGTATGAGACGTGGTAAACATTACAAGTATGTACATAAAACTTTATTCGTCTTAATTGAAAGGTAGAGCTCCTGCCATTATTTCAAAAAAAAAAGTAAACATTACAAGTATTATGAAATAGGGAAAGTCAAAAAAAACATATGCAGGATGGTCCTAAATTTACACTTCACAAAAGTGATCATGGTTACCAGAAGCTACTTGGCACACTGCACAATGAAATTTAGCCTAGCTAATAGGCGTTAGCCATTAACATTTATTAGTGGAAATAAAAAATTAAAAAAATGCCGTAAAAAACATTCGGTGGCAATAGCCCAAGAATGAAAATTTTGGGACCGGTATAGTTGTTTTCTGTAGTATGAATGCTCCTTTGTCTCCATATACTGAATTCAAAACAAACACATAGGATTCCCCAGTCTCTGAAACCATGCTTATGTTATCAAGAAGTTTGATGGAACAAAATGGCATCTAGAGGGGCAAGTGAATGGGAGATGCTAAAAATTTCGTCATGCAGGAAGAACTTTTACACACCTCTCTTCCAATTGCCAAGATTACACACATATTAGCTAGTGATGTGCTAACCCTAGTAACAATTAGCTAGGCATCTCTCAGATCATTATAGGGAAGCAAAACGATGAAAGAAAAAAAATCCGGAGAAAAAAAAAATCTGATAGCCCTTTCAAACTCATTAACATGTTACCAGGTTGCTATAGATCTGGTGTAAAAGCTAGCTAAAGCATGTACTATTATTGCCCTGAGAACAAAATAGAATTAGCACAATAATTGAAGTAATATCTGAAGGTTAAGGAAGCAATGATTAGTCTACATTGCTCAAATAAACAACAAAAACCTGATTACATAGTACCATTGGCTAAGCATGCATGCAAAAGAACAGAAAGTTATTGCACTGAATCTGTTGCTTCTATTGAGCTGACCGACTCAGAAGAATTCCCAAATGCTGCTTCTGTTAGCTTTGCTCTTATCGAATTGCTGGGAACCAAAACATAGAGGCATCAAGCTGTTCCTGCTATAGTACTGCAAAAAGAAAAAGAAATCTGAGTCGAGCAAGCTGCTACCATTGGTCTGGAAATGGAAAGAGAGTTGAGGTGCTGCTAGACTGACATACTGAAAAACAAAACAGAGAAATCATGAGGTGGTGTTGGAGGCTGAACAGAGAAAACTGCAGATCGATCTATTTAATATAAAAATATCTCTGTTATAGTTCCACTTGTGGTAGTAGGCCTATCTAATTATGTCAAGTGCTGACAGTAAAAAGGAGCAAATAAGAACACCAACGAAAACCAAACACAAAATGCAGATCAAATACAGGCAGTCCTATGGCACATGATCATGTCAACAACCACCAAGCTAGTGACATGCATGGTTAAACAAGCTAACCATGGACAACACTAACACAAGCGCTACCCAGCATTATTTCACATGTGCTAATTTACTAACAGAAGCACTAACCAAATCAGAGCTACTGACACAATTTTGCCTGAACAAAAATAATGACCATATTCACCTGAAGGATAAAAATAAGATTCCAAATATTTTTAGTGAGCAGTTGTAGTAGTTCAGATCTGCTAATCGAACAACCTTAGTACTGCAGATTCAGAACTGCTTGCCATCTGAACCAAGAACAAGACCAAATCCAACGTGGCTTGTTTTCCGAAACCTCTTTTCACTTGGATATGGGAGCCAACCAGACCAACCTTGTAGCCTGTAGAAAAACAACAGAATTAAGATTCAACCAAAAATAAAACAGAAAAATCTTTATTTCATGGCAGGTTGATAATTCAAGTGGCAATAGAATTTCTTGACTAATTTCCAATATGTAATTGTTTTGGGTGAAGGGCTTCTTTTATTTCAGATCCATTAGGAATGTGTATCTAGACAGTAGACAGTATCATGGTACAAACACATGAAAAAAATTGAATTATTGGAGATACCTGAGGTCTCATTCAGCCTTCATTTCTCCTCATTCTTCATTTCTTGTTTCTCTGCAAAGAAACACAAAAAAATGACACAAAACAAGACCAACAAGAAGAAAACGGGATAATGAGTGCATCCTAGTTGAGACAGAGAAGATAGGGAGGAGCCGGGATGCTGCGCTGCCAGCCGCGGATGGGTGGGCATACCTGTAGGGTGCTTGTCGCCGTTGAAGGGCCTGATGAAGATCTGGCGAAGGGGTCAACGAAGACACAAGCTCCTGGCGTGCTACAGCGGCAGTGCCAAGAGGTGGCGGCGGAGACCTATGCGACACGACGTGAGGTGATGGCGGCGGCTGCGTTGGGGCGAGAGACAGCGACGAGCGTTGTCGGTGACCAAGGCTCGAGGCTAAGTGAGCCGTTGCCGGCCATGGTCCGGCGGAGGCGTCGAGCTTAGAGCCACGACGTCGCGCGATACCTGGGCAGGGGAGCAGGACTCGTCGTGGGAGAGACATGCGTGAAACAGAAGCAGCTGTGGTTGTGCAATGCGGGAGGGAAGGGGGCGAGGTGGGTGTGTCGTCCGCGGGCGGTTCCACGGACGCGCGTAGAGGGAGAGAGGCGGGGGATTAGCGCGGGCGAGTTTAGCGTCAGGCGGAGCTATTAGTTTAGATGACATTTGGTTCTTTTTAGTCCTAGTATAGTAGAAGTAGATAGACATAGATAGAGATAGAGAGTTAGGGCCTATTTGGACCCTCCTCTAAATTTTAGAGCCCTAAAAGTTTTAGAGCACTTTAGCTTAATTTTAGTATCTATTAATCTTCTCTGGCGAGCTCATGAACCACATCACTGCCGATCGAACCGAACATCTTCAACACCGATCCACATCGTCTCCGGCGAGCCGAACATCTACAGAACCCCCAAACCGTCGGCGTCAGTCCATGGCAGTGGCATAGATGTTGCATGCTTTCACGGCTAGCCCCGACGACGCCGGGAACGACGACGGTGCCTGCAACCGTCTCGACGGCAGCGACCAGATGCCGAGAGACCGGCCATCACCTGTATCGGCGGCGACGTACTACGCCCAACATGGTGACCGACTGTACGTGCTCGGGCGCGTGCATGCATGCAGTGCACACTGTACCACGGCCTGGTGGCGAAGGCGTACGCGTGCGTGCAGCGGAGTCGGCTCGGCAACACGGTGCAACCACGATGACCGCGGCAGTCCGGCAGAAACAGCAGCCTGGCGAGCCCTCATCAGTTTCGGCATCTACAGCAGTGGTGCATGTGCAAATGCCTGGCATCCTGAAACTTGGGCCTTGTTCAGTTTGTGAAAAACTTGTATTCCCTGCACTGTAGCGTTTCGTTTGTATTTGACAAATATTGTCCAATCGTGGCCCAACTAGGCTCAAAAGATTCATCTCGTGATTTACAACTAAACCGTATAATTAGTTATTTTTTACTAACATTTAATGCTCCATACATGCGGGTAGAAATTGATGTGACGGAGAGAGAGTGGACAATATTGCAACTTTCGTTGCAACTGAACAAGGCCTTGGTGTGAATCTATACGGCCGTGCAAATACGGCGCGTGCCCTTCGGCTCGACAAAGCGTCGGTCAACAGTGACTCCGGCCATGGCCAGAACGGCAAGCATATGGTCACCGTGGCGACAGAGCGGCGTGGCCCGGCAACACACTATTCACCTTAGCAAGCCGGGCCTTGTTGGCACAGGAACACCACCGGTGTACAGGCAATAGAAGCTAACTAGTGGAGTAAAGTGCTATTTGGTTCGGTGGATTTTGACCGTTTACAGAGACACCACGCAGTTGTTTGTTGTTTGGCTGGAGCGGCCCGCAATCGATCACACCGCATCAGATCCTAGCCCATACAGTCCCATTACCGCCCCTCGGCTCGCCCTATCGATCCCGTTACCCCGACTCCTCTCCACGCTTGGAGGGTCAGTGGGTCATGACTTCCCCCTAGGCAGGGGCAAAGCTACATGGCTACTAGATGGTGTCTAGGCACCCCTCAAAATTTATAAAAACAGTGCCAATATCTAAATTTTCATCGTATATACATTCTATGAAAGATGTCTATATACCCACAAGCTCAGCACACCCTCCCTCTAACTTACTCTAACTTCGCCACGGTCCCGAGGCCCCGACGCTTGACTCCTAAGTGTAAACGAGAATATACATGTACAATATATGTCCAGTATGCCTTAAGAAAGCAAGTGCAAGACTATGCAAGATGGAACACGTGAAAAATGCACGAGTCACCAAGCTAGCCTCAAATTATTATTGGTTGGGCCACTATAATCCGGTGCAATGAACTACTGCTCCGTTCTAAATGTCCCATCCAACATACCGGCTCACATAGGCCCAAAAGCCGTCTTGGTTATAGTACTTGCAAATAGTTATAGGTCATGACAAAAACGCTCGAGTTCACCCGCATATATAAATTAGCAGCTAACAAAGTGTCATGCCGAGATCTCAGAAACTAACGCAAGAACTCTCCTAAGTATCACATCAAGTCTCATAATTATCGCATCATCTTTCCACATAGTCAAGATCGGTGATCCATATGAAGCCATTTTCTTCCCCTTACCACGAGGCTAGGACGTTTTCTTTTTCGTGACCGATGAGAATGGAATTATTTTGTTCATGATCGACGAAGTCAAACACTTAACTTCATTATGCGATCTGCATGACAATATCAGACACCTATACTAAAGACAGACGAAGCTTTAGAGCTTCACCATTTTCATTTATTTGTGCTTATGTATATACTTGAAGACAACTTTGATTTATTTCGAAACAACAATGACAACCATCAACATAGCTTAATCGGAGGTGGTCTGGAGCCCAACGTTGCGGATATAATAAACTAGAGGCCTTGAGAGGCTTAGGAACCGGAAGCCACACGATCCTCTCTAATTATCATATGGTTAATGGTAAAATTGTACTTTATAATTCTGCAATGACAAATAAAGTAATATTTCCCTGAATTATTGTTCCTTGTGTTTCATTGCACATTTACTTAACACATTAGTGCTAAGTAGTACAACTGGTCGAGAGAGCGTTTCTCCTCATTGAAACACAGGGAGATCCTGTTGGTGATTTTCCTTTGATCCAAGTTTGTATTTCCTTCTAGAATTATGATGGTAATACTCTTACAACTCCACAAGGAGAATATGGCTACCCTCTAATGGTTATTCAGGATGCAATATCAGGCAGTTTGTATGATGAATATGTTCCATAGGACAACACGAACAACAAAGTGGCTCGTGAACTTTTTCGCTGCTTACGCCAAGTTGAGTTGGCGTAATAATACAATGGGTACACATGGAGTTTAATGGCCCATTTCACTGACAGATTGGGTGGATTATTTCCTAGAAGATTCAGAGCATCTAGAGGGCCAGTAGCACAATCCTCTTCCGCCTTCTTATTACGCATCTCATGAAGATCCTTTACAAAAAAAGAATTGAACTTCCGTGTAGGAGGTAATGGAGGACGAATGTCCTTTGTCTTTATTTTTCTAATAAACTGATGAAGTTTACGAAAGGATGCACATGTGTGCGGCTACTAGCCACTTTTATTTATGCATGGTTGTGCTCATATTGTGTTCCAAAGGGGCTGCATGCATACGGCCCGAGGTTTTTATGGCCGCAGCTTAAATTTCTCGGAGGATTCATAGCATTGGTTTATATAGCAGTATGGATGATATCCTCCATTCCATCATTGAAAATGATAGACCAGCTAGTGAATGCGAATTATCTTTGCCAGCGCATTTTATAATGGGGTGGTATGCATGTTACTAGAAGGCCTTGCCTCATTAGCCCATTTCCTTATCATAGATTTTCACCACCCTTCATTATCTATGTCTTAGACAATTCAAGAGTGTAAATTAACCTGCAAGATGCGCATCGCCTATTTTTGGATGTTTATGAAGATGGCTACTCTGACCCTTGGATTCTTTAGGGAGATTTCTTAGAAAACCACTCAAATGTGATTGAAGACAGTCGATGGGCTTAGAATGATAGGAGGCCCTTCACACTTTCAAAATTGGATATGTTGATCGGCAACAACTTAGGTGGGATTGCCTATCGCCATTGCCAACTATACTAGAACCATATGCTCTCCATTGATTTGCAAGCGACTATATTCTTGGCCTTGGCCGTGATGCCTTGGCCATCCAAAGCTTGGTACCACTCTTTGCAGCACCATAATTGTTTGGCGCCCTGTTTACCATGCCCAGGCCATCCAAAGCTTCAGCAACAGCACCAAAATCAGTTGTGTTACTAAAGCTTCGGATGACCCGAGCATTGTGAATAGAGCGATAGATGACGATGGGCTGCAAATAGTTCTATCAAGGCTTCAAATGGCCAAGGCATTACAACAAGGCCAAGGGTAGGTCGCGTGCAAATCTATGGGGAGCATATACCACATTGGTATAACTGGCAACGGCAATAGAAAACCCCACCCAAGCTGCTGCTAATCAACATATCAACTTCTAAAAGCATGATGAGCCTCCGATCCGATCATTCTCGACCCCTAGACTGTCTTCAATCTCATTTGAGTGGCTCCCTAGGAAATGGGCTTTCAATCTCCCTAAGAATAATCTAGGGCATGTAGAGAGCAGCCATCTTCGGCAACATCCAAAAATAGACAATGTGCATCTTACAGGTTAATGTGCACTCTTGTATTGCCTGAGACATCGAAAATGAAGGGTGGTGAATCTGTGATAATTGCTACGGAAATAGGCTACTGCAGCAAAGCCTTCCAGTAATATGCATGCTACCCCATTATAAAATGGGCCAACAAAAGATCACTCACATTCACTAGCTGAGCTATCATTCAATGATGGAATGGAGGATATCATTCATACTGCTATACAAATAGGTTGCAGTAGCAAGCCCAATGCTTCGCCGAATGCCCTATGTGATTGAAGCTACAAGTGACCATAAAACCTTCTAGCCTGTTGACACCTCTTAAGTCACCATGTAAAACACCGGGTTGTCATCCCCAGCAGTGACATAAGAGGTGTGGTATTAAATCATGCAACTATCTCTGAATATAAATATAAATGTGTATCTGCAAGCGCCACGGATGAAATACCATTGTAGCATTTTATTGGGAGTCAACCCAATTGTCGTATTTATTTAATCCCATGAGAAAGGACAACTAGAGAATATTGATGTGTATACATACTTAGATAGAATCCATATGACAAGGACATACTTATACAGGGGTAAGCCAGATAGATATATGATAAGTGTAGGGCAATGGTAAATCACTCAGAGATAGAAATAGACTCTCTAATGTAGCAAGGCAAAAATAGGAGATTAGTTAAGAGATTGAATTCCTATGTAGTGTCAAATTTACTAAGTCTTTACATCTACTCTAGTATATTACTTTCATCTATAGCATTGATGACTCTAAAGTACCCACAAGGAACAACTAGGGAGGTTTGTGAACATAACACGCTTCTCCTTCGCAACCACATTCTGCTAATCTTATCAACAGGGGATGGAATACATAGGACTCAATAGGAGTGTCACACCTGTGATCTACCACCAAACCCAGCCTACAAGGTGCATTCATAGGTAGAGCATATCTAAGCACCGCGCTTACATAATATCTACCACTTAACCCTCGAGTAATGAGCTAAGCGCTTTATGATTATATGAGATAGTCCATCATCAATCAATACTATATCAAGCAAAACACTAGAATAAACTAGGAACTTAATACATTGAAACATAATAGTTAAGAACAAAGTCATAATAAAGAGAGGGATACAAAGCTATACCAGCCTCCTGGATGACGACTCTAGAATTCTGAGCGTAGCTCAACTCTACTGAAACCTTGCTAGCTAATGCCTAATTAGAACTTGAAGTATTGGAGTTCTAATCTAATTCTCTAAGGATGGAACCCTTCGCTCTCCGAGAGAGGAAATAATGAATTAGGGTTTCTGGGCTCTCCTCCCAGGGAGGGTCCTGCCCTCCTTTTATAGCTCTGGGCGATGATCGTGAGCCATCGGATCAAACCGACATTGGCGGACGGCTGAGATCTCTCCTCAAAGGCGGTGGAGCAACCTGGGCGAAGCGGACCAGAGATGGGCCCCAGGACCGGCCGGTCCCACCCTAGGCCCACTTGGCCCCCGCTTCGACGTGGTGTCTTCTGGTGTCTTCTAGAGTATTTCTGTGTTGCCGTGCCATCTGTTTGTGCATTCTACGCTCCGATATGCTTCTGGGATTACGTCTTCTCCATTATTCTCCTGCAGAAACAGTGAAACACCAAAACTCATGGAATTTGGTTAGTGTAACCCCTATTCCTACGATGGTGATCTCAAATGTACCCTCTTCGGTGTTTGGTTGACCTGTAGATTTGGTAACTAACAGCCGTCAACAACTTCCCCAAGCTTAACCTTTGCTAGTCCCTTAGCAAACTGCATTCTTCTAAATGGATCAGGAGTTGCTGCAATATTAAACTTCTCAAGAGCACTCATGCTTCCAAACAGAGACTTCTCCTCCAGGTTTAGAGTGAACCGTTCTGACTTTCACACTTACCCATGTTACCTTTAACCATAGAGCTTAACATCCTTCACTTTGGGTCATGAGCAGTTGAAAGATAGAAAGATCAAGTCAAGCACTATGTCTCAAGCTCTTTTGTTCAACTAAGTTCCTGGAGTTTTTATGGATTTTTCAAAATAAATCTTAGAGTTTTATTGTATGACACTCTCAAGTCTCTCAGGTATGTGGTATTTTTGGATTCCTCACCAAGGCAATGAAGCTTGTGCCTTTATCTCAACCTACATCTAAGGCTTATGTGGAGTTCATAGGTGTGGAGATAGCATGGATAGGCATACTTGCACCGCATGTATTGTGAAGTCAAACAGGGATCCAAAGAGAAACAAGTCATACAATCAAATTAAGATGTGCATGTGTGTGGAATATGATGGATGTGTGGTGGAAAGGTGATGAACCTAATTCTACCATGCTCAAATGGATCTCTCTTTTGAAATATTGAAACTTTGCCAGGGATCTGAGCTACCTTTTCTTTCTTTCTTTTCTTTGAGGGGAGAGGTATTGAATATCTCTCTTTCTTTCTTGGACACTTGTCCATTTTTCTCAACTCTCCTTTCTCATTTTCTTTTGCATGGCTCACATCTCTTCTTTGGTATAAAATATTTTGAGAGATGACAAAAAACTCTGGAGCATGTCTTTTTGGTGGATGAATATTTTTGGTGTCTACCCCTATTGTAGGAGTAGAACATTTTTGAATAGATGGAATGGCATGTTTTTGCGCCTACTCTAGGGTAGAGTAGTGCATATAAGGTGGAGTGTGTGGATCTTGATTTTAAAAGCATGACAAGTTTCTCACAAGGGTCACAAGGTTGATAACACTCAATGCAATGACAAGCAGCAATGTGTAGAGGCTTCCTAGCCTAGATATGGATATGGCTCTGGTGGGAATTTAAGCTGGTCATTGTTGACGGTCATTAAGTACACATTTCATACCGTCAACTATCACTTGGAAAGAACCAATAATAGAAACATAGGGGTTATTACTGATAAATTCCACGAGTTTTGGTGAATTGTTTATTTTTTAGGGAATTATTCAGAAAAAGCTTAAAAGAGGGATTAGAGTGCATATTTTCCACAAAACTTAACCGCGACGGAAAACATCGCCATCTGGATCGGAAAGGATCTAGAAGACACCCGGGCAGCGGGACCCGCAGCCAGACACCCAGTGGGGCCGGCCGGGCGCCACCATGGCGCCCGCCCCCACCCCCGAGGCTAGGGTTTGGCCTCCCCTCTGGAAGCTTCCTCCACTGCCCCATGGTGCATCTTGGCCCTTGGTTAAGTCGGTTTGATCCTGCGGCGCGCGTTCATCCCACCGGGCTATAAATAAAGAGGCAGACCCCCCTTTAGAAGGGAACCAATTCATTCCTCCTGCTTCATTTGTCAAGAGTAGACAGAAGTTAGGGTTTCTAGAGATTAGAAGTAGAGCTCTAGTTCTTCAAGTTCTTAGTTTAGGCGTCTAGCAAGGTTCAAGTAGAGTTGGGCGCTACGCTCAGGATTCCAGATCTGTTCGTCTGGAGATCGGTAATTTTATCTTGTATCTCATTATGACTTTGCTCTACTTTAATATATTGCTATTTATTCTGTTCTTAGTTTATTCTAGTTGCATATTTGATATAGTTGTGATTGATGATGATTATTGTCGTATGACCGTAAAAGCGTCGATTCAAGTACTCGAGTGAGTTAGGTGGTATGCATTATGTAGACATGGTGTCTAGATATATTGTGTACCTATGGAGGCACCCCGATGTGCCGGGATGGATGTGGTAGTCCGCGCAGTGACAAATGCGTTGGTTCCTCTGTAGTCCACCCCCGCACGTAGGACTAGCGAGCACGGTCGCGAAGGAGGTGACCCTTGTGTCTTAAAATCCTCATTAGTTGATGCTCCTTATGATGTTTTCTCGAGTTGATTATACTATAGATGAGAATGTGTAATATGGCGTAGGTCGTAGACCTTATATTTAGTAATTGCATAGGTTTCCTTTTACTCTAGCCGGGATCGCGAGATTGTTTTACTACTTTAGTGAGTCTCTATATTCTATCTCTGGAATACCATTACCTCATTTACTCGGTTATCATTTATCATATTATTGACTATTTATTACTAAAGCATTAGTGTAATTGGCTATGATAGGTCTGCACATTTATATTCTTCTTAGTCCTTATAAATTGCTTACTCTAAATGAATAGAAGTGCTTCTTTATCCTTTTGGCATAAAATAAATAAACGATACTCGGAATACTTCCCGGGTGAAATGCTACAATGGGAGAATTATCTATGCGCTTGCGGATATATTCTATAATATTATTATTAGAGTCGGTCTTGGGTAGATTATTTTTATCCTTGGTTTTTGGCATTATGTTAGGGATGACAACTTAACGCGAAGTGATGTTAAAATTACCAACAAGCATTTAAAGCGCCGTTCTTCGGGATAGGCAATTTTATTCTATAAGGATTTATTGATTTGCCAGGAATATATATTTTTAGAATTTCATATAAGGAATTTTATAGGAAAAACAAAGTATTAAAACTCTAACATAAATACCTATAAATAGATCATAGCCTTTTGCTTTAGCAGACTTACCCGTGTTTTGTTTAGCTATTTTATAGGGTAAGTGCAAGATTGGTTGTGGTACTTTAACTCTTATCAGGAACAAGCATAGGAAAAAGGGTCTTACATTATTTTGAGAAGCAATGGCTGAGAAAACTCTGCGTGAATTCTCTGCTCCAAGCACCGAGAACATTCGCGTTGGTCCAACCTTCAACCTTGAAGAACATGATTATGAGATCATGCCGGGCCTCATCAAAATGGTGCAAGCTATTATATTTAGTGGAAGGAAGAATGAAGATGCAATTGTCCATCTGCAGAATTTTCTGGAGATTGGCAACACCATTGACATTCAGGGCATTCCTCAAGACGTCATGCTACTTCGTTTGTTTCCTTTCTCATTAGAAGGAAAGACGAAGCAGTGGTTTTATCAGAGTAAAGATCAAGTCAAAACATGGGAAGAATGTTCAAAAGCTTTCCTAGAGAAGTTTCTCCCAATAAGCCTAACCAATATCCTACGAGGAAAGATTTTAGAATTTCGTCAGCAGAAAGGTGAACCTATTCCAGAAGACTAGGAGCGTTTTCAAGAATACATATCAAACTGCCCACATCATAGAATGGAAAAGTGGTTGCTCATGCAAAAATTTTATCACGGACTAACCCAAAGGTCATGTGAGCAACTGGATGCCACTGCTGAAGGATCATTTATGTCACTCAGCCCTGGAAGAGCTGAAGATATTATGGCAAAGATAGCAGAAAATCAGAGTTGGACATATAACACTCAGACATGCCATAAGAGTGAAGAAGTTCCTGAGGAGTTATGCGTATTGTCAAACAAGATGGATGTACTGTTGAACTAGTTAGAGCAAAGGGATAATTACAAGAGAGATCGTCAAACCATTCAAGATGCATTCAAATTTTAGAATCAATGTGAAGATTATTTAGGAGTTGAATTCACTCCAGGAGATATTAGTGCAGTCATCAAGAAGCAAGGATGGAGTCAACCTCAGGCAACAAATCAAGGTAAGTACCAAAGTAATTATAATTCTTTAAATCAAAGACAACCACCCTTGAGAGAATTAATATTAGAACAAGCTAGAATTAATGAGAGTATTTATAAAAAGCTTGCTTTTAATGATAAAGTAATAGAAGGAATTAATTCAAAATTGGATAATTTCTCTTTAGCAGTTAAAGATCAGATAACATTCAATAAAAAGATAGAATCACAAATTACACATCTAGCTTCTACTCTGTCTGCCACTAACCATGAACAGGCAAAAGGAATATCAACAAGAGGGGGTAAGTCTATATGTGATCCACCTTATCCAAAAGGGGCACGTAGACCCCCACATTTAGTGCAGGTAGAAGAAGCTGAGAAGGATAACAGAGAAGAAGAAGCCGGAACACCTTCGCCACTAGTTGAACCACAAGAACAAGAATTAACACAAGACTTTCATAATACTACTATCTTACCGTTCCCACGAAGAAGGAGAAGCGTCAAAACGGACGACCAATTCAATAAGTTTGTAGAGGTAATTCAGAAATTATATGTCAATATTCCATTATTAGATGCCATGCAAGTACCTACATACGCAAAATATCTTCGAACCATCCTCAACCACAAGGGACCACTATGCTCTACCGAAGTCGTCAAGCTAACAGAAGAGTGTAGTGAGGTAATTCTGAATTCTTCTCCTGTTAAGAAGAAGGATCCAGGATGCCCTACTATCGATTGTTCAATAGGCAACCAGATGTTCGAGAACGCCTTATGTGACCTTGGAGCAAGCGTCAGTGTTATGCCCAAGATAGTCTTCGACAAGCTCAATCATTTCGCACTCAGGCCAACTTCAATGTGCCTACAACTAGCTGACCAATCAATCCGCTATCCTGCAGGAATTGCAGAAAAATATTCCGGTAAAAATCCGTAACTTTTTCATCCCTGTAGATTTTGTAGTACTTGATATGCGGGGAAGAGAGAAGATACCTCTTATCCTCGGACGACCATTCCTAAACACCGCAAATGCAACCATCAACGTCGGAGCTTGAGAAATCATATTCACCATCAACGGGCAAGAAGAGCGTTTCGTATTCAAGCCAAGACCCAAACAATGTCAAACTCTGAAGTATCGTGAAGAACAAGATGTAGCAACCTCTCCGACAGCGGAGATCAATCATGAAGAATAATTCAACTGGAAAAGTCCGGATCGGTGGACTTAAAACCCTGAACCTTTGCCGGGAGGTAACTCGGTATTTATCAGTAATTCTCACATTGAATATTATATTTAGTTTCCTATTGCATTATTAAAAAGAGATAAAAATAAGCATGTCATAAATAAAACCTAAGCCCCATGTAATTACAACTAACGGAGCGTAAAAACCCCCGTCAGTAAAATTTTCTGTGGTGACAGAAAATTATAAAAAGACTATAATTAGAATTCAAATTTTTTCATAGATTCATAAAAAGTAATTTAGTTTTTCATTCTTGTGTCATTATACGGTATAAATACGGAAGACATGTGGGACCCACACACATCACACCCATGTTACTTCACATCACATCACTAACCACCATCCAAAAATTCAAATTATCACACTCACATGCATGTACCCTCTCCATTCTTTTCTGCCACCGAAAGCACCCCCTAGGGAGTAGTATTTTGATCACATGCAGGCCAAAGACGACACCAGGGAAATGAGAGCACCAGCAGGCAGCAGGTGGGGCCGGCCGGCGCCCCTCTTCCTCTCCTCTGCCTCCCACTTCTCTCACTCACTCACTACTTCATCTGCATACCAGAGAGCCCAGTTCCTCCTCATTTCCAAACCTGACACTGCAATCTCTCAAATCCACCATTAATTAGCAAGAAAAAGAAAAAAAAGAGGAAGCAACATGCAAGTTCATCAAAAGGAATCCCTCTCTTCCTTCTCTTTGATTTGCTAATCCTTATCCTTTTCAAGTTTTTATGTTCTTGTTTGTTCTTGCCGTGTTCTCCGTGTTCTTCATTCTACAGGCAAGATGAGCAAGAAACTTAGGAGTGCAGCAAGGAGCCTCGAAAGAGCACTCTCTTTCCAAAGCACCCGAAGCCAATCATCATCTCAAGTGCCTTCGTTTGTCAGCTCCGGAATAGACGTCGATCCCCCATCACCTTTCGAGTATGACAACCCGTCATCCTCTTCCCAACAGGAAGATAGGTATGAGTTAACAAACATTAACCAAATTTCATTACCACTTAGGCCGCATACTGAAATATTCAATGTGGTTAAGCTAAAAGAATTTACACATACTCCGATGTTCGATAACACTTTGCTCCATGAAACCGGAATGGATTCCGAGTTTGAGCTCATATTTAGAAATGTTGGATGGGAAGATGCATGGCAAGTCACCGAAAGGGGTAGCAAATTACTCACTATAGAATTTATTAGCACCCTAGACTTTGATGATGATAATATTAGATTTAGAATGTTCAACAAACCTTTCACCCTCTCATAGAAAACTCTCAAGTATAGCACTAGGATTTTCAAATCGGTGCGTAGTTAATATAGCGTAAGTTCTCCAAGATTTTAACAAGGATGATTTTTGGGAGAGCATTATAAAGAAACCCGAAAAAAAAGAAATATACCACTGAGGAAGTCCAAAGACCCCACACTAAGATTCATGCTTAAATGGCTAACTTTCACTTTCTTTCTTAGAGAGGAATTAAACACTATAAGACAGGATGAACTATATACATTATATATCATGATTAAAAAGAGAAAAGCGTCACCTGTGAAAATGATGTTGAGTTATTGGAGAACTGTTCCTTCCATGAGAAAATGCAGTATTTCTTTTTACTTTCTGGGATCACACGTTTAGCTACTGGGGTTAGATTTGCTATCACATGCTACACTCACTTTTATCTCCGATGCCCGTAGAATCATTGGCTATGATTTTTTCTTTCGTGCTCACATGCTAAAACACCGAAATAATAAAATAATCATGATTTATAAAAACTATCCAAATGAGTACGAGCTGCCTGACAGGGAGTTAGGAATTTATTCTGTCAAGAATTTTATTTTTCTAGATAGTAGAGCTAATATTAGCAGGTGTCCATCAAGACGCATCAACAGGGGCATCAAGGACCCATTACATTGGGCCGACCCAACACCATCTCAGGCCAGCTTATTTTCATTATACTAACTTTGATGATCCAGGGAGCGCGTTGCGAGCCACATCGCCCATGGTCCACCCATGCGGGATGGGGAGACCAGCCTACATATCAACAAGGAAAATCATCCGCGGCAGCGGGGGGGTACATCCTCCACGGAGGAGCCAGATAATACAGAAAATGACTTTCAGAGAGGCCGTGCGTCCTTTTCTATGCGTGAAAATACGGATTTCACTACTGGTGGACCGTATCCGTTCCATGCACCACCGAAAACGATTACTATCGACCACCACGACAAACATTTTGAGACTCCCATTAATGATTTTCCAGCTTTATCTATTCATATCATTAACATTGAGCGAGGGGCAAAGATGCGATGAACGACACCTTGCACCCGGACGCAGTAGTGGCAACACCAAAGTTGACAACAGATTTCACCAACAGGAACAATGGCGGCATCGTGCGGATCGCCAGCTCGAGCAATTACATCGGGGGGCAACATCGAGGCGCAGAGCGGGTTGGAATATCGATACAGCCGGTTGGGATACCCGCCGCCACCTCCACCACAAAAGATGCGAGAATGCGGTGACATCCGGCTTGGGGGAGAGCCCCCGCAAGGTGAGCACCTCTCACCTTTGTATATACTCTATTAGTTATTTCGGTATTTATTCGAGTATTTCTTTTAGTCTTTAATTATGTCATTTTTATTCAGTTTAGCTATAGGAAAAGAAGAACTTGAAGTTTTCTTTAGCTCATTCAAAAAAATGATGAAAAAAAAAAAAATAATGATGAAAGAAGTGATTAATTACCTGTAATTACTTGGTATTTGAATTTAAAATTCTCCCATGAATTATATGAAGTTGATCTACCCCGATAATTTATTCGAAAACCCGATATCTGTGGGTAGCATAAGACTTTTAATTAAATTAAATTAATTGACGGATATGATATAAAAAGGTTTGAGTCTTTTTTATTTCATTCTCGAGTGATGTCTAAACTCCGGACACTTTCAAATTTAAAGCAATTTAATAATTTGCTCTACTAATATGATTTAAGTAGACTATTCTGTTATATATTCATGACTGAATCCACATGCACGAAAAGGGTTTTGCTCTATGTACAAATTCTCTCTTAAAAGTTTAAAAGAGAGTGTGGGCTATAAAATTAAAAGATGTCATACCAAAGAAGTATGAGCCCAAAAGATGCCATATCAAAAGGGTATGTGCCAAAATAAAAAGAAAGAGAGTAAAACAAGGGGTGCAAAGACACCCGCCCCGAAAAAAAAAATGGGTACAAAAGTATCCGCTAGGGAGATAGCTCACACTTCTCGGGAAGACAGAAAAAGAGAGAATATTGCATGAGGGTCTGAAAATATAATTTTATCACTAGCACATTCAGTCATAATGTATAGCTTAGTAGTCCACTTGCAATCTTGTTAGTAGACTCTCATTGTTTTTTGAAATAATAATATATATACATACATACTTAAAAAAGAAGGGAAAAACTCTGGAGTAATGCATAAGCAAAGAATGAAATAAATAGTGCTTGCTTGATTATTCTATGTTTCAATCACCCAAGATTTAATTAAAGTTTGAGAAGCCTCACGGTTGAAAGAAATGAGAATAAGATTAAAAGGTAGACTAATGTAATTTAATCCGGAGAAGAATTTTAAATTCATTGCCTAAGTATTTGTTGGGAATTATACATATGAAACCCTAGAAATATTATTTCAAGTCTACTTTGCTAAGGGACTAGCAAAAACTTAGCTTCGGGGTATTGTTGACGGTCATTAAGTACACATTTTATACCGTCAACTATCACTTGGAAAGAACCAATAATAGAAACATAGGGGTTATTACTGATAAATTTCACGAGTTTTGGTGAATTGTTTATTTTTCGGAGAATTATTTAGAAAAAGCTTAAAAAGAGGGATTAGAGTGCATATTTTCCACAAAACTTAACCGTGACGGAAAAACATCGCCATCTCTGGGCCGGGAAGGATCTAGAAGACACCCGGGCAATGGACCCGAGCATGAGACACCGGGGGGGGGGCTGGCCGGGCGCCACCATGGCGCCCCCCCGACCCCCCGAGGCTAGGGTTTGGCCTCCCCCTTAAGCTTCCTCCACCGCCTCCCACAAAGTGCATCTTAGCCCTTGGTTAAGTCGGTTTGATCCGGCGGCGCGCGTTCATCCCACCAGGCTATAAATAAAGAGGCAGATCCCCCTTCAGAAGGAAACCAATTCATTCCTCCTGTTTCATTTATCAAGAGTACACAGAAGTTAGGGTTTCTAGAGATTAGAGGTAGAGCTCTAGTTCTTTAAGTTCTTAGTCTAGGCGTCTAGTGTTGACGGTCCTTAACGCCTATTTTATACCATCAACTATTGCTCAATATAACATGATATCAACCATAAAACATAGTTGTAGGGTTTGATTCTAACGAGTTCCACGAGTTGTGTTGTTCTCGATCATTTTGCAGGTATATCCAATTTTGCACAGAATAAAAGTATCTCAAATGATGATTTGGAGTGCACCATTGTGACAGGCTCGTCGAGATGATCGAAACGGACATATCATTTGCTATATTCGGAGTTCAGAGTCAAAAGATATCAATTCTACACCGAAACCAACACTAGAAGACTCTAGAAGACACGGGAAGGCGATCAACCGAAGGTGGGGCCCACCTGCTCTGAGGGGGGGCCGCCCGGCCCCCCCCGGAGCCGGCCGGCGCCCTCTGGAGCCCATTCGTGGCCCGCTTAACGGACGGCCTCTTACCGCCTTAGGGTTTGCATCTCCACTATTGCCGAAGTCGAATTAGTCCCACATCGCTTTGTCTAGAAGAGGTGGAGGCTTTTCTAGACTATAAATAAAGAGGTAGACCCCCCCTCCCACGAGGGCACCACATTATTATGGAGATGTAGAGGCGTCCCTCCAATGGATGACCTCTCATCTCTAGAGAATTAGGGCTAGACTTTCCAATGTAGTTCTAGTTGAGAGTTAGGGAGAAGCGCGCTACCCGTTTCGGAGGAGTCTTCGCAGGAGTCATCGAGTTCTGGTATATCTTTGTATCTATTCTTGTAAAATTTATGCTTTAATATATTTATCTTCTCTATTTACTTTATGCCTTTATATTATGTTTAGTATAGTTGTTATACTTTAGCATGGGATCTCCGCTTTGTATTAGGTGCTCTAGTTAGCGTGCGTGACTAGAGTAGTGATCGTTAAGCGTAGGCGTGGTGTCTAGGCTAGTGTTTACCCGAGTTTGCGTCCAATTCTTATGGTTAGTTGTGGTAGCCATCGGAGGTGACAGACTTTGTTGGTCTTCGTATTCCACCACGTCGGAGTTGGTGTTTAAGTAGAGCTTTTGGCAGCCCTTACCCGGCTACCTTCTTCCCTGTCTTATTCGAGAGTTGGATAGGTATTGTTGCTCCAAAGTGTTATTGTGTGATTGCTTTATCTATCATAAATCAGTTATTATAGAACCTTGGTAATAGAGAAGTATTCAGGGAACCTTAAACTCTCTGTTGTCCTCTCACTTTAGCTATCTATTTACTTATCATAGAATTCTCACATTATTGTGTGTCATATATACATAATTCCTATCATCTATCATTTACCCCCTACTTTAGTCTAGTTGGTGTATTAAGTTAGTAGATACATGATGGTGAACTATCAATGTCTTATTCCATTGTTTCCCAGTGGTAAAATATAAATAACGATACCTGAAATACTCCCGGTAAAATGCTACAATGGTTTTACGGCGCTTGCGGAATCCTTTATATTTTAGTTGTGCATAAGAAATACCAACAAGCATTTAAAAGCGCCGTTGCCGGGGATAAGGATTTACCTCTATTTCTAGTAGCGACGTTAGAAGTGTCAACAAGCATTTTTGGCGCCGTTGCCGGGGAAACAATTGGTGTAAAGATTTTGATAATGATCTTGATATCTGCTAATCTAGTATGTCGCTAGCTTTAGTAGGATTACCCTCTGTTTTGTTGAGTTATGGAATAAGCGAATATCAAGCTGTTTCAATCTTACCGGCGAAATTCCACAAGAACAAGACATAGGAGATCTTGAAGAACTCTGGGTGCCTAAATATGCATGATCCATCAACAATGAAGCCCCCGCCATCTCACGGGTATGTATAAACATTTATATATATTTCACTAACCATGTATAGATTGGAGAAAAAAATCATCGTCACAAGACGTCAAAGTTCATCATATGTGACGAATAAAGACGCCTTTGCACAACTCACTTTGTGAGTCATGGTAGTTGTGATTAAAAATGGTGAGAAAGTCTTGCTCATAGGCTTTAAATTTGATGAGTAGTTATCTGTTGCATTCCACTTTGCATGTTTACTTTGAATAATCCATGCATCTACCCCATCTCATATCAAATCCACAAAGATGTTCAGTTCCTTGCACATATGCATATCACTTTCATCTCTACTTAAAATGGAAAAAATATATATTCTCACCATACATGATCATGCTTTTATCTCTATTTGAGTAAACCTCTAAGTGCTTTCATGCTATCTTTGTTTACTATAGTATGCTTTGGTTTGGAAGTACTGCACATATTTTTATAGGCCTTTAAATTAAGCGTGGTGCTTAGGTTAAATAGCCTACCTTAATCAAACTAGATATGGAGTTTGGTTTGGTTATTGAACTAGAAATTATTATAGTAGATATTGGATATTTTGTTGGACTAACCCTTATAGAAAACTCTTAAATTTAATTCGGGTAACTCAAGAGATGAACTCACATCGAGAGATGAATCAAGGCATATGATGAAGTTCAATAACTTTGCACAAAAGGAAGACACAGCTCATTCTCCATAGAAGAGTTGTAAGTATCAAAGTTTATTCACTTAATCTTTTTATACTTAAGTTACCTTTGCCTTGAACCATATAAAAGTACAGCTACTAACAAAATTTGTTAGAAGAAATCTATGCTAAAGTATTCCTAGAAGTCCATTCTTTCATTAGCATAGATGAAATTCGCATGAGTTATGGACCATAACCCACCTTCCAAACTTGTTGCAATCCTTCGGGTATATGTCCACTAATATTGGAAAGAAAGAATAAATGTCTGATCATGGTTCAAAACGAAAAGAAAGGAGGACAAGTGTATTGAAAGGACTAAGACGAAAGAATAGATGAAAGAACACTTCAACACCTTCTACACTTCACCATGATAGTGGACCAATCACTCGCAAGACATAAGGTGCAATTATCCAAGCCTCATGCAACTTTAAACTTCATTCAACATCTTATACCATGTTGCTCATTGTCTTAGTTATCCCTACCTCATGTTATGCTTAATTTTCTAAAACTCAAAACAAATAAAATACTCGATGGGTTCACCTACATATTCTTGGTTCTATTTGAATAAATATCTGTAGTCTTTTAAACTTCCTTACTCTATTATAAGTATGCTTTAAAATATCACTTAAACATTCTAACATCAAAGCATATTTTTAAAAGAATTTGGTTGTGTATATAGACTATCGATCCTCTCTTGTATAAAAATATTTAAATCATATTAGAAGATTTCATAGAATCAAATCAAGGTTAGAAGTATTCTTCAAAATTATATCTTTGCCTTAACCTTGTTGGAAAATTTGAAGTAATGGTGAGTCATTTAAAAAACAAACTATAGATTAATCTTTAACTATTTGGCAAACACTATCCACACTTTAAATAGATAGTATATTCCTTTGGGTATGTGTTGTCTACTAATCCCTTGCAGAGAAGAAATAATGAGAGAAACAAAAGTCTAGAAGAGTGAGAAAGGAGTACAACATATGAGACAAGATGCTACTGATCAACTCAAGCTGCAAGGAAGGAAAAAGACCATTTAAAATCATCTATCCTTTACTTCATGGTGTCATCATGCTCTAGTAATAAAGGTAACATCTTAAAGGTAAGTGGTCATCATTTCCTCTTGATCGTGGAGTACACACCATAGCACTATTCTCTTGATCTCAATCTTAACTAAATGAGCTCAAATATGATATATCTTATTTTGGAAGATGATAGTCACCATATTAATTTGATAATGATAAAGATGAACAATCCTTCCATAGGTTAAGTAACTCCACTCTTTTATCTCATAAGCTTAAATGTAATATTTATACTTTTGATATTCTCACCTAAGATGTAAATGAACAATGTGAAAAGACATCAATCTTATTGTGCCTAAGGTTAGAGAATAAATAAATTTCTAGTTACGTTGGTGTTTTCCCACCAATAGAGCTTACGCACTTGATCTCTACCTTATCTTTATGAGCAGAACCCACTTCAAGCAAAGAGTAGGGAGATTCCCTAAATTCTACAAGTGGGAGTTCTAAACTAGTAACAAGGATGCACATAAGATTGGCTTTGAGATGCTAACAAAAAGAAAGGAAGAAGTTGACACCACCATTGAAAAAGCCACTAGTGGAGACACCACCTCAATCCTCATCTTTAGAAGCAAACCGAAGTACTCGATCAATGAACTATTGCAAGGAGGAGTCCAGTTCGGAGGATTCAAAACATCGAACCCTCGCCGTGAGGTAACATCGGTAGTTATCCATGATTTAAATTGTGGGCTATATAATTTAGCGGCGGCCGCTCCTGGAAGCTATTGCGCCGCTATAGCCCCGCTATAGCGCCGCAGCGTGAGATGGCTGCTCACGCTATAAGCGCCGCTATAGCGCGCTATTTATATCTGATCGGGCAAAAAAAAAAACATTATAAACTTCATAAACATAAGAGCAAAGAGGCAACATATTCATAGTTTCATACTTCCATACAGTCCAAACATCCATAAGGTTCAAACATGCATAATTATTAAGTCCCGAAACATGCATAATTATTAAGTCTAAGCCTCATTTTTTGGTCGACCGGAGAAAAACTAGCATTTTGCCTCAATAAGCGTCGATTTAAGCGCGCTATGGCGCTATAGCGTCAAATAAGCGGCGCTATAGCGTCAAATAAGCGGCAATAAGCGCGGATAGCGTCAAAATGCGAGGATATCGTCGCGCCCGACTCATGCGGGCCGCTATTAGCGTGCTATAGCGGCAAAATAAGCGCTATTTTTTTTCCATGGTAGTTATTCATATTTACTTTCTTACATTGCATGATTTATTTTCTCTTAACCATATTTACTTTTCTACATTAGTATTACATAGGAAATAATAAATAAATAGATATGCATCGGGGTTGCATTCATGCATCTTAAAAAAAAAAACTTTAAGCCCCATATGAAACCCTTGTAGCGTAAAAGTTATAGGAGTTCTCACCGTGGTGGCCTACAAAATAAAAATACATATCATACATTTGTACTTTCTGCATATAAACCTATAAAATCTAAAAATATTAATTGAGCATCCTGCCCCAATACTGTTATCATAAACATACTTTAAAACCTCCACAACACCCAATCCTCTAAAACGGCTAACCACTAACGTTTTATCCTAATACCTTCCCATGAGTTCTGGTGTTTTATGAGAGCTTTCTGCAGGATGACTCCAAGAGCTAGCTCACTCAGGGATCTTTATCTTCATCACTCGAAGCACATCTCTCCGACACACAGCTGACCTCTGTGTGAAGGAAGTAACTTCTTGGGTGATGAGATTGAAGTATTCCAAGCAACATTTGGTCTTATAAGTATGAGCTCCTCTATGAGGACCACTCAGCTTTAATGCTCAACTACGACAACATCCAGCTTGGAGGAGAGCATCCTCTAGTTATCAGGTAAGTACACCTATGCGATTATCGAGTCTATCTTATAGTCATAAAATACCAAAAATATGTGGGCACATGAAGGCCCATGTCTATAGAGTCTCTTATGAGTCCATTAGTCTAAAAGAAATAAAAAGATGAATAACACTCAAATATTAAGGTGTGATTATAGAGTGTGTTTACAGTTCTATTTAGTTGTTAAGAGTTAAATAAAAACCCAAGAACAATAAAATTTTGTCTTGGAGATGATGAATAGTTATTACATTTGTAATTCCTCTCAAGTGCCAAGTTTTCAACCTTAAATTCTCTCAAGTTTTAGATATGACTGTTTTTAATATAAGAACTTACTTGAACACTGAAACTTGTGGATGCATATGCTTAAGCTAAGTCTAGGTGATTGAGGGATATGATATAAGAAAGACTGAGCTACTATTTATCTTATTCCTAACGATACTAAGTTCTGGAGATTTATCTTTTGAAAACTCTGAAAATCTTACATGATGAGCTCTTGTATGACAAAGTTTGAATTCCTACCAAAGCCATACATGATATACAATTAGATTAGGAAAACCTTTGCTCATTCATGCTTTGCTTGCTGCGCATTGAGTTCAGTCAACCTTTGTTGTATACCTTATGAGAGCCTTGTCATGCTTTTTAATCAAGATCACTTACACACTCTACCTACATATGCATTGCTCCTACTCTGGAGTAAGCACAATCATTTTTCACTTTTATCTAGATCCACCTTAAAAATGTTTTTCTCCAACACTGGGAGTAAACAACCAAAAATATACCCTATAGGACAACCCCTTGTTTAATGCTCTACGTTCTTATTGTTATCTCTCCAATCATTTATTGTATTTAAAGGATACATGTGGCTATACAAAATAAAAAGTATTAAAAAAGAGAAAAAAAGAAGAGAAAAAAAGAATAAAGATAGCCCATGTTTTCCTATGAAAAGTTCTAAGTTCAAGAGAGAGATTTATTTCAAGGAGCAAAAGTAGAATTAGGATTAGCCACTAAATACCATATATACACCTATCCACCATACTCCATACACATGCACATCTTGGTTTGATTGTATGACTTGACTCTCTTTGGATGCATTGTTTGACTTTACAATATATGAATTGCAAGTATGCTCGTCCTTGTTTAATGCCACTCCTATGAGCTCCACTATAATAATTAGTTGCGGGGAGGGCATGACAACATAAATGCCTCAGTGAGATCTACAAATATCACATACAATAAGAGATTTGAGGGTGTCATACAATTAAGCTCGAGTTTTATTTTAAAAACTTATAAAAACTCTAGAATATTAGTTTAGTGAAGAATTTGAGACATAGTGCTTGACTTGATTGTTCTATCTTTCAATTACTCAAGACCCACGCAAAAAGTTGAAAAGCTCCATAGCTAATGGTAAAATGGGTAAGTTTCAAAGTTAGAGCAGTTTTGTCTAATTCAAAGGAGAATTTCAGTTTGAAAGCATGTGTACTTTTAAGAAGTGAAAGCATTGTAGCAACTCCTGATCCAAGTTTAGTAGTTAGGCTTTGCTAAGGGACTAGCAAAGGGTAAGCTTGGGGGAACTTGTTGACGGTCCTTAACGCCTATTTTATACCATCAACTATTGCTCAATATAACATGATATCAACCATAAAACATAGTTGTAGGGTTTGATTCTAACGAGTTCCACGAGTTGTGTTGTTCTCGATCATTTTGCAGGTATATCCAATTTTGCACAGAATAAAAGTATCTCAAATGATGATTTGGAGTGCACCATTGTGACAGGCTCGTCGAGACGATCGAAACGGACATATCATTTGCTATATTCGGAGTTCAGAGTCAAAAGATATCAATTCTACACCGAAACCAACACTAGAAGACTCTAGAAGACATGGGAAGGCGATCAACCGAAGGTGGGGCCCACCTGCTACACGGGCGGGCCGGCGCCCTCTGGAGCCCATTCGTGGCCCGCTTCGATGGACGGCCTCTTACCGCCTTAGGGTTTGCATCTCCACTATTGCCGAAGTCGAATTAGTCCCACATCGCCCGTCTCGAAGAGGTGGAGGCTTTTCTAGACTATAAATAAAGAGGTAGACCCGCCTCCCTGAGGCACCACATTATTATGGAGATGTAGAGGCGTCCCTCGAATGGATGACCTCTCATCTCTAGAGAATTAGGGCTAGACTTTCCAATGTAGTTCTAGTTGAGAGTTAGGGAGAGCGGCGCTACGCCCGGGTTCCGGAGGAGTCTTCGCAGGAGTCATCAGAGTTCTGGTATATCTTTGTGTCTATTCTTATAAAATTTATGCTTTAATATATTTATCTTCTCTATTTACTTTATGCCTTTATATTATGTTTAGTATAGTTGTTATACTTTAGCATGGGATCTCCACCTGTATTAGGTGCTCTAGTTAGCGTCGTGACTAGAGTAGTAATCGTTAAGCGTAGACATGGTGTCTAGGCTAGTGTTTACCCGAGTTTGCGCCCAATTCATACGGTTAGTTGTGGTAGCCATCGGAGGTGACTTTGTTGGTTTTCGTATTCCACCACGTCGGAGTTGGTGTTTCGTAGAGCTTTTGGCAGCCTTACCCAGCTACCTTCTTCCCCTGTCTTATTCGAGAGTTGGATAGGTACTTGTTGCTCCAAAGTGTTATTGTGTGATTGCTTTATCTATCATAAATCGGTTATTATAGAACCTTGGTAATAGAGAAGTATTCAGGAACCTTGAACTCTCCCGTTGTCCTCTCACTTTAGCTATCTATTTACTTATCATAGAATTCTCACTTATTGTGTGTCATATATATATAATTCCTATCATCTATCATTTACCCCCTACTTTAGTCTAGTTGGTGTATTAAGTTAGTAGATACATGATGGTGAACTATCAATGTCTTATTCCATTGTTTCCCAGTGGTAAAATATAAATAACGATACCTGGAATACTCCCCGGTAAAATGCTACAATGGTTTTACGTGGCGCTTGCGGAATCCTTTATATTTTAGTTGTGCATAAGAAATACCAACAAGCATTTCTGGCGCCGTTGCCGAGGATAGGGATTTACCTCTATTTCTAGTAGCGACGTTAGAAATGTCAACATCTAGCAAGGTTCAAGTAGAGTTGGGCGCTACGCTCGGGATTCCAGATCTGTTCGTCTGGAGATCGGTAATTTTATCTTGTATCTCATTATGACTTTGCTCTACTTTAATATATTGCTATTTATTCCGTTCTTAGTTTATTCTAGTTGCATATTTGATATAGTTGTGATTGATGATGATTATTGTCGTATGACCTTAAAGCGCCTGATTCAGTACTCGAGTGAGTTAGGTGGTATGCATTATGTAGACGTGGTGTCTAGATATATTGTGTACCTACGGAGGCACCCTGATGTGCCGGGACGTGTGGTAGTCCGCGCAGGTGATAGATGCGTTGGTTCCTCTGTAGTCCACCCCCGCACGTAGAACTAGCAGAGCACGGTCGCGAAGGAGGTGACCCTTGTGTAACATCCTAGGTTTTCCAAACGCCAAAAATCCAAACTTTTTAAATTTTTTTCCTGTAATGAGTGAATCATGTAGTTGCTACAACCGAACCTGGGGCCAACGCGAGAGAGCGCCAATGAAATGATGCATTGATATAGATATGATCAGAGGGAGTGTGCCTCGGTCCTTGTGATGATTTTGGGTTTGCATTTATTTGGAGTTTGGAGTGCACAAATCCATAGCAAAATCTATTTGGAATCCTTTATCTCAATCCTTTATAATTCTTGATCAATTTCCTTAAGTCAAAATAGGAAAATTCTCTCCTCCTCCATGGGCCTAAGGCCCCAGCCAGTCCCTTCCCTTCCCCCCCATGCGGCCAGGGCACACCCACTTCCCCGGCCCGACCGCCCTACTCGGCCCCTCCCTCCTTCTCCCTCTTTACGGCCCACGCCGCGCGGCTTCCTCCTCCCCCCGGGGCCCGCTGCGCCTCCCCACGCCCGCGGCCCAAGGCCTGCCGGGCCCGCCCGGCCGGTGCCCCTTGCTTGAACCCTAGCGGGAAGGGCGAGAAGCACCCGGCCGCCGCCGCCCGGTGCGCCAGCGCGCGCCCACGCGAGCCAGCGCCCTCCCTTCCCTGCTGCTCTAGATGCGGCGCCCGGCGTGGCTGGGGGGCCGATGCGGACGCCGAGACCGCCGTCCATGCCTCCAAGCCCTAGGCGACCGCCCCTATAAGAGCTGCAATAGTCGCGCCCGCCGCCACCTTCCACCACCCCTCCTCTTCTTGCCTTGCCGCGCGGCCCGGCCCGGCGCCCGCCCGGCACCGCCTGTCTAGGCCGCGCGCTCGCGCCATACCTTAACCCGGCCAGGCCGTGCCGCGTGTCGCCGCCCAGCGTGCCACACTGCCTCGCCGCCCCGCTCCTCTGCACGCGCGGCGCTTCGCCTCTCCCACCACTCCGAACGCGCGCGCGCGTCATTTCCCAGACGTTGCAGCGCGCCTAACGCCGCCATAGCTCAGCTGCGTCCCACGTCGGAGGAAGGCGCCGCCCAGCGCCCGGGCTCCGTCGAGACCGAGCCGCATGCCGTGGCGTCCCCGTGATGCACGCCGAAACCCGCTGCGCCCGGCCAACGCGGCTGCGTCGCGCGCTCGCCACCCAGCGTCGGCGGGCAATATGATGTCTCCGCGAGCCCGGCCGGACCCTGGCCGCGTTCCGTCCCTCTTCTTCTTTGCGCCCGCTCTTACGCTCTTCCAGCTGCAGAGCACCACCACGCCCGGCCCCGCGGTCGCGCGCGTGCCACGCGATCACCGTCACCACGGCGCGTTACGCCCACGGCCAGGCCTCCAGCGGCGCCTCGCCACGAACTCCGTCTCACCCGATCTGGCGCCCGTGCACAGTCCCAACACGCCCGGGGCGTTCCTCTCCAGCAGTGGTGACGAGCCAAGCAGCGCCCTCCCAGAACAGCTGCAGACCAGCATGTCGCCGCGCGCCACCTGCCTCCACCGCCCCGGCGGCGTTGAAACTTCACCCAGCGGCACGGCGTTCCCGCGCCAACGCCCGGCTGGCACCTCTAAGACGTCGTGCCCCAACCGGCGGTCGATCGCGCCCATCGGGCTGCGGCTCGGCCGCCCCGCTTCACTGCCGTCTTTGTGGCGTCAACTCCGCCTCGCCTTCTGCACCCGGCCCGGCCCGACACGCCCATCCGCGGCCGGTGAGCACCAGCACCCAAAAACACCACCTTTGCCTTCTTTCCCCGATCTTTGTACCTAAGGCCGGCCTTGGTGCCATGTCCTACACCTTGCGGGGAGGGTAGCGGTGAGCACCCGGCCACTGCTGGTTGTGTCCGGCCACCCGCAGCCACCTCCGGCTAGCCATAGCCGCTGCCGGCCAGGCAACAGCCACCCCCTGGCCACCTGCAGCTGGCTGCAGCCTGCCCCGGCTGGCTGCCGGCCACCAGAGCTGGCCACGGCCAGCCACAGCTGGCTAGGGGAGGCTACGACAGGCTGCAGCAGGCCACGGCTAACCCAAGCTGGCTGCAGCCCTCCCGATACCCATGGCGCCTGTTGAAGTCCTGCCGACCTCGCCTACTACCCCGCCAAAGGTCCAACTTTTGAAACCCCGCCGACGCCAACCTCGACGTCGGCGAAGCTCTCGCTTTTACCTTTCACATCCGCCCATGTCGCATTTCATCTACTTATACATGTATTTCTATGCCTGTGCCGTGCCTTCGCGCCGAATTATCCCTCGTAATGCTATGGGTATGTGCCACTCGAGTCGATTGCTTGTGTCAGGGATGTTGGATTGGTTCTTGTATGTTTGTGCGATATTGTTTGTGGACCGTGCCTTCAAGCCGGCTGAGAGAGCGACGTGTCCGAACGTGCGATCCTGCTATTATCATAACGCCGAACACAATCCCTCCCTCCTCGTATGTCGGTTAGCTTCGTCGCATGGCGATCGTTGGACCTTATTCGACCCTAGGACGCGGTCACCATGGACTCAACGATGCGGGTATTACCCGTACACGGTGAGCCCCCGCGTAACCTAGTCTAGCGGGAGACGAATCAGGAGACGACCGCCGTGGAGCAACGGGAGCCAACTCGTTTTGGTATAGCTCGTGGCCGCGAGCTGGCTCGCCATGACCATCGAGCTCTACCTCCTTCTCCCCTCTTTCCCCTTGCTTCTTCCTATCTATCTCGTATGCTTGCACCACCTAGACCGAAGCATTCCTTAGTTCTCGTGATGACAACCGCATTGTTATGAACCCGAGGAATAGCTTTTGCCGCTTTAGTTGCACGGAGGTCGTGGTGCCCTACGAGTTGGTGTGGATTGTGGAACCGTGCGAGGCCTTTGTCTCTTTTCTTCTGACCACCGTCCTTTGCCAAGACGGGTAGGTCGAGAGAGTGCGGAACCATTCTTCCTCTTTTGTTCTCCCTCGATTCTCGCTAATCCAGTAAAGCGTGGATCAAGTCTCTCATCCCAACTTCGATTCATGTCTTTCCCTATGACATGTGGGTCGAAGTGCTGCGGGGCCAAGGGCCCCTTTTCTTGCTTATCTGTGTTGTTAGTGTTCTTTATTTGCCACTTGTTCCATTCCTTTGATTCTCGTCGATCGCAATGGCGAGTGGATCGAAGGAGGTGGACCTCATTTTTCCTCTTTGGTTCTTTTGTGCTTGAGCCCTAGTATGTTTGTACCCATTGAGATCGTAGCATTCCTTGGGCTCTCACGGTGACAACCGCACTGCTGAGACCTCGGAGAATGCCTTAGTGCATATAGTGCACCATGGTCATGGTACCCTACAAGTGGTTTAGGCAAACGTGATCTCTCGAGCATCGCTCCTCTCCGATGCCTCGCCTTTTGCCGTGGTATGTGCATTGGAAGGGGTAGACCACTGCTCCCTCTCTTTTCTACTCGTTATTTTTCCCCGCTAGCCTGTTCTGTTTGATTCCGTCTTAGCCACGACGACTGGATCAAAGACCGGACTATCTCTTCTAGTTAGCGAAGCTATGGTCTATGTCTCGTTCTCAGGCCGTGTGAGTCGACCCGATCGACCGTTGGAAAACCATCCTCACTGAGGATGTAACCGAGGCCGCGACATGGACATGCCCAACTAACTCTCCTCTCTTCCCCTGTTGTGCTACTCTCTTCCCGGCTCCCGACGTTGTTGTGTCATGCGGGTCGAGAGGACCTGTAGCCGCTCCTCTGTTGTTCGTGTTCCAATCTCGTTTGCTACCGTCGACTGTCATGGCCGGTAAGCTGACGTACCTTGGAACCAAGTCACGACCCTTCGGTTTTGCATTACTCGTTCTTTCTTGATTCCTATCTAGTGGTTATGGCTTACGGGTTAGAGGCTACAAGGGCCAAACCCTGTTGTTCCTATTTCCCTTTCCCTCTTGCTTGTGATCCTCCAGTCCCCCCAATTTCCATGACTTCAGATTGGGAGGCCACAAGTCGTGATGTTTGTTTAAGTTAAGTTAGGATCAAGGCCTCTTCTCTTGGAGCCGTACAGGTTGACATGGTTGACCCGAGAGGTACTGGCTATTTTGAGGCCTCGATCCGAGCTTATGCTTAACAAACAACCACTTCTGTTTGTTGGAGCCCGAGGATTGGACACTCACCATGAGGGCTAAGTCTTTTCAGTGTTTATTCGGAGTTATCTGGTTCCTTCTGTATCTTGTTGCCTTTTGGGGAGTATTGTATTTTGGGTTAGGGATTGATTGCTCTTTTGCCTTGTTTGTCGCTATATCGAGGTAGTTGCATCACGGTGACGATGGATAGACCGAAGATCCGATAGGAGGAGGAGACGCGAAGGGCAACCAGATGAGGATGACTATGGATTGCTATAAACAGGTGCCACGTCCCACCCAACCTCGTAGAATCCTATTAGACATGCAATATGTAGCTGCTAGCGCTTTACTTTATGCAAATGAACTGTGATAGGATGCATGGTAGATTGCTTGATAAGCCATTACCTTGATGCAACCTTTCTCCCCGCACACACCACCGCTAGGATAGATGCTCGCCTACTTCATGATACTCGCTACACACTTACTCTTTACTCATACATGTTTGTGTGTGGCTAAGGCACGTGGTGCCGTAAACTGGATAACTGGGGATAACATGGGAGAGATCTTGGCGTGTGTCTTGGGTGTGTGGTGAGGGTTGTGTCGACTGGACAGGATCTACGACGAGTCAGGGGACGAGTCTTGCCGGGGAGTGTGATCTGGGCACTCCCTATGTGAGAGTACCTGTGGCGGGTATATGTGATGTGAGAAGGTTCCGGGGAGGAGTGTCTTTGTGGGACGAATCCTCGGAACAGGAGGTGCCGTCGAGGCACGGGGCATCAGGCCCCAAGGTGAAGATGTCCTGTCTAGTCACCCCTAAGGACTGGTATGTCTTGAGAACCGGTTCATAGGACCCCTTCGTACATACCACTCGTTCCTCGATGGGCGGGAAATGACTTGACGGCTAGCTGGCCCCCCCCATTACTACTAGGTTGATAGGTGATAGTGTAGGGAGGTGCGGGTCTTTGAGACCCACACCCTCCCCGAGACAACGTGGAACCCTTAGGGATCCGGTACCACGTCTCACAGTCTTAGCGTGCCGGTGGATCTCCAGGGTGCCCTAGAGCTGAGTGGTAGGGTGGCATTGGGCCAGTTAGGCGGCAGCTTGGTATCAGCCTAGACGAGGCATCGTCAATGATGGTGATCTTGTGGTTCCAGGTGTACACACTCTGCAGAGTTGATCGATCTATACGTATAGCCGTGTCCATGGTCATGGACATTCCTATGTTTCCACCCCCTTATGATTAGTGAGTGGAGTCCTTTCTCTTCTCTCCCCTGGATGTGTTTGGATTCCGGCTTAGGCCGTTGAGGCAAGGAGGAGCGGGAGTCTTCCTTGCCGACAAGAGAGAGTGAGAGTGTGGTGAGATGTGTGGATGTGGATGTGGATGGGATGGATGGATGTGTGGATGAGATGGGTTAAAACTTGATGAACTACATTATATTTATATTATGAATTTTGCATAGGAAAACTACAGACCAAATATAGGCCTTTTCCTCTACCCTTGCATTCCACTTACCACATAGCAAGGTAAGGCATAGGGTGGGAGCCGTGGCCGACAAATCGTCTTGATAGAGTTGAGCGGGTTTGGGACCCGAGGATGACTACGACGACAACGGTGTTGGAAGGAATAGGTGGTCTCGTCCCTACACTCAAGTTTGGTTAAGAAGATCAAGTCGACGCCCGATATACTACCCCCGACTGATGATCGTTTGCGAAGGAGGAGCCTTCATCCGCCGTGGGCGCTACGCCTACTCGATATTAACTTGTGCGCGTTGATCGCTAGGATACTTTGTATCTAGGTGTGTCTACAAGTGATGTAAAACTCTGTAACTTGTACCTTTTCACGATGTATGAACTGTGGTATCAACTGTAAATGATGTACTCCGTGGATTTCCCTTCGTGGAAATCGCGGGTCGTTTCACCTTGTGTCTTAAAATCCTCATTAGTTGATGCTCCTTATGATATTTTCTGAGTTGATTATACTATAGATGAGAATGTGTAATATGGCGTAGGCTGTAGACTTTATATTTAGTAACTACATAGGTTTGCTTTACTCTAGCTGGATCGCGAGATTGTTTTACTACTTTAGTGAGTCTATATTCTATCTCTGGAATACCATTTACCTCATTTACTCAGTTATCATTTATCATATTATTGACTATTTATTGCTAAAGCATTAGTGTAATTGGCTATGATAGGTCTGCACGTTTATATTCTTCTTAGTCCTTATAAATTGCTTACTCCAAATGAATAGAAGTGCTTTTTTATCCTTTTGGCATAAAATAAATAAACAATACTGAATACTTCCCGGGTGAAATGCTACAATGGGAGAATTATCTGTGCGCTTGCGGATATATTCTATAATATTATTATTAGAGTCGAGTGTGTAGATTATTTTTATCCTTGGTTTTTGGCATCATGTTAGAGATGACAACTTAACGCGAAGTGATGTTAAAATTACCAACAAATCATACAAGAAACTCATCATGTGTCTTTTTAAATTTTCAAAATTAAATTTCCAGAATTTCAGCATCACATGGGAACAAGATAAATAGCAGCTCCAACCGTCTCAAATCATGTCCGTCAACTACCTAGACTTAAGGTCGAATATGCTACCCATAGGTCTCAGATTTAGAGCAAGTATTCATGTCAAATCAGTTGTGTCTGAAACCTTAAGAGAATTCTTGACTGTAAGCTAGGCACTTAAGAGAATTTTAATAGAGCAACTATTCATCATTTCCATGTCAACAGATTTTTCTCCAAGTTCTTTTTATTCAAACTGAAATTTAAACAAGCCTATAGACACACTCTTTTTATTTGTTTTTTATAATTTTTATTTAAAACAGACTAACGAGCAAACAAACAAACTAATTAAACAAAAATAAAAACAAAGGTAAAGAAAACTTACCTCGAGATAACGGGGGTGCTCCACCCAAGCTAGATGTTACCGTAGTCGATCAATGTGGTGGCGGCGGCCTCATGCCTACGTGCTGGAAGAAGTAGTCCTAGTTCTGTAGCTGCTGCTGATGATACTGGTCATGTAGGTGTAGCTGCCCAAGGATGGAGGTGTTCTGTGCAAGCAACATGGCTCCTTGCTCCTCATGGGTGTGAAGCCTGCGGTCATTCCTTTGCTGCTGCATTTGTCGATCGTGGTACCCCATACCGGCGTCCCGATGCTTGGCCGCTACCGGTACCCTCCGGAGGACACTTCCTGCGAATCAACAGACATACGCCCTTGATAGTCATTAAAATTACCGATGGCCATTCCGCCGCCTCTCCCCCAGGGACTTCACCTGTGGGCGATGGTTGGGCATACCGCCCCAACCGTCCCCGTGAAGTTTGTCCTCCGTGAGACGATTCTCGCTTCTCTATAGTTGATGTAGCTGGTGTAAGCTAGGCCTTATGGCGTTGGGTCAGCACCATAGTAGTGTGTGGGCTGTATGTTGGTAAAACGTGCCGATGCGCTCCTTATGGGTGCTGCTGCTGTCACCTGCACATTGACAAGAAGAGAACGGATGGTGTACAAGTTGAGCTCCGGGTTAGGTAACCGGACCTGCCTGCCATTAATCTTCATTATCACCATATTTCCTCTCTTCACCAAGGTTTGACCTTGGCGAAAGTAGTCGTACGATATACGATTTCGTCCTCCTCTAATGTACGGGACTAGCGAATTTTGCCACAACTCAAGATAGCTGGCAATTCGAGTCACCAAGGAGGTGCACTCAATATCACCGCTAAATCTGAAAACCTCCAACCACTGTCTTATCATCATCATAACGGGGGAAACCTTCCTACTCTTCACTATGGCGTAGAGCAGCTTGAGCTCATCTATCCGCACTGTGCTAGTGTCACCTTGTGGAAAGAGAGTGAATGCCAACCATCTATGCATGAACCTTAATATAGGTAATTGGATACTGCTAGTCCTAGCATGCGTGGGTGTGTTTTGATTGGTTATGTCTCTCCAAAACTGCTGTGCACTCAGCGTGGAAACCTAGAGCTAAGCTTAGCTCCTTCCAAGTTAAAGTTTTCTCCTTCCCAAAGAGTCAAAAATTTACCCTATTTTCAACAAAGTTCAAGGTGCATAAGAATTTAGCAGTAAGTAGTCTGCACCTTGGCTCAGAAATGTCTGCAAATCCCGTCCAACCCATGACTAAAAAATAGTTTCAAATTCAGTGTCCATACCTGTGTCTCGAAGAAGCTCAGGATCATACACTGTGGTCAGGATGAACTTGCGGTCTTTAATGAGCTCAAACTTTTCTTTCTCTTCGTTATTCTTCTACTTGAGGTCATGTTCTTCCAACAAACGGTATATAACCGTCTGTTGACACCTGTTATCGCCCAAAATTTATTAGCAATTACCACTCCCCGAGACATGAATATATGATAAGAATAGGGTTACCACTGATAATTTCCACTAGTTTTGGTGATTTGTGCATTTTTTAGGGAATTTTCCAGAAAAGCCTAAAAGAGGGATTTAAGTGCTAATTTACCACGAAACTTGATCGCGACGCAAGCACATCGCCAGAGGGTTCAGGAATACTCCAGAAGACACCCGAAGCAACAGGGGGGTGTTGACGGTCCTTAACGCCTATTTTATACCATCAACTATTGCTCAATATAACATGATATCAACCATAAAGCATAGTTGTAGGGTTTGATTCTAACGAGTTCCACGAGTTGTGTTGTTCTCGATCGTTTTGTAGGTATATCCAATTTTGCACAGAATAAAAGTATCTCAAATGATGAATTGGACTACACCATTGCGACGGGCTCATCGAGACGATCGAAACGGACATATCATTTGCTATATTCGGAGTCCGGAGTCAAAAGATATCAATTCTACACCGAAACCAACACTAGAAGACTCTAGAAGGCACCAGAAGGCGATGTACCGAAGGTGGGGCCCACCTGCTACAGGGTGGGGCCGCCCGGCCCCACCCTGGGGCCGGCCGGCGCTCTCCAGAGCCCAATCGAGGCCCGCTTCGACGGAAGGCCTCCTACCACCTTAGGGTTTACATCTCCACTATTGCCGAAGTCGAATTAGTCCCACATCGCCTGTCTAGACGAGGTGGAGGCTTTTCTAGACTATAAATAAAGAGGTAGACCTCCCTCCCTGAGGGCACCACATTATTGGAGATGTAGAGGCGTCCCTCGAATGGATGACCTCTCATCTCTAGAGAATTAGGGCTAGACTTTCCAATGTAGTTCTAGTTGAGAGTAAGGGAGAGCGGCGCTACGCCCGGGTTCCGGAGGACTCTTCGGAAGAGTCATCAGAGTTTTGGTATGTCTTTGTATTTATTCTTTGTAAGACTTGTGCTTTAATATATTTTATCTTCTCTATTTACTTTTATACATTACATTTAATTGGTTAGTATAGTTGTTATACTTTAGCATAGGATTTCCGCCCGTATCGGGTGCTCTAGTTATTAATTGTGACTAGGGTAGTAATTGGTAGTGTAGACATGGAGTCTAGGCTATATATTACCTGAGATTGCACCCAGTCCAACATATAGTTGTGGTAGCCCTGTGGGTGACAGCCTTGACGGTAGACGTATTCCACCATGTTAGGGTTGGTGTTTGTAGGACCGTAGTCGGAGCTTCCTAGTCCTTTCACATCTGTTTCCGTGACTAGTGTTCCGATGTCCCGAAGTGCTATTGTGTGATTGCTTTACCTTCCATAAATCAGTTATTATAGAACCTTAGTAATAGAGAAGTATTCAAGAACCATGATCTCTCCCGTTGTCCTCTCACTTTAGCTATCTACTCTTTTATCATAGAATTCTCCGGTGTGTGTCATATATGCATAATTCCTATCATCTATCATTTACCCTTACTTTAGACTAGTTGGTGTATTAGTTAGTAGATACATGATGGTGAACTATCAATGTCTTAACCCAATGTTTCCCAGTGGTAAAATATAAATAACGATACCTGGAATACTCCTGGTAAAATGATACAATGGTTTTCTGTGCGCTTGCATAATCCTTCATATTTTAATTGTGCATAAGAAATACCAACAAGCATTTTTGGCGCCGTTGCCGGGGATAGGGATTTACTTCTATTTCTAGTAGCGACGTTAGAAATATCAACAAGCATTTTTGGCGCCATTGCGGGAAACAATTGGCGTAAAGATTTTGATAATAATCTTGATATCTGCTAATTTAGTATGCCACTAGCTTTAGTAGGATTACCCCTGTTTTGTTGAATTGTGGAATAAGCAGGATATCAACCGTTTCAACCTTCTAGCGAAATTCCACAAGAACAAGACATTGGAAATATTGAAGAACTCAGGGTGCCTAAACATTCATGATCCATCAACAATGAAATCCTGCCATCTCACAGGTATGTATAAACATTTACATATATTATTCTAACCATGTGTAGATTGGAAAAGAAAAGTCATCATCACATGAATTCAAGGTTCATCACATGTGATGAATAAAGACGCTGCGCTAATCATAAATACCATTGTGATTCATGGTAAGTATGATCAAGAAAGGTGAGAAAGTCTTGCTCATAGACTTTAAATTTAATGAGTAGTTATCCTGTTGCATTCTATTGCATGTTTACTTCGAATAATCTATGCATTTACTCCATCTCATATCAAATCCATAACATGTTTAGTTTCTTGCACATATGTATGTCACTTGCATCTCTACTTAAAAAAATAAAAAAATACTCTCACATACATGATCATGCTTTCATCTCTATTTGAGTAAATCTCTATATGCTCTTATGCTACCTTGTTTGCTATAGTATCCTTAGGTTTGGAGTATCTTCATACATCTTTTAAATAAAGCATGGTGCTTAGTTTAGGAGTGGTGATCTTAATTCCAAAGGCTTTTAAATTAAACGTGGTGCTTAGGTTAAAATGTCTTTCTAAATCAAATTAGATGTGGTGTCTAGGTTGATTTTTGAACCGAAAGTATGTTTTAGTAGACACTGGATATTTTGTTGGACTAACCCATGCAGGAAACTCCTAAATTCAATTTGGGTAAGTCAAGAGATGAACTCACATCAGAGATGAATCAAGGCATGTGATGAAGTCCAATAACTTTGCACAAAAAGGAAGACACAGCTCATTCTCCATGGAAGAGTAGTAAGTATCAAAGTTTATTCACTTAATCTTTTGTCGTAAGTTACCTTTGCCTTGAACTGTATAAAAGTGCAGCCACCAACAATATTTGTTAGAAGAAATCTATGCTAAAGTAATCCTAAAAGTCCATCCTTTCATTAGCATAGATAAAATTCGCATGAATTATATGGATCATAACCCATATGCCAAACTTGTTGCAATCCTTTGGGTATGTGTCCACTAATATTTATGCAGGGAAGAAAGAATAAATGTCGATCATGGTTTAAAACGAAGAAAGGAGAACAAGTGTATAGAAAGGACTAAGATGGAAAGAAATAGATGAAAGAACACTTCAACGCCTTCTACACTTTACCATGATAGTGGACCAATCATCTTGCAAGACATAAGGTATGTTTACCTAAGCCTCATGCAACTTTAAACTATATTCAATATCTTATACTACGTTGCTAATCCATACCTTATGTCATGCTTAATTTGCTAAAACTTAAAACAATTTGGTTCACCTACATATTCTTGGTTCTATTCGAATAAATATCTTTAGTCTTTTGAACGTCCTTAGTCTATTATGAGTATGCTTTAGAATATTACTTAAACATTATAATATCAAAGCATATTTTTAAAAGAATTTGGTTGTGTATATAGACTATCGATCCTCTCTTGTATAAAAACATTTAAATCATATTAGGAGATTTCATAGAATCAAATCAAGGTTAGAAGTATTCTTCAAAATTATATCTTTGCCTTAACCTTGTTGGAAAAATTTGAAGTAATGGTGAGTCATTTAAAAAAAACAAACTATAGATTAATCTTTAACTATTTAGCAAACACTATCCACGCTTTAAATAGATAGTATATTCCTTTGGGTATGTGTTGTCTACTAATCCCTTGCAGAGAAGAAACAATGAGAGAAGCAAAAGTCTAAAGGAGTGAGAAAGAAGTGTAACATAGGAAACAAGATGCTAATGATCAACTCAAAATGCAAGGAAGGAAAAGACCATTGAAAATCATCTATCCTTTACTTCATGGTGTCATCATGCTCTAGTAATAATAAAGGTAACATCTTAAAGGTAAGTGGTCATCATTTCCTCTTGATCGTGGAGTACACACCATAGCACTATTCTCTTGATCTCAATCTTAACCAAATGAGCTCAAATATGATATATCTTATTTTGGAAGATGATAGTCATCATATTAATTTGATAATGATAAAGATGAACAATCCTTCCATAGGTTAAGTAACTCCACTTTTTTATCTCATAAGCTTAAATGCCATATTTATACTTTTGATATTCTCACCCAAGATATAAATGCACAATGTAAATAGACATCAATCCTATTGTGCCTAAGGTTAGAGAATGAATAAATTTTTGGTTCTGTTGGTGTTTTTCCACCAATAGAGCCCATGCACTTGATCTCTACCTTGTCTTTATGAGTAGAACACACATCAAGCAAAGTGTGGGAAGATCCCTAAATTCTACAAGTGGGAGTTCTAAACTAGTAACAAGGATGCACATAAGATTGGCTTTGAGATGCTAACAAAAAGAAAGGAAGAAGTTGGCACCACCATTGGAAAAGCCACTACTAGAGACACCACCTCAATCCTCATCTTTAGAAGCAAACCGAAGTACTCGATCAATGAACTACCGCAAGGAGGAGTCCAGTTCGGAGGATTCAAAACATCGAACCCTCGCCGTGAGGTAACATCGGTAGTTATCCATATTTACTTTCTTACATTGCATGATTTATTTTCTCTTAATCATATTTACTTTTCTACATTAGTATTACATAGGAAATAATAAAAATAAATAAATATGCATTAGGTTGTATTCATGCATCTTAGAAAACACAAAGCCCCATGTTAAACTCCGGTGGTATAAAAACTATGAGAGTGCTCAATGTGGTGGCCTACAAAATAAAAAATATATACATCATGCATTTGTACTTTCTGCATATAAACCCATAAAATTTAAAAATATTAATTAAGCATCCTGCTGCAATACTACTATCATAAAAATACTTTGAAACCTCCACAACACCCAATTCTCTAAAAACGGCTAACCACTAACGTTTTATCCTAATACCGTTCCACGAGTTTTGGTATTTTGTGAGAGCTTTTCTGGGGATGACTCAAAGAGCTAGCTCACCCAAGAATCTTTATCTTCATCACTTTCGAAGCACATCTCTCCGACACACGGTGACCTGCATGTGAAGGAAGTAACTTCTTGGGTGATGAGATTGAAGTATTCCTAGCAACACTTGCTCTTACAAATATGAGCTCCTCTATGAGGACCACTCAGCTTCAACGCTCAACTACGACAACATCCAGCTTGGGGGAGAGCATCCCCTAGTTATCAGGTAAGTATACCTATGCGATTATCGAGTCTATCTTATAGTCATAAAATACCAAAAATATGTGGGCACATGAAGGTCCACGTCTATAGAGTCTTTTGTGAGTCTATTAGTCTAAAATAATAATAATAACAATAAAAAAAGATGAATAATTATTAAAATCAAATAAAAATACTCTAGCTATTTATTAAGGTGTGATCATAGTGTGTTTACAGTTCTATCTAGTTGTTAAGAGTCAAATAAAAACTGAAGAACAACAAAATTTTATCTTGGAGATGATGAATAGTTGCTCTGCCGTAATTTCTTTCAAGTATCAAGTTTTCAACCTTAAATTCTCTCGAGTTTTAGATATGACTGATAGGCTTATAGGTGTCCGGTAGGTAGATTACTCTGTTTCTTCTCCTATTCGGTCACTTATCCGATAAGACGATATTATACAAAGTTTACCGTAGTTAGAACTAGAGTACATTAGCTATTTCCTCATTCTCAATAGTTTTCTAGATTGTTTGTACCCCCTTAGATTAAGAGTATTAGGCTGGGTCATAATTCACCTCTTGTTCCTTTGGGTTTGATATTAAAACCGGGTTGATCTTGGTGAAGTGCTGATCAAGATATATCTGTATGCGCTTGCGGATAATCTGATTATAATCATTATTTAGGGTGCGATTAATTTATACCAACAAGCATTTAAAAGCCGTTACCGGGGAACGGTTTGCTGATTTTGATTTAGCCTATCTTATTCTATAGTTATCCCTTTATATATAAAAATAATAATAATAATATATTATGGAAAATGAATCTCCACTTTTATATCAATATGGAGCACCATCGGGATCGTACCCCCGACCAAAGGAATCTTCTAAACCTATCACATCATCGGCTATGAGCTACGCCCGGGATTAACTAAATTAGTTCAGGGAACATATCTTTTCTCGGTAATACTAGCGAAAACCCCTATTCCCATTTAATCGATTTTGAGCGTACATGTTCATGTCTCGAGCATTAAAGGCATGGCTGATGAAACTTTAAGATGGAAACTCTTTTCGTTTTTCATTAACGGGCGAGAGCTAAGAAATGGTATAATCGCCATGTTGGGAGTAGTCAAGGAGATTGGGAAATATTACGAAAATACTTTTGTCTTAAATTCTTCCCAAAGAGAAAAGGTCGCTAAACTTCGATTTGAAATCATAGGATTCAAACAATTAGACAATGAATCGCTAGGCAAGGCTTGGGATCGTTTTGATGGTTTTGTAAATTCTGGACCTAATCTTGCTTTACCGTAATCCATGCTTTTACAACATTTCTTTTTAGGCCTTGATGATAGAAATAAGGAATATCTTAATTTGGCCTCGGGTGGAGCATTTATGCATATTACTTGTTGAACATGCTAAAACTATTCTTACTAATATTTTAAATGATCTCCCCAAGAAAAAGAAGAGTTGCTAGAAGAATATTCTCAGTTAGCTGAAAATGAACTTTTACCTGATTCATCTCAATCTATAGTTGAATTAAAACCTGAACTAGCTAATGAGATAATTCCAAATTCTGAGTGGATGTTTGAAATAGAGGATGATTTCTTTAATGATTTTGGGAATACAACACTTTATCGTAAAATTATTCAACCCTAGCAATCTGGAGATTTTAATTCTAGTTTTTTGCATCCTGATGATTTAAAATTTTTTAGAAATAACAAGGGAATTGATTTTTATTTTGGGTGATGATTGGTTGATAGAATCTGAGCAATCCCCTGAAGTAATTCGTCTTAATTCACCCTCGGTTAGTATAAAGTTGCAAGTAGATTCATACCCTTTTGAAGCTTTATATAACCCAATCATAGGAGTTAACATTATGTCATATACATTTGCTAGAAGATTCTTAAAAGACATACCATTAATTCCTACAAATAAATTATTTAAAAATTGTTCAGGACACATTGTTCCTAGTTTAGGAGTTTTGAGTGCACTTCCTATTGTTATTAATGATTTTCGCATCTTGGTAAATTTCTATATCTTTGATGTGTGGGATTTTGATGTAATGATTGGAGTACCCATAATAAAACTTCTTCAAGAAGGTCGTAATGGTAAATTAAATGTTCAATTTGGGAAAGGATTTAACTTTTCGATACCTATAACTCATGCAAGAAAATTTAAAAGCGAGCCCCCCTTCCGAATTAGATCCAATAGAAGAGGTTAAGGCTATTGAATTCGAAAATTTTATTTACCCCTGTTTTAGAAGATGATACCCAGTTCTTCATCGATGAAGAGAAGGAAGACCTTATTGACCCTGAACCTCTCGATGAACTAATAGAGCCACCTAAACCTCCTATTGAGCTTAAACCATTACCATCCGGTCTTAAACATGTTTTTCTAAATAATGATCAAGAATATCCTGTGATTATAAGTGATAAACTTTCTGATGAAGAGACTTATAAATTAATAACTGTTTTAAAAAACATAGAGCTGCTTTTGGATATTCACTCCAAGACCTAAAAGGGATTAGCCCTATTCTTTGCACCCATCGCATACCAACCAATCCAGAAATTACACCTTCAAGAGAGCCTCGTGCAGAGACTCCAAAATACGATGCGAGATGTAGTAAAGAAAGAAGTTCTAAAGCTTTTTTATATGCGAGGGATTATATACCCCCGTGCCGCATAGCGAGTGGGTAAGTCCTGTGCGGGTTGTACCTAAAAAGGCGAGGAATGACGGTTGTCTAAAATGATAAAAACAATTAATACCTAAAAGAACTGTCACTGGATGGTGAATGTGCATAGATTATAGAAAACTTAACAAAGCAACAAAGAAAGACCATTTTCCTCTATCTTTCATTGATGAGATGTTAGAGCGTCTAGCAAATCATTCTTTCTTGTTTTCCTTGATGGTTATTCGAGGATATCACCAAATCCCTATCCACCCCGATGATCAAAGCAAAACCACCTTTACATGTCCTTATGGAACATATGCTTATAGAAGAATGTCTTTTTGGATTATGTAATGCACCCGCTTCTTTTCAAAGATGTATGATGTCTATATTTTCTGATATGATAGAAGAAATCGTGGAAGTTTTTATGGATGATTTTTTCAGTTTATGGAAAAACTTTTGATGATTGTCTAGAGAATTTAGATAAGGTTTTGCAGAGATGTGAATAAAAACACTTAGTCCTCAATTGGGAAAAATGTCATTTTATAGTTAGAGAAGGAATAGTGTTAGGACATCTAGTGTCGAAAAGAGGTATAGAGGTAGATAAAGCTAAAATTGAAGTAATTGAACAACTACCTCCCCAGTCAATATAAAAGGAGTCCAAAGCTTTCTTGGTCATTGTGGTTTTTATCGTAGATTTATAAAGAATTTTTCACAAATTGCTAGACCAATGACTAGATTGTTAGCTAAGGATGTACCTTTTGAGTTTGATGAAGAATGCTTAGAATCATTTAATATTCTTAAGAAAGCACTTACATCAGCACCAATCATTCAACCCCCCGATTGGTCTTTACCTTTCAAGATTATGTGTGATGCTAGTGATTATCTTTGTAGGGAGCAGTTTTAGGACAAACAAAAGATAAAACGCATCATGTAATTGCCTATGCAAGCAAGACAATGACAGAAGCACAATTAAATTATGCGACCACTGAAAAAAAGAACTTTTGGTTGTTGTCTTCGCTATTGATAAATTTAGATCTTACTTAGTTGGAGCTAAAATAATTGTTTATTCTGATCATGCTTGCTCTTAAATATTTGCTCACTAAGAAAGATGCTAAACCACGATTAATAAGATGGATTTTTTTGTTTTTTAAGAATTTGATTTGAAAATTAAAGATAGGAAAGGAATAGAAAACCACATGGTGATCATTTGTCTAGGATGTATTTTAAAGAACCCCAGGAACTACCTATTAATGACTCATTAAGAGATGACATGCTTTGTTTAAAGTGACCAAGACAGATCCTTGGTACGCGAATATTGTCAACTTTATGGTTGCGGGGTTACGTACCACCGGGAGAGAATAAGAAAAGACTCATTTATGAAAGTCGTCTCCACATATGGTATCCACTATACCTCTTTTCGGGTATGCGCTGATGGATTACTTAGAAGATGTGTACCAGTGGAGGAAGGCATGCAGATCATTCAAAATGTCACTCATCACCATATGGAGGTCATTATGGGGCATTCCGTACTCATGCAAAAAATCGGCGTAGTGGATTCTTTTGGCCAACCATGTATGAAGACACCAAAGATTTCATCCGAAGATGTGGAGCGTGTCGAGGCACGGGAATATCAATGCAAGAGATGCTATGCCACTCACCAACAACCTTCATAGAGCTCTTTGATGTCCTGGGGAATTGATTATATGGGACCCTTTGTGAAGTCAAAGAATTATGCGTACATTTTGGTGGCGTTGACTATGTATCCAAGTGGGTAGAAGCTATGCCATGCAAGAATGCTAACTCAAAACACTCAAAGAAGATGTTTGAAGAGGTTATATTTCTAAGGTTTGGAACACCTAGAATGGTTATAAGTGATGGAGGAACACATTTCACCGATAAGAAGTTTCACTTATACCTACAAGCTCATGGAATACGACACAACATCGCTACTCCATATCATCCTCGGACAAGTGGCCAGGCGTAAAACATCCAATAAACAAATCAAGAATATTCTCCGAAAAACAGATGAATGAAATGGGAACTTTATGGAAGGATAGATTACCCGATGCACTATAGGCATCTTGGACAGACTTATAAAACACCTTTGGGTATGTCACCATATCAATTGGTATATGGCAAGACTTGCCACTTACCAGTTGAATTAAAGCTCACTGGGCTATCAAAAAATGGAACATGGACCTAGAAGCTGCTGGTGAGAAAAGAAAGATGCAATTATCAGAATTAGAAGAATGGAGAGAAAAGGCCTATCACAATTTGAAGATCTACAAAAGAACGGACGAAGAAATGGCATGATAAGAGGATCAAGAAGAAGGAGTTTGCACCGGGAGATAAGGTATTACTTTTTAATTCCGTGTTCAAATTATTCGGGCTTGGAAAATTAAGAAGCAAATGGGAAGGACCTTTCACCGTTGTAAATTCATCACCACATGGAGCAATAACTCTAGAATCAAACGAAGGTACGTTATTCAAGGTAAATGGACACCGACTTAAACTTTATTTAGAGCCATTTGATTCAGGAGTAGTGGATGAAATCGAATTCATCCAATTACCAACTTATTAAGTTCTATTTTATTCCGTTACGAATTTTTATCCGAAAACACATCTAACAGAAACATAGGAGTCCGAAGCACCCTGCGGAAGGGCACCCGAGGTGGGCCCTAGGTGGGGCCGGTCGGCGCCCCTATGGGGCCGGTCGGCGCCCCCCTGCGCCCTCTCGTCCCGACTCTCGTCCTCTATCCTTCCACACTCTTCCTATGTATATTCGCGTATTATCCACGTACAATCGGATATTCTTTCATATGAATCCCGTAGAACCTAGGTTTTATCCTCATCCTGTCTCCTGAAAACCCATATAAATACGTACCTAGACCTCCCCAATTGTATTCCATAACCAGCCACCTCTCTCTTCCAAAAGAGCTCTCCAATCTAGATCTATTAACAATGGCGAACAAGCCAGATAGATATATATGATAAGTGTAGGGCAATGGTAAATCACTCAGAGATAGAAATAGAGACTCTCTAATGTAGCAAGGCAAAAACAGGAGATTAGTTAAAAGATTGAATTCCTATGTAGTATCAAATTTACTAAGTCTTTACATCTACTCTAGTACATTACTTTCATCTATAGCATTGATGACTCTAAAGTACCCACAAGGAACATCACTAGAGAGGTTTGTGAACATAACACGCTCCTCCTTCACAACCACATTCTGCTAATCTTATAAACAGGGGACGGAATACATAGGACTCAACAGGAGTGTCACACCTGCGATCTACCACCAAACCCGGCCTACAAGGTGCATTCGTAGGTAGAGCATATCTAAGCACCGCGCTTACATAATATCTACCACTTAACCCACTCGAGTAATGAGCTAAGCGCTTTACGATCATATGAGATAGTCCATCATCAATCAATACTATATCAAGCAAAACACTAGAATAAACTAGGAACTTAATATACTGAAACATAATAGTTAAGAACAAAGTCATAATAAAGAGAGGGATACAAAGCTATACCAGGCCTCACGGATGACGACTCGAATCTGAGCATAGCTCAACTCTACTGAAACCTTGCTAGCTAATGCCTAACTAGAACTTGAAGTATTGGAGTTCTAATCTAATTCTCTGAGGATGGAACCCTTCGCTCTCCGAGAGAGAAAATAATGAATTAGGGTTTCTAGGCTCTCCTCCCAAGGGGGTCCTGCCCTCCTTTTATAGCCCTGGGCGATGATCGTGAGCCATCGGATCAAACCAATATTGGCGGACGGCTGAGATCTCTCCTCAAAGACAGTGGAGCAACCTGGGCGAAGCGGGCCGGAGATGGGCCCCAGGGCAGACCGACCGGTCTGGGGTGGGATCGGCCGGTCCCACCCTAGGCCCACTTGGCCCCCGCTTCGGCGTGGTGTCTTCTAGAGTGTTCCTGTGGTTGCCGTGTCATCTGTTTGTGCATTCTACGCTCCGATATGCTTCTGGGATTGCGTCTTCTCCATTATTCTCCTGCAGAAACAGTGAAACACCAAAACTCGTGGAATTCGGTTAGTGTAACCCCTATTCCTATGATGGTGATCTCAAATGTACCCTCTTCGGTATTTGGTTGACCTATAGATTTGGTAATTAACACCCGTCAACATAGCCATATGTATGCACTAGCCCCACTGGAACAAAATAAGAACACAATCATGCAAAAATGAAAGCGACACTGAAAACATGTGCAACATTTCCTAAACTTCATCAATTTATCAGAAAAATAAAGGCAAATGGGCATACATCCTCCATTACCCCCTACACGAAAGTTCAATTCCTTCAGTAAAGGATCTTCATGAGATGCATAATAAGAAGGTAGAAGAACAATGTGCTACTGGCCTCTAGATGCTCTAAATCTTGTCAGAAATAATCCACCTAATCTGTCAGTGAAATGGGCGTCAAACTCCATATGTGTTGTTTCCATTATTACGCCAACTCAACTCACCATAAGAAGCAAGAAGTTCTCGAGCCACGTTGTCGTTCACACTTGTCCCCTTAGAATGTATTCATCATACACACGACTAGATATAGAGATGACTATTGCTTCCTAAATAACCATTAGAGGGTAGCCCAATTCACCTTGTGGAGTTGCAAGATTATGGCCATCAGAATTCCAGAAGGAAATAAAAGCTTAGATCAAAGGTCAGGACAAGTTAACATACTATACAGAAGCCAATACACCTTTCAATATATCTACCTGGTCAAGGAGATTTCTCTTATGCTTTGAAATTAGCATGGCTTGAGCCCATTATAGAAATTCTAGGCTCAAGAAACACCGGTACAAAGGTGAGGAGCAACATCATGCCACCACGTCTTAGAGGGATGCTTTAGGAATTCTTGTGCAACTATATATAGAAACACTTGAGCGTGGTTCCCCATCATCATCAGTAAGCAATCCATCAATTGTCTCTAGAGTGATGAAGATCTACCTCTCCTGGGTTGGACCCATGCTCTTCATCATAACGAGCATCGACCCGACAATAGCTCGACATCATTAGTGCGAGGGACGAATCGCGAGATGTTGAGGTGGATTCACAATCGGCCTGGCTCCAATGAGTAGTTTTGGTCACCTTATTAATACACAAATTCACATCTTCCACATAGGTATCTGACTGAAGAGTAAGATAAGTCTGCAGCAATTTGCTGCGGTACAACCAAATAACTATGAATCGTTTTGATCTAATTGACTTTTATCACATATTATCTCTCAGGAAGTAATAAAAGGAAGAGCAAATAGGTAAAATATCTTCCAAGTGGATCTAACTTCCATATTCTATTAGATCTAATTACATGTATGATGTAAATTGTAATCAACGTGATGGACTTAATCATTGCTATTTTTGTGACAACGAGACATGACATGCTAATAAGATGTTGTTTAATAATTTTTTTGTAACATTTTTTTCACACATGATTCATATACTAATAAAATACTAAGTCAGATCTACACACAGAATCAAACATACAGTCTTACATGTATATCCATGATTAACTATTTTTTGTGATTTACTGGTTTCATGATAAGTAGTAGCCTCCACGCGTAGCATATAGAAAAATATTTTGAAATATATGTGCTTCATCAAAATCGTGCTTATTTTGATAAAAGCAGCTTCCACACATAGCATATATAGGAAAAAAAAGCTTCAAACATATTTGCTTAATCAGATACGTGATATACTTAATTGCATGACATGATTGGAGGATTTATTTCTTTAATTGTTGGCTATGATTTTCATTTTTAGACAATTTAGTTACTTATAAATACTTTATATGGCTATAAAAACCAAGGTCTATGATTTGTTAGAACTCTTACCTCCTAGTCCAAGTCCGCAATATTGGGCTATGGATCATATTCAGCATGCCAACATGCATTAGATCCATCTTTTTTTTATTAATGTCCTGGCTTCCCTGCAAAGCGCATAAATAATTACGTACTAGTCAGCAAACCTATTAATACACAGCAAATGAAAAAAAATTGCTAAAAGGAAAACGCTTATGCACACAAACCTGCATCGATGGGTCTATGTTCCTGTATGACCCTGATTGGTGCCGGGACTCTTTTGGCCAACAGAAGTTTCGTCTTGCCTACCCTACATCTTCAGGGTGTGCACGATGATCATGGCGGCGGCGAGCTCGTCGAAGAGCATCTCCAACAAGTCCTTAAATTTGACTTGCTAAATCTTTAGTTTTAGCAAATTGCTAATTTGTTTGACAAGTAAAAAAAAAGACTTTTCTCCAACAACTCCTTAAACCTCACTTGACAAAATGAAAAAAAAAAAAAAAAAAGCTAAGAGCATCTCCAACAACTCCTCAAATAAGATTGCTATTCTTATTAATTTGGCAAAAAAAACACAAAAATCTCTCTCCAATAACTTCTCAAACTAACTTGCTATTTATCCCAAGTTGCTCTTCACGGGCCTCGCACGTGGAAAGAACTTGCTATCGCGCCAGCCACAAGAGAAGTTAGCGGCGACTTGTGGCCGGGTTGCCAAATGAATTCGATCGGCTCTTCATGGTCAGCGCAACTAAACCCAATCATAGCGCGGTTGTAGGGCCGAGTGGGAGTGATCCGCTGCCGGTTCCATGAACGCAGTGGCCGGGAGTGCGATGATCTTCCCCGTATTGGCCTCGTCACATTGGGTTTTTGGGAGAACGGCCAGATGCCATCTGATTAATAAAACAATAAACAAAGGGAAAAAAACAGAGAAGCGATAGAAGATCTATGTCACATACGGAGAGTAGTACATGAAATAAACTAGCGTGACTTGAGAGATTGAACTTGCCTTGGACTCAAGAAGCTCTCGCGATACTAAACTGTGCGTCAGAACTCACAAGGCAAAAGGATCAAAGGCAAAGGTACGAGCGCTGGTGGTGAACTCGTGACTCGTCGGTGCTGCCTGCAGTTTTTATAGATGCAGTGCAGAGCGATTTCGCTCGAAATACGAAGATTAATTGAGATCAAATAGGTTATCGCAAAAAGCTCGGGTTGTTGTTCAGGGTTGTTGCATTGCACCGGGACGCCGGGAGGTTAGGAGATGGCCGCGCGTCTCGCGCCAACAACCCAGGCCTATCCAAGCATGTTCACCAATCACCGCAGCAAAACGGGTGGCCCACCGAGATGTCGAGCACTACCAGACAAATTTGGTTAAGATTGTTTGCTCAGGCACTGTGGGCCTCGAAACAGGCGAATCCAACCTCGCAGCCCACGAGTTGCTCGGCGCGCAACATCTGCTGATTCCGCCGGCGGCCCAGCTGAGCTGACAACCTTGGCAACCAATGGAGCAAAGCCCACGTGGCGTGGAGAAGAAAAATAGAGAGCAGACGACAGCCTCCGGTCAGCAGTTCCACCCACGAGATTTAAAAAAAAAAAAAAGTTTCCACCCTTGTCTCGATCACTGGTACACAAACCATTTCTCTTGACACTAAGATTTATATTTTTACTTGGCGGTTTCTCTTTAAAACAGCCCGGTAGAAATCGGCCCTATTTCTACAAAGCGGTTCTCTTGAGGAACCGTCGGTAAAAATACGATTTCTTGGCGGTTTTCTTAATGAACCACCGGTGGAAATCGACTATTTCTACCGATGGATTTCTTAAAGAACCACCAAGTAGAAATTAATTTTTTTAGTTTTTCAAACTTCCTCGGATGGAGAAACTTTCAAAATAAAAGTTGCAGATCTCGAAAAGTTATAAAATTTTGTAGTTGACAACTTTTTGATTTGAAATCATCTTTTTAAGGAAAACTACGAACGAAATTTTCAAATTTAAAATTTAAATTTTGTAAATGGCCTCGGATCTCGGATGGAGAAACACTCTAAATAAAAGTTGTAGATCTCAAAAAGCTATAAAACTTTATAGTTGAACACTTTTTCATTTGAATTCGTTTAGACCCCGAAATATTAAATTTACCATCGGTTTGGGATAATATGTGGGAAATCGAAATGGGATATAGACACAAGTGACGTCCCGGGTGGAGTGGTAGAAGGGGATACACGCGAGACCGAGGTCGCGGTTCGAACGTTCGAACCCCCATGGCCGCGTAGGGCGCGATTTTACGCGAAAAATTGTGCGGGTGCCTCCCGGTTTCAAAAATATTTTTTTGCCGTTTCTAAAATATTATTTTTGCGTTTTTCGGGCGGTGATTTCTACAGGCGGTTTCTTAAGAGAACCGCCTGTAGAAATCGATTTCTACTGGCGGTTTTCAACCAACCGCCAGTGGAAATTGACCATTTTCACCGGCCTCTTCCACCTGGCGATTGGAAAAAACGTCGGTAAAAATGGCTATCCAACCGTCTGTGCAGAGCTTTTATGTACTGGTGGATCTCGTATCGCTTCCCCGCCGAAAAGCGGCGGTGCAGGAGCCGTCGTCGGCACCAGTAGCCTCTCCTGATCGCAAATGCTTTTCTTGGCTCACAGTCGCACGCGCGCGCGCACGGGCATGGCCGGCCACGTGACAGAGTCCGCTCCGCGGCTAATCCACTGCTCATTTCTCACGAGCTCGTGTTTACGCCGGTCGACATGGCATGCCGGCCGTTGGCGGGCCGTCCCACCACGTGCCCGACTCGTCCCAGGACGTTGGAGGAGCCTGTGCTTCCTTCCTCGGTATGGTGTCGCGGCCGTGCACAAACGAGGACGATTGCCGGGTGATCTGTAGCGGTGAGCGGCTGAGGTTTGAGGCCCCACATGCAGCAAAATGGGGGCACATGCAAATAAACCACCTTATTGCTTTGTTTTTATTCATTTAATTCCCATTGCTTATACGCAACTCCCACATAGGAATTATACTCCGTACACTATTCCAAGTAGCAAATTCTTTGGCACTCAGATAACCGGGGAGAGCAAAGAGTTGGATGATTGGCACAGCAAAAGCACTCAGGTTCTCCATGGCACTTAGTCTGTCCGTTTTGAAGCACTGTCCATCATGTCCATATGCTGTGACATTCTGGTTATCCATTTCATCCATGACTGCTCGGCCTATTTTTCTCACAGGAAAAGAAAATCCGCTAAGTAAATACATGCATAAATGCACCGAATTAATTGCCCTAGAACAACAAGCGTAAAACCAACGTTGTGAATCTCTACATTCATCATCAGTGTCCCTCTTGTTTAATCTTACGAGAAAGAAGATGAACAGATTGTAGAAATATACATTTTTGAATGAATGAGAAAAAGAATAATAGTTGTTTTATACTAGTAATTAGCATGGGAGGATATTGGAAGCGATATTTTTATTTATTTATTTCACTTACCTTCCGCATGAATGGAAAAGCATCCGAGGAGTAGCAACAAAAGAAACACTAGCAGTTCATTGTGCAGTGTGTGTTTCTCCATGCTGAATGTTTCGTCTTGTATGTTCTTGGCAGATGTGTTCTGCTTGAATGTGATGCCTTTGAGGCATATGTTCATATAAATAGACTCTACGTATGCATGATATTTAGCAAATATTCATTCTATATTTATATCTATCTATATCTATATCTATATATATTTTTTTAGCAGATGTTTTCTGCTTGGATTTTATGTATCGATGCATAAATTGTTCATATAAATAGAATGTACGCATGAATGATATTTACAATAAATTAATTACCCTATATCTACTTTTATATCTATATATATATATATATAGAGAGAGAGAGAGAGAGAGAGAATTGGACACATTTTTTCTACTTCCAGGAGTAGTTACTCTCGGCTTTAATAAACCATGTTGCGTATGTTTGCATAATAATTTATCAGTAGTTACTCTCGGCTTCAATAAACCACGTTGCGTATGTTTGCATAATAATTTCCTACTCCCAGGAGTAGTTACCATTGGCTAAGCATGCATGCAAAAAACATAATGTTATTGCACTGAACCGAATTCCCAGATGTTGCTTCTGTTAGCTTTGCTGTTATCGAATTGCTGGGAACCAAAACAGAGGCATCAAGCTGTTCCTGCTATAGTACTGCAAAGAGAAAAGAAATCGAGTCAAGCAAGCTGCTACCATTGGTCTGTAAATGGAAAGAGAGTTGAGGTGCTGCTCTGGCATACTGAAAAAACAGATAAATCATGAGGTGTTGTTGGAGGCTGAACAGAGAAAACTGCAGATCGATCTGTTTAATAAAAAATATCTATGTTATAGTTCTGCTGGTGGTAGTAGGCCTATCTAATTATATCAAGTGCTGACAACAAAAAGGAGCAAAGAAGAACAACAACAAAAACCAAACACAAAATGCAGATCAAATACAGGCAGTCCTACGCCACATGATCATGTCAACAACCACCAAGCTAGTGACATGATGCATGGTTAAACAAGCTAACCATGGACAACACTAACACAAGCGCTACCCTGCCTTATTTCACATGTGCTAATTTACTAACAGAAGCACTAACCAAATCAGAGCTACTGACACAATTTTGCCTGAACAAAAATAATGATCATATATTCACCTGAAGGATAAAGATAAGATTCCAAATATTTCCAGTGAGCGGTTGTAATAGTTCTGATTTGGTCTGAGATTTAACATCATTAAGTAGATCTCCCAATCGAACAACCTTAGTATTGCAGATTCAGAACTGCTTGCCATCTGAACCAAGAACAAGACTAAATCCAACGTGGCTTGTTTTCTGAAACCTCTTTTCACTTGGATCTGGGAGACAACCAGGCCATCCTTGTAGCCTGTAGAAAACAACAGAAGATTTAACCCAAAAAAAAGAAAAATCTTTATTTCTTGGCAGGTTGATAATTCAAGTAGCAATAGAATTTCTTAACTAATTTCCAATGTGTAATTGTTCTGGGTGAAGGGTTCTTTTATTTCAGATCCATTAGGAATGTGTATCTAGTAGACAGTATCATTTACAACCTATGAAAAAATTGAATTATTGGAGATACCTAAGGTCTCAATCAGCCTCCGTTTCTCCTCATTCTTCATTTCTTGTTTCTCTGCAAAGAAACACAACGCCATGGTTCATCACCCAAAATAAATGAAACAAAACAAGACAGCAAGAAGAAAACGGGATATTGAGTGCATCCTAGTTGAGACAGAGAAGACAGGGAGGAGCCGGGACGCCGCGCTGCCAGCCGCGGAAGGGTGGGCATACCTGTTGGATGCTCGTCGCTGTTGAAGGGCCTGATGAAGATCTAGCGAAGTGGTCGACGAAGACACGAGCTCCTAGCGTGCTACGGCGGCATCGCCAAGAGGCGGCGACGAAGACCTGTGCGACGTGACGTGAGGTGATGGCGGCGGCTGCGATGGAGTGAAAGATAGTGACGAGCGTTGCGGCGGCCGAGGCTCGAGGCTGACTAGGCCGTTGCCAGCCATGGTCCGGCGGAAAGGCGCAAAGCTTTAGAGCCGCGACGCCACGCGATGGCTGGGTAGGGGAGCAGGACCCGGTGTGGGAGAGGCATGCGTGAAGCAGAAGCAGCTGCGGTTGTGCAATGCGAGAGGGAAGGAGGCCGGGGGGCGTCGTGCACGGGCAGTTCCACGGACGCGCGTAGAGGAAGAGCGAGGCGGGGGATTAGCACCGGGCGGGGGTTTAGCGTCTGGCGGAGCCATTAGTTTAGCGGTGACAATGACATTTAGTTCTTTTAGGTCGTAGAAGACATAGATAGAGATAGAGATAGAGAGTGAAGGCATGTTTGGACCCCTCCTCTAAATTTTAGAGCTTTAAAAGTTTTAGAGCACTCTAACTTAATTTTAGTATGTATTCATCTTCTCCGGCGAGCTCATCAACCGCGGCACCGCCGATCAAGCCGAACATCTACAGAACCCCCAAACCGTCGGCGTCAGTCCATGGCAGCCCACTCTTTGAAGGTGAGGTTCTTTATATGTTTTGATTAGTTTCTTTTCTCATCTGTGCGTGGCTGTGGCATAGATGTTGCATGCTTTCACGGCCAGCTAGTGAGCCCTGACGACGCCGGGAACGACGACTGCACCTGCAACATTCTCGACGGTGGCGACCAGATGCCGAGAGACCGGCCATCACTTGTATCGGCGGCGATGTGCTACGCCCAACATGGTGATCGACTGTACGTGCTCGGGCACGTGCATGCATGCAGTGCACTGTACCACGGCCTGGCACAAAGGCGTACGCGTGCGTGCAGCGGAGCCGGCTCGGCAACACGGCGTAACCACGATGACCGCGGCAGCCCGGCAGAAACGGCAGCCTGCCGAGCCCTCATCATCAGTTTTGGCGTCTACAGCAGTGGCACATGTGCAAATCCATAGCATCCTGAAACAAATACGGTGCCCTTTAGCTCGACAAAGCGTCGGTCAACACAACAGTGAGTCTGGCCATGGCCGGAACGGCAAGCATATGGCCACCGTGGCGGCGGAGCGGCACAGCCCGGCAAACACATCTATTCACCTTAGCAAGCCGGGCCTTATTATTGGACCAGGAACACCACCGGTGTACAGGCAACAATAGAAGCTAACTGAGGTACCGTTTACAGAGGCACCAGATCAATGTTGTTTGTTATTTGATTGGAGTGGTCGGCAATCGATCACACTGCGATCAGATCCTAGCTCATACAATCCCATTACCGCCCATCAACTCGTCCTATCGATCCCGTTACTCTGACTCCTCTCCACGTGCGGAGGGTCGCGACTTCCCCCGAGGCACCGACGCTCGACTCCTAAGTGTAAACGAGGATGTATGTGTACAATATACGTACAGTATGCCTCAAGAAAAGCAAGTGCAAGACTATGCAAGATGCAACACGTGAAAAAAGCTAGCCTCCAATTATTATTGGTTGGGCCACTATAATCCGATGCAATGAACTACTAGGCTCCGTTCTAAATGGCCCATCCAACATATACCGGCTCACATAGGCCTAAAGCTGTCTTGGGTACAGTACTTAAAAAATAATTCCAAGTCATGACAATAAAAACGCTCGAGTTCACGTGCATGTATAAATTAGCAGCTAACAAAGTGTCATGCCAAGATCTCAGAAACTAACGCAGGGAGAACTCTCCTAAGTACCACATCAAGTCTCATGATTATCGCATCACTTTTTCACATCGTCAAGGCCGGTGATCCATATGAAGTTATTTTCTTCCCCTTACCGTGAGGCTAGGATGTTTTCTTTTCCGTGACCGACGAGGACAGAATTATTTTGTTCATGATCGATGAAGCCGAACACTTTTATGGGATCTGCATGACAAGATCGGACACCTTTACTAGAGACCGATGAAGCTCTAGTGCTTCACCATTTTCATTTATTTGTGCTCATGCATATACATGATATACTTGGAGACAACTTTGATTTATTTGGAAACAACAATGGCAACCATCTACATAGCTTAATCAGAGGTGTATTGGAGTCCAGTGTTGCAGATATAATTAACTAGAGGCCTTGAGAGGCCTCAGGAACTGGAGCCACACAATCCTCGATTGTCGAAAGGTTAAATGGAAAATTATACTTTGTAATTCTACAATTGTGAATAAAGTGATGTTTCCCTAAATTCTTGTTTCTTGTGTTTTATTGCACATTTACTTAATTTGTATATGGATATATACCGACATGCCTACGCATAATAGTTCTAAGTAGTACGAGTGGTTGAGAGAGCGTTTTCTCCCTTGGTGATTTTTCCTTTGATCTAAGCTTTTATTTCCTTATGTAATTCTGATGGCCATACTCTTGCAACTCCACAAGATGAATAGGGCTACCCTCTAATGGTTATTCAGGATGCACTATCAGGTAGTGTGTATGATGAACACGTTCCATAGGACAACATGAACAACAAAGTGGCTCGCGAACTTTCCGCAGCTTACACCGAGTTGAGTTGGCATAATAATGGAAAAGGTACACATGGGGTTTGATGGTCCATTTCACTGACGGATTGGGTAGATTATTTTCTAGAAGATTCAGACCATCTAGAGGGCAAATAGCACAATCCTCTTCCGCCTTCTTATTATGCATCTCATGATTTACAAAAAGAATTGAACTTCTGTGTAGGGGGTAATGGAGGACGAATGCCCTTTTGTATTTATTTTTCTAATAAACTGATGAAGTTTACAAAAGGATGCACTTGTGTTCAGCTGCTAGCCACTTTTTATCTCTGCATGGTTGTGCCCATATTGTGTTCCAGTTGGGGTGCATACATACGGCCCGAAGTTTTTATGGCCACAACTTAAATTGCTCAGGGGATTCAGCGGAGCATTGGTTTGTACAACAGTATGGATGATATCCTCCATTCTAGTATTGAAAATGATAGCTCAGCTAGTGAATGTGAATTACCTTTGCCAGCGAATTTTATAATGTGGTGGTATGCATGTTACTAGAAGGACTTGCCTCATTAGCTTACTTTCTTATCACAGATTCACCACCCTTTATTATCTATGTCTCAGACAATGCAAGACTATAGATTAATCTACAAGATGTGCATCGCCTATTTTGATGTTGCTCAAGATGGCTACTCTGGCCCTTGGATTCTTTAGGGAGATTGAGAGCCCATTTCTTAGAGATCCACTCAAATGTGATTAAGATAGTCGAGGGGATTAGAATGATAGGAGGCCCCTCACACTTTTAGAAGTTGATATGTTGATCAGCAACAACTTAGGAACTTAGGTGGAATTTCCTATCGCCATTCCCAATTATACTAGAATCTTATGCTCTCCATAGATGTGGATGCGACCCACCCTTGTCCTCGGTCGTGATGCCTTGCAAGCCTTGGTACCACTCTTTGTTGCACCATCGTTGTCAATCACCCTATTCACCACGCCCAGGCCATCCAAAGCTTCAGCAATGCCACCAGAATCAGTTGTGCTACTGAAGCTTCAGATGGCCCAAGTGTTGTGAATAGAGCGATAGACAATGATGATGCAGCAAATAGTTCTGCTAAGGCTTCAAATGGCCAAGGCATTATAGCCAGGCCAAGGGTAGCCCGCGTGCAAATCTACGGGGAGCATATATTAGATTGGTACAATTGGCAATGGCAATAAAAAAAACCCACGCAAGCTGTTGCTGATCAACATATATAAATATATCAACTTATAAAAGCGTGACCGGCCTCTGATCATTCTTGACCCCTAGTTTGTCTTCAATCACATTTGAGTGGCTCCCTAGGAAATGGGCTTTCAATCTCCCTAAGAATAATCCAGGGCCCATAGAGAGCAGCCATCTTCAACAGCATCCAAAAAACAGGCAATGCGTATCTTGTAGGTCAATCTGCACTCTTGTATTGCCTGAGACATCGATAATGAAGGGTGGTGAATCTGTGATAATTGACATGGAAATAAGCTGCTACAACATAGCCTTCAAGTAATATGCATGCTACCCCATTATAAAATGGGTCGGCAAAGGTCATTCACATTCACTAGCTGAGCTATCATTTTCAATGATGGAATGGAGGATATCATCCATACTATACAAATGGGTTGCACTAGCAAGCCCAATACTCCACCGAATGCCCTAAGCTATTGAATCTACATGAGACCATAAATAACTTCTAGCCATATGTATGCACTGGCCACACTGGAACACAATAAGAGCACAATCATGCAGAAATAAAAGTGGCACCAAAAACATGTGCAACATGGGCATTCGTCCTCCATTACCCCCTACACGAAGGTTCAATTCCTTGGTAAAGGATCTTCATGAGATGCATAATAAGAAGGTAGAAGAGGAATGCGTTGCTGGTGTAACATTCTAAGTGTTAATCATGGTTTGCATTACATTGCACTAAGCATAAGCATCATCAAGCATTTCATTAAGAACATGTGATAATAATGGTTTTATGTGTGCAATAGACATATTGGTTAAACAATCCTAAAAGTAACCTAAAGTGGTTTAGAATTCAATATAAAGTAGGGTTTATATACAAATTTTTGCTAAAACATGCTCACATGTGATGATAATATCAACGATGCTTGTTATTAAGTTACTAAGTGCCTTGAAGTACAACTACATGTTTTATTTAGTTTTTGGAATTAAGCCCTAAGTAAAAGTTGTAGTACAAAACATATGCAACAACTTTTATTTAAGGGTCCAGGGCCAAATCTAACTCTAACTTGTTCAAAAAGTATGCCCAAATTTGAATTTGAAATAAATTGAAGAACTGGACTTAGAATTTTCTAAGTCATGGATTTCAGTGTTTTTATTCAATTTTCAAGGCTTGGCAAAAATTGTTTTCTTGAGTGAAAGCATGTCAACCAATGCATCATTTGTTAGTACAAAGATCCTACTTTGAAACCAAGGAATTGGTTGGATCTTATGAGCTAGGGTTAGTCTTAATTAAATGTGAAACTCTGCTAATCAGCTCGAGTTGCTCACTGTCAAACTGAATTTCAGAGTCCGGTTTGTTTTTACCTAAGTTCATCAATTTATAGTTTGCAAACCAGTGAGTGTTAGCTTATGATCTTTTAAGCACTTTTGAAGTACACCTATAGAGGAGCGACACGGTGCAGTTGGATTCCATTTTGGCTTCTCGAGCAGGGAGAAATCGCGAACTGAAAACACCTGTTTCAGTAGCTACAGTACCACGACATGTCATCTCCCTTGCCCATGCCGTTCCCTGTTGCCGGCGTCGCCGTGGATGTTCCCGTGAATTCTCCGGCCAACGCGCGCAACCAACCACGTCGTCGAGGTCGTGAAGGTGCTGGCCACCTCGTCCATCCTCTCTTTGCTCTATATAAACCACCATCGCCGTCGGTCTTCACTTTTCTTCTTCTTCGGTCATCGCCGACCGAGTCTCCTCTTGCCATCAAATTCGTCATCGTTGCCTCACTGCTGCCCAATTACTCCAACCTCCAGCTCCGCAATCCCTCAGCGGATCAATTGCAACTGATCTCACCGTTTGCCATCACCAGAAGCACCCGCGTGAGGCTTTCTTTCTCACGGCCGGCTGGAGCGCCGCCGTGCCCCGCTCGGCCGTCAGTGGGCCATTTCAGTGAGCCGATAGCCTTGCCAGCCATCGTTTTGAACTCACCGTAACACCGTGATCATGACCGACTCTATATTTTTCACTCTACCGCGCAGAACACGCTAGAACATCCCTTCGCCGTCGGGTTCACGCTGCGGCTTTCGTCCCCAACGCCGACGACCCAACTCCGCCGTGTCTCTGTCGCCACGGGTTGATGTTTTAGGGTCGCGGTGAGATCTTGATCGCTACACCGTTGCCTGCTTAGCCTCTATAGCACCGTAGTGGCCGGAGCATCGCCGTGCCGCCGCACAAGGTCTTGCCAGGCCGCCATGGCCGCCGACGAGTCTCGGTTGGTTGCAAACCTAGTCAATAAAACCCGTAGATCAGTTTGCTGTAGTGTTGTGGTCGTGTTGATGTACTCGTCGTCGCCTGAACCCTCACCGGCGACGGGGTATACCGGCCAGCCGCCGGCGGGCACCTCGGCCAGGGCCCCCGGCCTCGAGCAAGCCAAGCCAGGCCAGCTCACGTAGCTGGGCCGGGCCAGCGCATGTAGCCGGGCCGAGCCGGGCCGGTTTGAGCCCGCAGGCTTTCCCTCCCCCTTTTGAATGTTTAAATATTTTCCATGAAAATGAATAGTACTACATTTTGTGTTTTTCATAGTAAAATAATTAAGGTTCCTAAAATCATAGGAATTTTTGTATAACTTCCTTATAGTGATGTCTACTCAAGAAAATTATGAAACTTGGATTTTGGATAGTTTCTGCACAAGATAAAATTATCTCTTTTAATTGTAAAATGAGCATTCCCTGATTTTTAGAGAATAAAATATTGATCCAAAAATTATGAAAATTAATTTGCATCCATTTCATGACATTCCCAACCTACACAAAAAGTTTGAGATGAATTTGAAAATGTTTCATAAAAATCATTATTTCAAAATTAGGAATAAAAGGAAAAAGTGTATATGATTTCATACATGTATATATTTGGATGTTTTATTTTTATACCTTGCTGAGTCATCATCATAGGGTACTGTTTATCTAAGAAATACTCTAATTGAGTAGTAAATGCTTTGTTATTTTATGTCCTGCTTGCTAAATTGTGATAACATTACTTGCATATGTTGTTTTCCCTTTTCAAAAGAAAGCAACCACATGATACCTGTATGACTTCTATAGTTTGAATGGTGACTTTGAATCCTAAAGTTCCACTGCTTCTTATCAATGCCCTTGTTTTATAATAATAATCTTGACACATTAAATGGTAAGAGTTATTTGTTACTTTCTAGAAGTTGAATTGACTTTTTCAGAGAGGAGATATGCACCTACTCTGTATAATTTAAAAATAAGTAATTGTTAGCTTCTTTTAACCAACTCTGATAATACAGTGTTGTCATCAGAGAAAGAGAATTGCACACATGGAACCTTATGTAGCTTTTCATTCTTATCGTTCACATGATCATATCATCATGTATCATTCCATGTCATACCATTTTAACTATGCATCATGTATGCACTCTTGGTATTCATACATCGCATACATTCATATAGGATCGGAGGAAAAGGCGTCCGTCGAGTACGTGATAATCGAGGAGAAGGGTCCACAGGAGTTGCCACCCGAAGGCGAAGAACGAAACTCTAAACCATTGCCGAAGTGCACTAACCTCGAATTCTCCACTTTTCACCGAGGCAAGCTCCGGAGCATCCTAAATACCTATTATACCTTTTTGAAATACAATTAATCCTTTTCTTTATATAGTACTGTTATGTGCATTAAGTTATCAGGGGTGGTTGACACCGTTGTTGCATGACTTCCTTGTCCACTAAAATGAAAACTGTTTATCTTACTAGATAAAATAGATAGATTATGCTTAGCCATGCTTAGATCATTAAGAAGTCGGATGATTTCCTGTCATCCGCACCATTTAGGATCGGTACATGTGATATCCTTAATCATGAGATGAATGATAATTGGAGACCGGACGGGATTCAATGTTTAGTGATGCTACAAGACATGGAGGTCTTGTATGCTTGTATTTTTCCTGTCTGTGTCGATTAAGGACCGTACCGTATTCTGGACATAGGTGTGAGATTGAACGTACCTTCACATAACAGCCGAATAACTCGTTTCGACTGTCAAACTGATTAGCTCGTTCGAGGTAGCTATTGAACCGTTAGCATTACTGGGAGGAGAGCAAAAGGTGTGAGGGGACTGATCCAATATCCAGCAGCAACTACAGGCCATGGGTCGTTGGGGTACTGACTGGTGAGGATCGAGGACCATGAGTTTTGTGAAATGGTTCAATCCTATTTTTCGAATAGAGTGAATGGTGATTCGCACGGGTGAGGTACACACTCGTGCGGGTGTGTGATACGGGTTTTACCCAGCTGGTGTAATCGATTCGAATCGCCGTCTCTCCCGGATAGTGAGAAACTCATACCTTTTCGCAGAGACGTAGTAAAGAGATGGAATTCACTGTTGGTATTGGAAGGATTATAATTGGTACCTCATCTCTAGTTAAATGCTTGTTATAACTCAAGTGTATGTTTTAGAAAATTGCAAATGTAGTTAAGAATAGCTTTATAATAAATTTGCCGCCAACATATAAAACTTTGGATTCTAATAATAAGCCTTTTTTGCAAAAGTTGTTAGCCGACAAACCCCACTATACATAACCTATCATTTATCCTTTGAGTCTTTTCTTTTATTCCCTGTCGGGTAAGTCTTGTGGAGTATAATTGAGTACTCAGGGTTTTTACCCTCCGTTGCAGGTGTTAACTTTTATGAAGGCTTTGGCATTGATTGCTTTAAATCCTATGGATGATTTGGATTAGTAAGGCCAACGGGCATGGTCATATCGTATAACTCTCTCATCATGCTTGTAAGGAGGTTTGATGGAAACGGTGATATACCACAACCCTTGTTATTGTAATTTAAAAACAATGCCACTTTTCTCGTAACATATTTGGAACCAGTGTGTAATTATTTTTCGCTGTAAACTCTGTATACTTGATGTATGACGTTTCCTTAATCATGATCCCGGATGTAAGTTGATTTACCGAGGTCCTTCGTGATACTCGGCGGACTACCGGGTTCATTCGAGAAGCGGTGTATACGTGTCAATGTTGTTAACGGGGACAGTTACACTTAATCTTGAATGGATTGGTCGGTTCTGTCACAGCTGGCCCTCTAGATGCTCTAAATCTTCTAGGAAATAATCCACCCTATCCGTCAATGAAACAGGCCGTCGAACTCCATTTGTGCCCTTTCCATTATAACGCCAAATCAACTCAATGTGAGCAGCGAGAAGTTCTCAAGCCACCTTGTCGTTCACGCTGTCCTTTGGAATGTATTCATCATACACACAACTAGATATAGAGATGTCTATTGCTTCCTAAATAACCATTAAAGGGTAGCCCAATACACCTTTCAAAGTGTTTGTCTGGTCAAGGAGATTTCTCTTACGCTCTAAAAATTAGCATGTCTGAGCCCATTATAGAAACTTCAGGCTCACGGACGGTGCAAAGGCGAGGATTAACATCATGCCACCACATCTTGGAGGGATGCTTCAGGAATTCTTGTGCAACTATAGAAACATTTGAGCGTGGTGCCCTATCATCATCAGTAAGCAATCCATCAATTGTCGTCTCTAGAGTGATGAAGATCTTCCTCTTCGAGTTGGACCCATGCTCTTCATCATAACTAGCAGTGACCTGACGATGGCACGACATCATTAGTACGAGGGACGGCATCACGAGATGTTGAGGTGGATTCACAATCGGCCTAGCTCCAATGAGTAGTTCTGGTCTCCTTAGTAATACACAAATTGACATCTTCCACATAGGTACTTTGACCGAAGAGTAAGATAAGTCTTCAGGGATTTGCTACGCTACAACCAAATAATAAGGCCTTTTAGATCCTATAAACTAATAACTAGTTAACTAACAATTAGTCTATAAAAATTCAAATAGGTGAACTAGTGGATGAACTAATGACTAATTCAAGGTCCAACTAGTTAGTTCACTAGTCCATAGAACCCAACTATTTGAACTAGTTACTAGTTTATTGGATCCAAATAGATGCTAACTATGAGTCATTGATCTAGTTGACTTTTATCACATATTATCTCTTAGGAAGTAATAAAAGGCAGAGCAAATAGGTAAAATATCTTCCAAGTGGATCTAACTTCCATATTCTACGAGATCTAAATTACATGTATGATGTAAATTGTAATCAACATGATGGACTTAATCATTGCTATTTTTGTGATGCGACGTAAGATGCTAATAAGGTGTCATTTAATCATTTTTAACATTTTTCACACACGATTTGTATGCTAATAAAATACTAAGTCAATTCTACACACAGAGTCAAACATATAGTCGTGTACCAGTTTTGTGATTACCAGTTTTATGATAACTAGTACCCATCATACGTAGCATATAGAAAAATTATATGAAATATATGTGCTTCATCAAAATCATGCTTATTTTGATAAAAGCAGCTTCCACACGTAGCATATAGAAAAAAAAAAGATTGAAACATCTTTGCTTAATCAGATACGTGATATATGCATGTATGATATTCCATTCTTAATTGCACGACATGCTTGGAGGATTTTGTTGCTTTAATTGTTGGCTATGATTTTTGTTTTTACACAATTTAGTTACTTATAAATATATATATGTCTATAAAAATCAAGGGCTATGATTTGTTAGAACTCTTATTACCTCCTAGCACAAGCCCGCACTATTGTGCTATGGATCATATTCAGCATGCTACATGATGCATGTTAGATCCATCTTTTTATTAGGGTCCTGGCTTCCCTGCAAAGCGCAAAACAATTACGTACTAGTCAGCAAACCTATTACACAGCAGATGAAAAAAAAAGTATATATTTGCTAAAAGGAAAACACGGGTATGCACACAAACCTGCATCGATGGGTCTATTTTCCTGTATGACCCTCTGATTGGTGCCGGGGCTCTTTTGTACAACAGAAGTTTCATCTTGCCTACATCTTGCTTGAGGCTGTGCACAATGGTCATGGCGGCGGCGAGAGCTCATCGTTAGTCATGGCGACTTGGCGGGTTGCCAAATGAATTCGATTCGATCGGCTGTTCATGGTCAGCAACTAAACCCAATCATAGCGCGGTTGTAGGGCCGAGTGGGAGTGATCCGCTGCCGGTTCCATGAACGCGGTGGCCGGGAGTGCGATGAGATCTTCCCCGTATTAATTGGCCTCGTCATTGGGGTTTCTGGGGAACGGCCAGATGCCATCTTGATTAATAAAACAATAAACAAAGGAAAGCAGAGAAGCGATAGAAGATCTATGTCACATACAGAGAGTATATGAAAGTATGAAACAAACTAGCCTGACTTGAGAGATCGAACTTGCCTTCGACGACTCAAGAAGCTCTCGCGGTACTACTAAACTGTGCGTCAGAACTCACAAGGCCAAAGGTACGAGCGCGCACTGGCGGTGAACTCGTGACTCGTCGGTGCTGCCTGTTTTTATAGATGCAGTGCGGCAGAGCGATTTCGCTCGATACGAAGATTAATTGAGATCAAACAGGTTATCGCAGAAAGCTCGGGCTGTTGCTCAGGGTTGTTTTTTTTTTTTTTTTGATTAATTGCTCAGGGTTGTTGGCATTGCATTGCACCGGGAGTTTAGGAGATGGCCGCGCGTCTCGCGCCAACCAACAACCCGGGCTTATCCAACCATGTTCACCGTGGCAAAGCGGGCAGCCCAGTGAGATGTCGAGCACTACCAGACAAATTTAGTTACCTCCTGGTCCTACTTTACTTCCAGGCCTTGAAACAAGCAAATCGAACCTCGCAGCCCATGAACTACTCGGCGCGCAATATCTGCTGATTCGGCCGGCGGCCCAGCTGAGCTGACAACCTTGGCGACGCGAAAATCTTGGCAACCCACGGAGCAAAGCCCGCGTGGCGCGGAGAAGAAAAATATAGAGCAGACGACAGCCTCAGGTCAGCAGTTCCACCCACGGCCCACGCCGTCTCGATCTCGATCATTTCCCCGCCGAAAAGCGGCGGCGCAGGAGCCGTCGGTCGTCGGCAGATCGCAAATACTTTTCTTGGCTCACGGTCGCACGCGCGTGACAAGTCGGCCTTGTTTAGATTACCTCCCAACTTCCAAATTTTTTTACTCTCTCTCCATCACATCAATTTATACCCGCATGTAAAGAGTATTAAATATAAGTAAAAAAATTAACTAATTACACAGTTTTAGTTGTACATCACGAGGCGAATCTTTTGGCGTAGTTGGTCCACGATTGGACAATATTTGCCACATACAAACGAAAAATGCTTCTGGACTTTTCAATCTCTCTCCATCACATCAATTTCTACCCTATATATGGAGCATTAAATGTTAGTAAAAAAAATAACTAATTGCATGGTTTGGTTGTAAATCACGAGACGAATCTTTTGAGCCTAGTTAGGCCACGATTGGATAATATTTACCAAATACAAATGAACTACTACAGGACTTTTCAATCTCTCTCTTCCCCCATCTAAACAAGGCCGTGTGGTTGGTCATCATCTTTTTGCCTGACAGACATGCATGTTCTCTGTGGATTCGCTAAAACTTTGGAATACTCCTGAACAAAAGCGATGTTAAGATACTCCCTCCGTCCCCACTGACTCGCTCGCCGGGAAGCGAGAATGTGAGGAGGCACGTTTTTCAAACGTCAAAGGCAATGGGACAGAGGAAGTACCCAACAGGGAGCCACAGCCACTCAGCATCTAGCCAGATGACGAACTTATGTAGGTGACAGGGTAGATGGAGAGGACCGTGTCTAGTGTTCCCTACTTGGCCTTGCTACAGTGTTGTCTTTGCATCTAGCCATTGAGGACCCATGCACCATGGGAGGAACCAGATTTGGCCCGAGCATCCTAGCTCTTTTTTTTTTTGAATTGGACTTCTTCATTCATTCATCCACTTTGTGCTGAGTTACATTCTTCAGTCACAAGATGACGGATACAAAGTTGGAGCTACTTGCCACTCATCCAACCTGTTCTCATCTGTGACCTGCTTTGCTAATAGATATGCTATACGATTACAAGAACGAGGTGCATAAGTAAAACAGAATTCTACAAACCCCGAGCTCAGTTCCTCCATCTCACTGACGACAGGTGCAATATGTGATCTCTGGAAATCGCCTGACCGCCATAGTTTTGTTAGCACCTCACAATCAGTTTCAAGATGCAACTTTGTCACCCCTTGCATTTGTGCATGTATCATGCCATCCCTACATGCTTGAGCCTCCATCAATAGGACATCCATTGCCTCAGCCCTCAGGGTACCACTGAGCTCGTCCAGCTCTGAAGCTCCCATCTCCTCTTCGAAGAACAGCAGCTGTCGCGCCCTGTCCTTTGAGTGCATCGAAGGCAGCATCCACATTGCATTTGATCCACCCTTCTAATGGAGGGCTCCACTTTTGCAAAGTCCTGGATAGTTTGACTGGCTTCTTCTCCTGTTCTAGTTTCCACAGATCATAAGCCAAATCACATGCCCATTGGACAGCAGTCTTGACCGGAATTAGTGCTTCACCATGCCGCCGGTTGTTCCTCTGTGTCCAGAGGGAATACATGCCAATGATCAACAACCCTCTGTCTCTGTCCGAGCCGAATTCATGAAGCAGCAGGTCAGACGCCCACTGGCTAGAGCACAGATCCAGCACTTTTACACCCATGAGCTGCTTGACAGTACGCCAAAATTCCATTGCAATTGAGCATTCAAGCAACACATGTCTGATTGTTTCCCTGTCAACACCACAAACCTCGTAGAAAGCTGTTGGCTCAATATGACGATGATGCAGCACAGCTTTTGCTGGGAGAAACTCATGGAAAACTCGCCACCAGAATACCTTTACTTTCGGTGGTACATTAAGATTCCAAATTTTCTTCCACACCACATCCCCTGAGCTTTGTGGTGTCACTGTATTCCTTGGAAGGTGCTCTGAAAACAAAATCCTGTAAGCTGACCTGACCGTGAACTCCCCATGTCGTTCAGGCTCCCAAGCCCACCAATCAGGAACACTTGTTCTTACAGGAATTCGTAGAATAGCATTTGCATCCACGGGTATGAATATTCCCCTAATCAGTTCCTCATTCCAACTTCCTGATGCTGTCATTAAGTCAGCAACCATTTGGACATCTTGGCACTCCATCGGGGTGAGTGTTGGTATTTTTAACTGCACTCCATTAAATAAGTTTTAAGTAGGATTATCCGCAAGCGCACAGATATCATACCAGTGTCACATTTTACCCGGAGGTTTTAAATATCGTATCCATAGGGAACAGTTGTGATAATGACAATGTCTATAGACTTAACCCTACAATTAGGCTAGATAATATCAAGAAAAAGGAAATAGCTATTGTACTCTAGTTCCAATAACCGGTAAACTTTGTATAATATCGTCTTATCGGACAAGTGACCTGAATAGGAGAAGAAACAGAGTAATCTACCTACCAGACACCTATAAGCCTATCAGTCCTATCAACGGGAAGTGGACTACGTGAGGATTCAACGTAGCTATAAAGTCACCTACGCGAGCTACCACTATCCCAATGATCGGGGGGACATTCACAAGTAAATCTAGCCTAGGCACCACGCCTACACTCACGAAATACAACTTTAACCTATAGGGTCCTATAGATCAAAGTTCTCAATATGAGATGTGAACCAAAGAACGAATAAGAACAAATTGCTTACTTGAATCGAATGGTAAATACAAAAGTACCTCGGAACGCAGCTCCGGCGAGGAAGTCAATCCGAAGAATACAAACCACGAAGAAGCCCGACAGCCGAGCTCCTCCGCATCTCTACTCCTCTACTCAATCTCTCTAATCTCTAAACAAAACTAGATCTAGAAGAACTAGTCTCTCCTAATTGCTACATCTAGATGAACTAGAATTAGATGAACTAGACTAGATCAACTAGAGGGACCCTAACCCTAATTATGTAGAGAATATGAAGCACCGGGGTGTAGAATGCCTCTTGGAGGGAGCCTTGGGCGTCATTATATAGGCCGAGGTGGAGTAGGGGGCAAGGAACCGCCACGTCGGCGATCCGCGTCTTCATCTCATGTGCACCGTCGGATCAAACCGACCTAAAATCAACGTAGGGATGCTTTGATTAGCTTCCAAGGAACCGTGGGAGGAAGACTCCAGAAGGCGGCGGCCGACGACGTTGACCTAGGGCGCCGACCGCCCCCGAGGTGGGGCCGGCCCGGCCCCACCTGGCTCCCCCTGCGGGCCCCGCCCGCCGGTGTCTTCTAAACCCTTCCCGAGTCCGATGATGATGTTGTTCCGTTGTGGATCAATTTCGTGATAATTGAGCTCTATAATCCCCTTTTTATGCTTTTCTGAAAATCACCCTAGAAAATACAGAATATACAAAAACTCGTGGAATTTGTCAGATAAAGCCCTAGACTAGTGTGTTTTCTTGTTTTCCTTCAGGTAAAAAGCCCTAGTAAAAGTTGACGCTAAGGAGTGTCAACAATACCCCCAAGCTTACCTTTTGCCAGTCCCTTGGCAAACAATCTAGATCTAGTTATTAATAAACTTGGATCAGGAGTTGTTGCAATACTTTTATTTCTTTTAAGCTCACATGCTTTAAACATAAATTTTCCTCTGGTTTAGACAAAACTATTCTAACTTTCAAACTTACCCATTTTACCTTTAACTATGGAGCTTTACAGCTCTTGCATAAGTCTTGAGCAATCGAAAGATAGAACAATCAAGTCAAGCACTATGTCTCAAATTCTTCATAGTACTAATATTCCAGAGTTTTGTAAGTTTTCACAATAAAACTCAGAGCATAATTGTATGACACCCTCAAGTCTCTTATTATATGTGGTATTTATGGATCTCACTGAGGCATTAATAAGGTCATGCCTTCCTATAACTAAGGATATATATAGTGGAGATCATAGGAGTGGCAATAACAAGGATGAACATACTTACAATTCATATATTGTAAAGTCAAGCAATGGATCCATAGAGAATCGAGGCATACAATCAAATCAAGATGTGTGTGCGTATGGAATATGGTGGATAGGTGCATATATAGTATTTAGTGGCTAATCCTAATTCTACTTTTGCTCTTTGAAAATAACTCCCTCCTTAGAACTTTGTTCGCGGAAAAACATGAGCTATCTTTATTCTTTCTTTCTTTTTTTTCAATCTGGGAGGCGGGCATCTATATACCCATTTGTTTTAATGCTTGGGACACTTGTCCATCTTTTACTCCCATTTTTTCTTTTCCTCTTTTCTTTTTTCTTTTTTTTTTTTTTTATACTTTTGCATAGCCACATGCATCCTTTAAATATAAATAATTGAAGAGATAATGATAAGAACTTAGAGCAATTAAATGGGGGCTGTCCTATAGGGTATATTTTTGGGTGTTTTACTCCTAGTGTAGGAGGAAAATATTTTTAAGGTGAATCTAGATGAAAGTGAAAATGACTGCGCTTACATCCTAGAGTAGAAGTAATGCATATGTGGGTGGAGTGCGTAAGTGATCTTGATTTTAAAAGCATGACAAGACTCTCATAAGGTATACTCCAAAGGTTGACTAAACTCAATGTAAAGCAAGCAGCATGAATATGTAAAGATTTTCCTAACTCTAAATGTATCATATATGGCTTTGGTAGGAATGTAAACTTTATCATACAAGAGCTCATCATGTAAGATTTTGGATTTTTAAAATAAATCTCCAGAACTTAGTAATGCTAGGAATAAGATAAATAACAACTTAGACCTTCATGTATCATATCAATCAATTACCTAGACTTTAGCTCAAGCATATGCCTCCACAAATTTCAGGTTTAGAGTAAATTCTTATATCAAAGTAGTCATGTCCAAAACTTAGGAAAATCTATGGTTAAAAACTAGGCACTTGAAAGGAATTATAGTAGAGCAACTATTCATCATTTCCACTTTAAAATATTAGAGAGAGAGTTCTTCAAACATACTTTAATTATTAAATCTAACACATACTATAGCTTACTAAAATAAAACTAATAGTAAAGACATACCATATTCACATGATGATAACGGGGTGCGTCTCCCCTAAGCTAATCCCTTCGATCGCGTCGAGCCTTCATGTGCCCGAATATTTTTTGTGTGTTTTTCTTAATTAAGGGTGAACCTTCATGTGCTCACATATTTTTGGCATTTTTAAATTTTCTTATGATACTATTGTGAACCTTCATGTGCTCACATATTTTTGGTATTTTATAACTATATAAAGTAGACTCGATAATCGCCTAGGTATAGTTACCTGATAACTAGGGGATGCTCCTCCCCCAAGCTAGATATTTGCCATCTTGGTGTTGATGAACTTTAGAGTGAGCTAACCAGCAGCGGTTCTGGTGGGTGCCACTGATAGACTCTCTCCTTGTCATAATGTTGTTCCTGCATAAGTATACTCCAACAAGAAAACCAAAACTTCGAGGCTTTAATTTAATATTGAGTTAGCGGTCACCAATAAGTGATTGATTATTCTTTGAGTTAATTTGAATTGACAGGTTCTAGCAGGATTCTCTCTTTTTTAGGATTTTCTAGATTAATTATGCAAAAATTAAATATATTAGTATGATATATATGATTATATTTTTATGCCTCCACAGAGAATATTTATTCTTATGGGGCTTAGGCTTTTTTTTTTTCATAATGCGAGAGAGTAAATACAGATGCTCTTATCATTTATTTTATTTTTTTATGCCACCACAGTGAATATTCCTACAGGGTTACCATAAGTTTATTCACATGGGGCTTTCAATATTTTATGATGCAAGAAATGAAGCGATAAAGATTTTTATTTTATTTTATTTTTAATATTTATGAAGATAAAAATATTAAAGTAAAATTATTAATGTAGAGAAGAATACTAATTAATTAGATAACTACCATATTACCTTATGGCAAAGGGTACGGCATTTTAAGTTTACCGACGTAACTTCTTCTTCCACTCTTGTGTATCTCTCCATCCTTGAGAGATGGAGGTCTTGTTAGTTGCATACCTCTAGTGATGATGATGTCACCTTTGTTCTTTGATTTGGCCAACAGGTTGAAGTAGAGCTTTAATTATAGCGACGACAGATCTTGCTCGTGTGCATGTTCACAGAAGTCTCACTTGTAGAATTAATAAATTTCGCTTGATGTGTTGTCCCATTGTGTGCAAAACCAAGGCAGAGATCAAGTGCATGGGCTCTACCGGTGAAAAAACACCAACAGAACTAAATCTATTTCTTTATTTATTTTTCTCTATCCTTAGGCACATTGAACAAGATAAAGTTGGTGTTACATGAATTGTTTATTTATGCCATGAGTGGTAGGATCAAAAGATTAAGTATTTAATGTTGCATTTAAGTTCATATGGCGTAAAAGAATGACTTGCTTAACCAATAGAAGGATTGTCTATATATAAATTTTCATATGAGTATGACTATCATCTTTTCAAAATTGAATATAATGTTTTTAGCTTGCTTGATTAAGACTGAGATTAAGAGAACAAGGCCATGAACAATCTTAAAAGACAAATCATGTTGAGTTAATCAGGTTGATCAATTTAAGTTGTAACTCTAACATGTTTATGTTTTAATTTATGTGCACAGCTAGATCAAGAGAAGAGCAAAGACCACTTACCTTAAAATATTACTTTCATTATTAGAGCGTGATAGCACTAAGTGATGAAGGGTAAATGACCTGGTGGTCCTTCCTCTTGAATCTTGAGTTGCTCATAGACATCTTGTCTCCTCTGTTATATTTATTCTTTTGCCATCTTTTGCTTCTTTAATCTTTTGACTCTTTTGACTCTAATTATTATTATGCCTATAATAGATTAGTGGACAAAACATACCCGAACGAGTATATAAATTTTAAACATAGATTGCTTGTCCAAAGATTTTATTTTGTTCTGTCTATGCTAATGAAAAGATAATATTAATATTGTTTTAGTATAGATCATGTTTTATACAGATATGGCTTGAGGCAAAGTAACTTATAGTAGAAGATAAAGTGAATGAATCATTAATGCTTATAGTTCTTTCATTCATGATGAATGAGCGATGTCTTCTTCTATAAAGTTATTAAAGTTCAAAGATGTACCCTGCCTCATCTCTAATTTGAATTCATCCCATGACTTACTCAAATTAATTTTGAAAATTTTCCTACAGGGGCTAGTCTACAAAATATCCAATGTCTACTACAATATATTATTAGTTCAAAAATCAACCTAGACACCACGTCTAATTTGACTTAGGAAGGCATTCTAACCTAAGCACCACGCTTAATTCAAAAAGCCTTTGAAAGTAAAATCAATACACCTCTTAGTTCAAGAATCAAACTAAACACCTTGTCTAATTATGACTCAAGAAAACAGTTTAAACTAAGCACCATGCCTAATTCAAAAGGTGTATGAAATTTCTCCAAACCTTAAGTATACTATATCAAACAAAGGTACCATGAAAGTTTATCGAGTGTTATTCAAACAGAGATGAAAGAGTATGATTAATAAATTAAATAAAGGTGGAGACAACCAATATTAGCAATATAGAATTTTCTAAATAAGTCATTCCCCAAGCTTGAATTTTACAAAGTAAATGTAAGTTTAAGTGGATGTAATTTAAAGTTGCATAATGATTGGTTGGTCATATCCCGACAATTGCCATTATTCATTTTCTTACTTCAAACCTGAAATGGTTAGTGATAAAAATATCTAAAGGAATATTTTGATAATTATATTTCTATGCTAAAGGTGCAAACTTAATTCATTCATTCATTTTTTTAGAGTGGTTATTTTTAAGACACAAAGTTGTTCATAGGAAACCTTCTCGACTATTAAACTTCAAGTTGATGAGGTGGTTTCCTCTAGAACATTAGCCTTTGTGCACCTATATCAAGATTACAACGAGATCTATAATATTTATGATAAATATATGCATCTACAACCATCCTCTTAATGATTTTATGAACAGGTAGAATAAGGGGGTTGAAGATCTCGTGTGTGGTAATATTTGAGAGACCAAAAGATTCGGAGATTTCTCATATGAGCATGGATTTGATAAAGTGTTAATGAGCTCATCGATGTAATCTCTTTTCCAAACTCCAAGAGTGTCTCTTCATGGTTGTCTATAGGCAACAAGTTTGCCTCTATTATTTCATGCCTATGACATTCATTGGATGTTGTATCTTCTAGGATTTTTCATGAATTGATGCCTATAGGATTGGTCTCGTCTAAAGCTTTCTTCGAACTTGGGTGAGTTCTATTTATTAAAGAAATTGATTTAAGCTCACCATTTGAATCTAGACCAAGTTCGGATGCTAACACTAAGGCTTCGTCCTCCTCCATCCATTCTTTGACAATGGCAAATGAGTTTTTCATATGTTCTATGCATTCATGCCATTGTCGACGTTGCTCTTCTTGATCATTTCTATAGTCTTCATGACTCCTATACTTTAGATATTCTAGTGAGTTTTTAGGGTCGTTACGAGACTTAGGGGCGAGAGTATAAAAAGGATTATCAGGGTCAAGGATGGGTTTAAAGCTAGGTTCAGATATGTTATCTAATGTGGGTATAGAAGGGGAGAAGATATGATTAATTCTTGATTGGCTTAGCTCTCCTTCTATGGTGTCACTAGACATGCCATCCATGTATTCTTCTTGATGTCTTTTAGGAGGAAAAGGAAGTTGATGACACTTTTTCTAAGATGCTCTTCTAAGAAGGTCTGATTTATATCGATGTACGAGCATCTTAGCTAATTGGAAGTCTAAATCATCATTGTGAGGTTTTGATGGTTTAGGATTGATAGCTAAATCTTGGGATTGGGGTGATTGTGTTTCAGCTACCAAAACTTCCTCTTCTTGTTCGGTAGATGATTCCTTCTCTTCTTCAGAGAGCTCAGAATAGGCTTGAACAACCTTTTCTAGCATCGGTCTGGCTTCAGTTATAGGCAAGTGAAGAAAAGCTCCTCCAGAGGCTAAATCAAGGGAGTCCTTAGATTCCTTGGTAAGACCCAAATAAAAATATTGAAGAAGCATGTGGTCTGGAAAACCAAGGTCAGGGCCAAATGTGATAAGTTCATTAAAACGCTCCCATGATTTACTAAGAAATTCTTGTTCTAGTTGCCTAAAAGTTAGAACCTCTTTTCGAAGGCTAGCTACCCTAGAGATGGGGAAGAAGTGTAAACAGAATTCAGAGTATAACATTTCCCAATCACCTTGCATACTCCCTACGGCTCGATTATACCAAAGTTTAGCTTTTCCTGTCAAGGAAAACGGAAAAAGCTTCCATCTAATAGTCTTATTAGACATGCCAGCAATGCGCAGGCATGCATAGGTCTGCTCGAATTCTCGTAAGTATGGGTTTTCATTGCCTTCTCCCGAGAAGGGTTTATCCCGAATCAATTTGATTAGGCATGGGCGCAGCTCATAGCCGTATTATGATAGGTTCATCGATTTTGGTGGCCCAAGCTTTCACGCATGCCGTAAAAAGCGTATAGGAATAGAATTAAAAGCATCCATAAGGATGAACACAAAAATAATGAAGAGAATGGGATAAAATAGGAAAAGATAAAAGTATAATACAAGATTAAGCTAGACTAAGTCAAAATCAACAAACTTTTCCCCGTAAGAATCGGCGCCAAAAAATGCTTGTTGGCATTTTTAACTGCACTCCATTAAATAAGTTTTAAGTAGGATTATCCGCAAGCGCATTTATATCATACCAAAGTGTCACATTTTACCCGGAGGTTTTAAATATCGTATCCACGAGGGAACAGTTGTGATAATGACAATGTCTATAGACTTAACCCTACAATTAGGCTAGATAATATCAAGAAAGAGGAAATAGCTATTGTACTCTAGTTCCAATAACCGGTAAACTTTGTATAATATCGTCTTATCGGACAAGTGACCTGAATAGGAGAAGAAACAGAGTAATCTACCTACCGCACACCTATAAGCCTATCAGTCCTATCAACGGAAGTGGACTACGAGGATTCAACGTAGCTATAAAGTCACCTACGCGAGCTACCACTATCCGGCCGATCGGGGGACATTCACAAGTAAATCTAGCCTAGGCACCACGCCTACACTCATTTAAATACAACTTTAACCTATAGGGTCCTATAGATCAAAGTTCTCAATATGAGATGTGAACCAAAGAACGAATAAGAACAAATTGCTTACTTGAATCGAATGGTAAATACAAAAGTACCTCGAACGCAGCCCGGGCGAGGAAGTCAATCCGTAAGAATACACCACGAAAGAAGCGCCCGACAAATGAGCTCCTCCGCAATCTCTACTCCTCTACTCAATCTCTCTAATCTCTAAACAAAACTAGATCTAGAAGAACTAGTCTCTCCTAATTGCTACATCTAGATAAACTAGAACTAGATGAACTAGACTAGATCAACTAGAGGGACCCTAACCCTAATTATGTAGAGAATATGAAGCACCGGGGTGTAGAATGCCTCTTGGAGGGAGCCTTGGGCGTCATTATATAGGCCGAGGTGGAGTAGGGGGCAGGAACCGCCACGTCGGCGATCCGCGTCTTCATCTCATGTGCACCGGCCGGATCAAACCGACCTAAAATCAACGTAGGGATGCTTTGATTGGCTTCCAAGGAACCGTGGGAGGAAGACTCGAGAAGGCGGCGGCCGACGTTGACCTAGGGCGCCGACCGGCCCTGTGGTGGGCCGGCCCCCCCACTGGCTCCCCTGCGGGCCCCGCCGCTTCGTGTCTTCTAGACCCTTCCTGAGTCCGATGATGATGTTGTTCCGTTGTGGATCAATTTCGTGATAATTGAGCTCTATAATCCCCTTTTTATGCTTTTCTGAAAATCACCCTGGAAAATACAGAATATACAAAAACTCGTGGAATTTGTCAGATAAAGCCCTAGACTAGTGTGTTTTCTTGTTTTCCTTCAGGTAAAAAGCCCTAGTAAAAGTTGACGCTAAGGAGTGTCAACAGTGAGGGGTTTAGCATCAAAGTGCATGGGTATCCATCTGTCCAACCATAT